>OZ034807.1:17726776-18326776 GCA_964028335.1 Altica lythri | reverse complement strand
TTACACTATTTATACCTAATTATTTATACCTATTATTTATACCTAGCTATTTTCGTTTTATAGACTTAAAGAGCTGAAAAGAAAAAGAAATTGTGAACGTCAAAGGGCATATTATCAGCGCCAGAAAGATTTGAAGAAAAATGAAAATGAAAGAAAGACGAGACAGCGACATTCATTATGATTTGATTAATTAAGTAAGTTTATATAACATACATACATATTATGATAGTAAATAATTGTTTATAGGGAAGCTTTACGTTAAGTAAAGAAGCATGTTGCACGTTTTTGTTCATAAAATAATAATATTCGAAATGTTTTAACACTTGCTTATACTTATTTTAGGTTTGGTTAGGTAGCCATAAAGGCCATAAAACCACTAGTCAGGATGGCTGATCTTTTACCAGCAATAACAGATCCTTCGTAGAACTAAAGAAAACAAACTCAACTCAGGATTTTAAATTTTATGGAGTATGTTATAAAATGCTACAAATTGAAATGGTTATCTAACTATCGAAGGCTCTTCTGTTGTGTTGTATTACAATAAGGTAGATACAGCTACAAAATCACACATTCTAAACGTAATCTGTGTATATTTTTAATATTTTTTACCTATTATTGAAGCAAAACTTCTTTAGGCGCGACTAGGGGTAACTCTAACGTTAGATTCTAACGGAAGATTCTGATGGAAGTAACTGTGTAATTTCAGCTATGGGAGGAGCTTAAATTTTCAAAATTTATTTATAAAATTTTCAAAATTTTCAAACGGTTTCAAATACATTAATGGTATTTAGAGAGTAAAATCTATGATTCACATTTTAGTTATCATAAAGCTATTATTTCATATATAAAAAATAATGATAACTTTCAAATTCCTATTTCTAATAAATAATATAAATAACATCTCATTTTTTGTAAAGTATATAGACAATAAATATAATTGAATTGTAATTAGATATTTATTTTCCGATACGTACGTCAAAAAGTTTTACTTCAATCGCGCGTAAAGGTTACACGCACACTCTTTTTTTATTTCTCTATATATCTCTTAGGCATTGGCTGACTCTCGTTGCTTTTATAGCTTGCGTTCGTATTTCTTTAATCAGATTTCTTTGTATTTAAATTCCAATTTTGTGAATATATGATTTTTTTATTACTATGTAGGTAGGTTATTTTATTTTTTAATAAAAGTCTTAGTTTTATTTATAAACCAAAAATATTCACCTCAAAAATAATAAGTTGGGTTGTGTGTATGAGGGAAATATACTTTTATTACCAATAGCTTTTAAAACATTGCCGTGTATATTTCTATCTTTATTGCCATGTAACGTACAAAAATATGATACTTTTACGATCTCAGAAATGCTGGTTTATTATCGTTATAAAACTCATAATAATCTGTTAGAAACAAGGAACTTTCATTATATTAGAATCAAAGTCTAATTTGATCAAAAATTAGTTTTTTTTTCATATTCTGTATAAATCGAATACGAAAACTAAATTTATTATAAAATCAATCTTTTTCAAATCTGGTTTATTTCCTGTTCACTAAGATAAATAAATAAATTCAGGAGATGAAAAAATATGTGTGCGTGTAACCTTTACGCGCGATTGAAGTAAAACTGTTTGACGTACGTTTCGAAAAATAAATATTTAATTACAATTCAATTATATTTATTGTCTATATACTTTACAAAAAATGAGATGTTATATTTATATTATTCATTAGAGATAGGAATTTGAAAGTTATCATTATTTTTTATATATGAAATAATAGGTTTATGATAAGTAAAATGTGAAACATAGATTTTACTCTCTAAATACCATTAATGTATTTGAAACCGTTTAAAAATTTTGAAAATTTAATAAATAAATTTTGAAAATTTTAAAAATTTAAGCTCCTCCCATAGCTGAAATTACACCGTTACTCCCATCAGAATCTTCCGTTAGAGTCTAACGTTAGAATATGACTTCAGAATTGTTTAGAAAATAAATCTGAGTTACCCCTAGTCGCGCCTAAAGAAGTTTTACTTCAATAATAGGTAAACAATATTAAAAATATACACACATTACGTTTAGAAGGTGTGATTTTGTAGCTGTATCTACCTTATTGTAATACAGCACAACACAAGAGCCTTCGATAGTTAGATAACCATATCATTTTGTAGCATTTTATAGCATATTCCATAAAATTTAAAATCCTGAGTTGAGTTTGTTTTCTTCAGTTCTAGGAAGGATCTGTTATTGCTGGTAAAAGATCAGCCATCCTGACTAGTGGTTTTATGGCCTTTATGGCTACCTAACCAAACCTAAAATAAGTATAAGCAAGTGTTAAAACATTTCGAATATTATTATTTTATGAACAAAAACGTGCAACATGCTTCTTTACTTAACGTAAAGCTTCCCTATAATCAATTATTTACTATCATAATATTGCAACACGTATGGGGGCTTTTTACACAATTTTATTTACAAAATTGTTAAGATACACTGAACTCTGCTGGATAACGTCTAACTACTTGACAATACAATGAACTCTTCTGAACACTTGACTCGAACTGACGTTAACTGTCCGTGCATCCCCTTATATACAACATTATTTAATCTAGTTAGTGTGTTTAGAAGTTTCTAGAATTTTCTAGAAACATTATTTAAAATGGTCAGTTGATTTTTTTACAAACTTCTAAAAATCAACTGTCAACAACAATCTTTCAAACTAAGGTCCCTTCCGTTACGGTTATCCCGTTACACTGCCCCCTCCTTAGATTCATTCCTCCTGGAATGTTATTTCCTACATCGGAATCCCGCACACTCCCTGAGCCAGCCAAACCATCTTTTTTCACGATCCGATAAATGACATCGTTAATCTTCTTCTTGATGGTGTAAGGACCTTCCCAGTTCTTTTGTAATTTGGGACAAATACCTCGACGCCGTCGGGGGTTATAGAGCCAGACTAAATCTCCAACTTGGTAACTCTTTTCCATTGTCCGTGTGTCATAGTACCTCTTCATCCGATCACTAGATAATTGTAGTTTTCCACGCACCAGGTTGTGTATATTCTCCATTCGATTCTGAAGGTCGGCGACATATTGTTCACGTGCCATTTCTTCACCAGGTTTACAACCAAACACCAAGTCACATGGTAGCCTCATTTCTCTACCGAACAGGACCTTCGCAGGCGTTTGGCCAGTTGATTCGTTGATGGCCGATCGAATTGCCATTAGAAATAGTGGAATATGTCGATCCCAATCCCTCTGACAATCTGACACCACTTTTGACAGATAGTTGGTTATGGTCCGGTTCATTCGTTCCACCATTCCATCAGACTGAGGATGCATCGCTGTGGTTCTCGTTTTGCGGATACCTAATCTTTGGCAAACTTCTTGAAACAGCTTGCTCTCAAAATTTCTCCCTTGGTCTGAGTGTAATTCTAGTGGTACCCCAAATCGGCTTACGAATTCTTCAACCAATATATCTGCTAAAGTGGTGGCTTCCTGATTGGGAACTGCATAGGCTTCAACCCATTTAGTGAAGTAGTCCATTACAACAAAGATGTACTTGTTTCCTACATCTGTCTGTGGAAGTGGCCCCAATACATCTACTGCGATTCTTTCAAAAGGACTTCCAACCAGGTATTGCTGCATTTCCGCCTTTGGTTTTCGGTGCGGACCGTTACTGGCAGCACATGTAGTGCATTTACGACACCAATCTTTAACATCATTAGTGCAATTTACCCAGTAAAATCTATCTCGGATCTTTTGCAGCGTTTTCGTGATACCCAGATGTCCTCCAGAACTATCATTATGCATCTGTTTTAAAATTTCCGGTACAGCATTTCTTGGGACCACTATTTGTTTCCTTGTTTCTGTGCCCTCGGAATTTTCTACAAGTCTTTTAACGAGCCCTCCGTCCAAAATTAAAGAGTTCCATTGGGACCAGTATGCTTTTAAAGCAGGAGAGGATGAGGATATCTCTCTCCACAACGGACGACGGTCCATTCTCTTCCACTCCCTAATCTTTCTCAGAACGGGATCGTTTTCTTGTTGCTCCTCCAGCATAGAGCTCTCGTCTTCTGGCACAACCTTAACTAAGGCAAGTTTTTCCTCGTTCTGCTCCATACGGGTACAATGGGGGCAATCAGGTCGACATGGTCTTCTGGAAAGCGCATCAGCATTACGATGTCTGGTTCCAGGTCTGTGCTCGATTTCAACATCATATTCCTGCAGTTTTTCGAGCCATCTTGCTATCTGTCCTTCTGGGTTCCTAAAGCTAAGTAGCCACTTTAAACTGGCATGGTCTGTTCTGATCAGGAATTTTCTGCCATACAGATATTTATAAAAATGTTCGACGGATTTTACAACTGCTAACAGTTCCCTCCGAGTTACACAGTAGTTCTTTTCAGCTTTCGATAAAGTTTTGCTGAAGTAACCAACCACTCTTTCCTTACCGTCTTGTAGCTGTGACAAGACGGCTCCAATTCCCACATTGCTGGCGTCGGTGTCCAAAATCAGCTTACCATCAGGAAGTAGATAAGCAAGAACAGGTGCTGACGTAAGCTGTTTCTTCAATATTTCAAACGCCTTTTGACATTCCTGATCCCAACAGAAGGACTTATCTTGTTCTGTCAAACGTGTCAAGGGTTTGGCGATGTCTCCAAAATTCTTGACATATCGTCGGTAATAGGAACAAAGACCCAAGAAACTCCGGAGCTGATGTTTGTCGATAGGGATTGGCCATTCCTGAACGGCTTGTATCTTAGCGGGATCAACAGCAACGCCATCCTTGCTTACGTTATGTCCTAAATAGTTGACCTGTCTCTGGAACAAGTGGCATTTCTTAACATTCAATGTTAGATTAGCGTTCTGTAATCTTTTAAAAACTTCTTCCAGGTTAGATAAATGTTCCTTAAAGGTCTTACCCATTATGATGATGTCGTCTAGATAAACTAGACAAGTTTCCCATGACAAACCCCGCAGGATGTTCTCCATTAGTCGTTCAAACGTCGCAGGAGCATTACAGAGGCCAAATGGAAGGACCGTGAATTGCCATAACCCTGATCCACTGGTAAAGGCAGTCTTTTCTTTGTCTGCAGGATTCATTTTAACTTGCCAGTATCCGCTTTTAAGGTCCAAGGTAGAAAACAGAGTAGAACCCGCCAAAGCGTCGAGGGCATCATCAATCCTTGGCAGAGGATAACTGTCCTTCTTAGTGACATCATTTAGCTTTCGATAGTCGACACAAAACCGCATTGATCCGTCTTTCTTTCTCACTAATACCACAGGAGAAGCCCACGGACTACTGGATGGTTCGACTATGCCATTTTGAATCATTTCTTTAAGGGCTCTGTCTGCTTCTTCCTTTTTAACTTGAGGCATCCTTCGGGGTACCTGTCGAATCGGACGTGCATCACCAGTGTCAATTCTATGTTGTACAACATCAGTTCTTCCCAGTTTACTTTTAGAACCAAATACAGGTTTATAACGGTAAAGTAGATCTCTTACCTGTTTCTTTTCTAATTTTGACAAAGAGGGGTCTAATTTTGTCATTAATTGTTCAATTTCGTTGGTCTCATCTGTTTCCGTAACATTTATCTTGTGAATAATGGCCATTACTGGTTCTAAACTTCCCATTTCCGTGTCCTTTCGGAGAAGAACTGGATGATCGTTCAAGTTGATAACTCGGATGGGTACCTCTTTGGCGGATCTAACAAGAGTCTTACCCACAAGGAGTCCTTTTCCCAATTCATGGTCATGGTTCTTCGGCTCTATCATGGCTGGGGCACCATCTGGCTCCAGTCCATCCAACCGCGCTGTGACGACACATTCGCAGCTTGCCGGAAGTTCGATATCATCGATTAGCTTAATCGAGGCATTGTCAACTTGTTTTCGGTGCAGGAATATTTCTTCATTACCAGTACGAAGGATACGTTGGCGAAGATCCAAATGAAAACCACAGTGGAGCATAACATCCATGCCCAGAACAAGATCTTCATCAACGTCAGCCACCAGCACTGAGTGAACAAGAGAGGTTGAACCAAACTGTAGCGTCACCTGTATCTCACCGTAGACTCTAGCAGAATCTCCGGTAGCGGTACGCAGTCTCCAACTGGTAGGCAACATCTTATTTCGCATAATAATGGTTGGTCGGACGATAGTTTTTGTAGCTCCAGTGTCTACCAGCATGCTAATATTCTTCCCATCAAGGAGGCCATCTACATATAAGCTGTCCACGTGATGTCGCAGAGTTGCCAATTTAATGGTGTGAGGGACTACGGGAATGTTTGGGGTCGAAGGCGCCCTCCAGGAGTCGACCCGTTTAAAGTTTTCCTGCTGCAGGGGTACTTCAGCAGGAAATTTCTCTTTATGGGGGCAATTATTTCTTATATGGCCTAGTTCTCCGCAGTTCCAGCATCTCACTGGGCGCCTTCTTTTTGGAGATAACTTCATAAACCTCTCTACTACCGCTTCAACGTCGCTAACGGAATGAACGGCATGGTCGTAGCTACCGGTGATTTCCCTCAGTCGAGCAACTCCACGTGACGCCTCCGTCGCCGCCTCAAACTCCAGGGCAATGGTCAAGGCGTCCACAAGGGTCTTCGGCCGCGCCAGCCGTACAGCGCGCTGCAACTCGACGTCTCGAAGACCATCGGTGAAGGTTTGGACTGCTAGGCACTCCAGGAAATCCTCCGCTGCATTTGAATACGCCAGTCGTACCATTCTTGCTACATCTGCTTCAAATTCCTGGATAGTTTCTCCATTTTTCTGTTTTCGGCTCTTTAACTGCATTCGGTACACAGGTTGTAGATGAGTTTGACCATAACGCATCTCTAGACGATTCACCAATAACTCGAAGTTGTCAGCTTCATCCGGCGTCAATGATTGCAAGACGTCTAAAGCTTCGCCTCGCAGAGCTACGGTTAGGGACAATGCTTTCTCCTGGGATGACCATCCATTAGCTCTGGCCGCTGCGTCGAATTGTTTCAGGTAATTTGGCCAGGAAGTCTTCCCGTCGAAGGTCGGGGGTTTCATCGTCGTTCGTCCATGGGTTGTCTCCTCGCCTCTTTGTCGTTCGACGTCTGCGTGGCAGGTTTCCATCCTTCCTATCCTACGGATTTGCTTCCAGTAGTTTCCAATTCTAATTCTTCGAGCTCTCTTCTGAGCTCTGCCACCAATAGTTCATTTATCTTTTTTCCAGGCATTCTTATATCTTCACCCCACACCTGACACCAATTTGCAACACGTATGGGGGCTTTTTACACAATTTTATTTACAAAATTGTTAAGATACACTGAACTCTGCTGGATAACGTCTAACTACTTGACAATACAATGAACTCTTCTGAACACTTGACTCGAACTGACGTTAACTGTCCGTGCATCCCCTTATATACAACATTATTTAATCTAGTTAGTGTGTTTAGAAGTTTCTAGAATTTTCTAGAAACATTATTTAAAATGGTCAGTTGATTTTTTTACAAACTTCTAAAAATCAACTGTCAACAACAATCTTTCAAACTAAGGTCCCTTCCGTTACGGTTATCCCGTTACAATATGTATGTATGTATGTATATAAACTTACTTAATCAAATCATAATGAATGTCGCTGTCTCGTCTTTTTTTCATTTTCATTTTTCTTCAAATCTTTCTGGCGATGATAATATGCCCTTTGACGTTCATAATTTCTTTTTCTTTTTAGCTCTTTAAGTCTATAAAACGAAAATAGCTAGGTATAAATAATAGGTATAAATAATTAGGTATAAATAGTGTAATTACACACCAAAAATAAAATGTATGCATGTAGATTACTCACTCATTTTTATTCAATATTTTTTTATCACTTTCTTCATTAATAAATCCACTTTGTTTAGTCATATTTAAAACAAATACTTTATACACAAAGTTAAACTATTCACCACCAATGTATTTTGGTTGACAAGCTGTCAATTCATACAATTACAGATTTACCTTTTATTTAATATAGTAGGCGGAATCGTGTTAGGTATTTTGTATCAGGTTTTATTTTCGTTACATTAGAATGACGTCACGTCCGCTAGAATTACTGAGTTACCCCTAGTCGCGCCTAAAGAAGTTTCACTTCAAAAATTTTTTAACAGAAAAAGCCCGACGTAACATTTTTAAGTCTATTTTGCTGTTCGTTTCATAAAATATTTATGAACATTTTTAAACTTTATTCTCCTTCAGGTGGGTTGATCAGAATTTTTATAAGAAGTATTTCGGATCGTATTGTGTATTCACTACTACGTTGACTTTACAGATTAAATACACTGTTAATAATAACAACTTTAATGAACAATAACTATAACTTTACAAAAATGTTGCCTCTCGGCCTACTATTCATTGACATAGAATCACTGATTAATTCTCGCTTCTTATCCCTAACCTCACATTCTAATGACAAATGTCAACATCACCTTTTCAGGTGAGCAACATAAAATTAGGTCAATTACCAACAATCCTAATTATACTACATACCTTATTTCTGAAACATTCCAGTCAACTACAAATCCAGTCTTTGTGGAGGTTTTACCAATCTATTAGACCTACGAAGAAAGGGTGTGGAGGACTTAGGAGTCAAATTGGGAGCTAATAATTCTTTCTTAGGGGATGCTGTCGATGGTGGCATTTCTGTCACCAATCTCCTACTTTTTGGTGAAGTAGTTGATTGATCATTTTGTTCAACTAGCAGAGACTTTGGACTATCGGTTGGAGTCTGACTTTTCCTGCTTTCGGGTGAAATGACTCTATGCTTAACTGCTGATGAACTTCTCGGTTATTGCAACAAAGAGGGTTTGAGATAATCTGCATGTACATGTACTCTGGATGGTAGGGCGTATTAATTACTTTGATGCCATTAGAACGACAAAATCTATGAAACTCTTCACTGTTAAATGGTGGACCATTATCTGCGACTAACATCTCGGGTAATCCAAATGTACTAAATACATGTCTTAACTTTTCAATGGTTTTTGAGGCATTAGTTCCTTTCATGATGAAGACTTCTAACCATTTGCTAGTGGTATCTTCCATTAACAAAAACTCATAATTTTCGAATTTAAAGAAATCGATATGAACTCTGCTAAAATTCTTGCTACTTCTTGGCCAAACCGTCAGACTAACATTTTGTTTTTGAAGTTATACTTCTATTGGTACACTCGGCGGAAAAGATTTGTGTAGAGCTAAATGGGAAAAATCATTACATATGTAATGGTGTGAGTAAGAGAGAGACAGAAACACATATATGGTATATTGGTCGGTACAAACAAAGATGAAATATTTACTACATGTTATTAGTCATAACTTTAAGTCCTTTAAATACCGTTTAAAGATTCAGTACATTGAAAAGAGATAGATATACAAAAAACAGTCTGAGCTAATGTTTTAAATATCATAGTGACGTATACATTGTGTTTGGCAGATTATTTTATAATTCTGTCACGTAAGTAAACATATAAAGTTTAGTATTTTATATTAATAATAATATTCAGTAATGTGTATTGTATTGTATTCCATAGTACCGTCACATGGTTGCATTATATCCTGCACTATGCTTTTGAGGTTGTTGGCTACACAAACAGAGTTTTTAAGAATAGTCGAAAAGTGCAATAGATAGATAGACAGACAATAGATAGAAAATTTACAACTCGGTAAGTATTCCAAATGGGTTCAATTTATGTACTCGGGGATTTTGGGGTCGCTGAACATGAATATCATGATGTCGAAAGTCTCCGTAGCACTTGGTGCCTAGGGTATTTACCTCTTCTCCTGGGGTTTTATGTTAATTCTGTACAAAATCAGTGCACACTTGGAACTCGGCGGTTTTTTGGGTCGCTGAATTCGAATATGATAATGGCGATGGTGCCCGAAAAACCTGGTGCTTAAGACAGACCTCGTCTCCAGGAATTTTATGCAAATTCGATACAAAATGAGTGTGCATTTGGTACTAGGAGGTTTTTGAGGTCGCTGAACACGAATATCATATAATGATTTTGCGAAATTATTCGCATACAAATTTATGAATTCGGGCGCGTGCATAGAAGTATAACGTCTGTCGGCAGTCCCACTGACTGCCACACCTGTTTTTTTGTCTGAATAAAATTGACAAGCCTGACATGTTTTAACTAGTAATTCTATTTCTTCATTAATTTTAGGCCACCAAAAATCACTTCTTGCTCTTAACTTCATCCTTACCACCCCGGGATGACTTTCGTGTAATATTTTAAGTAACTCTGGTCTTAGTGTTTCTGGAACGATGACGCCCCATGTTAGACATCCATTTTCTACACTAAGTTCATTTCTCCTAGTAAAATAAGGTTTTAGCTTTTCTTCCGTACAATAAGAACAACCATGTCTAATTAAATCAATTATCTTTTACAAAACTTGATCTTTCTTTGTCTTTATTTGAATATCTTCAGCTGACATGGGCAGTCCTTCAGTGTAAGTAAAGGAATTTACCTGTTCTTCCTCTTCAAACACCTCACTTAAAGGCAATTGTGACAAACAATCTACGTTTGACATTTCACAGGCCTTTTTATACTTAATCTCGTAATTGTAGGGGGATAATATTACTGCCCATCTCTGCATTCTTGCGTGAGCTAACGTTGGTAAACTACTTTTCTCTCCAAAAATAGTTCTAAGAGGCTGATGATCTGATAGGATTGTAAATTTCCTACCATACAGATATTTGTGAATATCGGAGCAGAAGAAAAAAGCTAATTAATAGAGGGAGTAGATAGAAGACCAGCAAAGCATGAAAGGAATTTTTGTTTTTTGTATATTGTATAATAAGGGACTTAACTCTTAACTTCACTCCTTATTAGATGGAAAAAGGTTTAATCTGTTCCCTAAATTTTAAATCTTAAGCATCTTTTTATCACATTTTTTCTTTCCAAGTTGGTTAAGTCCTGGCTTGTTCAAACTCGACTCGCTCTTCACCAAAAATCTGAGTGCGGCCTGCTTTCTTTACATCAAATAAGCATTTTGTATCCAATAAATATAGTTTCACTATTAATTATATTTTGTAAATAATTTTTTACACATTGTGGAAGCAAATTTTTTCGATAACAAAATATTTTGTAAATACTTCACTAAGTGAACTTCATATATTCCCAAACATATAAATTTCAATCAGTGTATTGAAACAGAATTATAAATTGAAATTAAAAATATGAGATACCTAGTCATCAATATTAAAAACGAAAGAGAACTAATCGGGTTCATAAATAAACGGTTTACAACCGAAAATTATTTTTTTAATATTGATATATGAAAGGATATAAACGAGCGACATTTACACATTTTAACTAGAAATTTTTTATTTTAAATATTAAAAATAAGTTATAGATAGAGATGGCAGATTTGATTTCTGCTGGATGCAAAATGCTTTTTATTTTGTTGTTAATGCCATTTCTTGCTTGTCTACTTTCCAAATTTCATATAAATATTAATTAAGCCAAATTTTAACAAAAACAAAAATATCTTATATTTACATTAAATATAGATTTTTTTTACTAAAATAAAACAAACTATTAATAAACAATTGACATAATGTATCAATGGTTTTTGGGCTGTTAGGCCGGCGTCGATTGTCATGTTGACTTGTCGTTTCGCCAACACGAGCGGTAGGCATCTTCAGAAGTTGCTTTCTGGTTGACAGTCTGCGAACTACTGAGCTCTGCGTGAACGGAGCCCGTATTTATACGTCGGGAAGTAAGTGGGCGGGGCCTCAGTTGCTTTCGATTCCAATCGGTTCTGGTCTCCTCAAACTTAACATAGTTGACATAGTTTAGAACAGTATATAAAGCAATATTTTCTTAAAAAAGCTATAGATTATTCTTATTGTTATTGCTTTTATTTCCTATAAAAACTTTAAAACAAGGTTTGGTAATTCTTATATATTATGTAGCTATAAAAGAATCCCGATAAAGAAAATAAAATCATATTTTAACGTTGTTATCAAACATCAAAATAAAATATTAAATTCGTAAATCTGCTTTTGGTTGCTGAACTTTTATAAAAAATAGATCGTAAAAACGCAGAAACTGAATTGAATAATCCTTAAGTGTCCGTAAAAGTTGTGGATAAAAATATTCAATGGTTTAAAATCGAAGAAATAGCCTTAGGGTCGATACGATGGAATGCTAAACATTTTTTTTAAGAATTATTCTTAACGATTCAAATAGAATTTTTCTTATAAAAATAAAGAAATTTTTTCTAGCTTTTTTAAATATACCTCGAATATAAATAAATGACTTATGTATGTTTTTAAGCATCGGTGATATCTATACTAATATTATAAAGCTGAGGAGTTTGTTTGTTTGAATAGACCATTTATCGAGGAAGGCTTTAGGCTATATAACATCACGATGCAACTATTAGGAGCAAAGAAGTAATAGAAAATGTGAAAAAAACGGGGAAAATTATTGACCCTTGAGGGCTTCCATTGCGTGCGCTGCGAAAACGGTTCAAGATACCAAAAATATATGTATGAAAGAATTAAGTATTCCTCTTGAAATGATCTAAAAAAATGTCCGCGACAGTATATGTCTATCTTTTAAGATTAACTCACTAGAACCGTTTTTATGGTAATCAAAATTTGGTCGAAATTAATCCATTATTTGTTAAGAGTTGTATAAACGTAATAATAAAAAAAAGTGTGAGGTGTCAAGGGACACCCGGATGGAACGAAGTTCCTTTCGATTAATTAGTGAAGGAATTAGTAATTTGTAAACACAACAGAGTGTTTATACATACATAAGCATTTATTATTGTCTGTATAAAATCTCTACTTACCTAACAGTTCGTTTCTTTTAACAAAAGTGTCCATTTATACAATACCAGAGCTTTAGATAACACATCTTCTTAGAATTACTTTTTATAATTTAAAACAGGAATTAACAATTCAATACAAAATTTTAAAATTAAAATATTTGACAGTAACTGACAGTTAAGGTAATTTGACGTAGGTACCTAAATAGTCAAGTTACGAACTATTTTTAAAATGTTTATGAATTTATTAATTTATAAAAACAGGATGAAATAAAATGTCATACTATTATAGTTAATTATTATTTTTTCTACAGTATTTTCTTTTTAATGTACATTTTCTTTTAATTTAAAATAGTGTCTTTTTAATTGTAATATATCTATCTATGAGAGAGAGGGAGAGAGAGTTATTTATTTTTTGGTCTGTGAGAGAGAGAAACATGCGTGTGTCGTGTCATAGTGTCGTGACAACTTTTGGTATGAATTTTTTTTGGCTAGCTCCTAGCGTCAGTCGTAACTGTTCGTAACGCGCGAAAGGGAACTTCGTTCCAATAATCTTTATCCAAATAATTGTGTTGTTGATTAAGAGTATTTAATTGTGAACAAAATTGTCTTTGACATCACTTAATTTCAATAAACATCTTAGAAGATATTACAATTTTAAAATAACTAGGACGTCACCGTAAGGTGGCGCAGTTATTATCTCATATATTTAAACGAGAATTTCTTACTTAATTAAGTACTATAAAGCCACCGCACGGTGGTGCAGTGGATATCTTATATAAAATATCCTCGAAAATATCTAATATAAAAAAAAGGTGTGTGTGCGATTCACGCACGATAGAAGTGAAACTTCAGTAAATCGACAAAAGATTGAGATGAATATATATAACAAGGGTAGGATAATTACAAAGTTTATTTGTTTAAAAATGAAAGTATTTTGATTAATTTTAAAAGATATTTTATTTAACAAGCAAGTATTAAACAGTGTGCAATATACATAGACACCGACATTTGCTCTTTCGCTTTGGCTCACTAATTACAGCTAAACAGATATAACTGCAACCGTGACGATTTGACACGACCAGACACGACAGACGTTGGTTGATGCGGTGATGTCTAATCGAATATTATTTTAGAGGTATAAGAAGAACATTTCCTTCTGCTTCCTGTTGCGTAAATTTTAAAACCGAGTATATAATTTCACGAGCTTGTGCACTCAGAATCCGATTTTTTACGGCACTTACGCGATTCATTTGAATAAAATAGTTATTTATGATATGAGTGTTAAAAGTGAGGTTTTATTTTGTGAGTGAAAACGTTTGTGAAATGAGCGGAGCGAATTGAACAATTTCACGAACAAAATAAAATTCACTTTTAACCCAAATACCATACAATGTTTTTTGTACAACTTCCCTATTTTGATAATGAAACTAGCGAATTTGCAATGACAATAAACCAAACCGTGTTAAAAGTAAACTAAACCGCGTTAAAAGTAAACTTGTTTACATGGCAACGTGTTAAAAGTATTTTTAACACGCTGCTATGTAAACAATTTGCTATCATTAAAAGTGACACTTTTAATGATAGCAAACAATGTTAAAAACGATTGTTTACATAGCAGCGTGTTAAAAATATTTTTAACACGTTGCCATGTAAACAAGTTTACTTTTAACACGGTTTAGTTTACTTTTAACACGGTTTGGTTTATTGTCATTGCAAATTCGCTCGTTTCATTATCAAAATAGGGAAGTTGTACAAAAAACATTGTATGGTATTTGTGTTAAAAGTGATTTTATTTTGTTCGTGAAATTGTTCAATTCGCTCCGCTCATTTCACAAACGTTTTCACTCACAAAATAAAACCTCACTTTTAACACTCATATCATAAATAACTATTACAGTTGCATTAATTAGTAATTATGCTTGAGTATACCTACACAAATTCTTCTCTAAATTAAGTAAAACTTTTAGAAAGCAACGAGTAATTATGCAATTCACTTTGTAGAGTTATTTTAACGGTTTATCTATTCTTTAGGAAATTATCAAACTCATTTTGCGTGTTATTTGCTGTTCACTAAAAGGATTTATCCGGTACAGTTGTTTTATTATAAATAATTTGATTTTTGCTTCGTATAAATGTGCTTCTTTGTTCTCATCTTATATGTAGAACTATGCTGCAGTTGAAATTATTTAGTTTTAATTTGCAGTTGGATGTTGGATGTGGGAGATAAAGTTGTTAAATTGTGTAAATGTAGCATAGAGAGCCACTTGCTGTTATTGTTGTTGCTTTGATGTGGGATTATAAAGTATTTGTAAATATTGCACTAGATTTGACTAGGGTGAGCAATCTGTTTCCTAAAAAATACACGTTTTAGGGGAACATAATGTGGAGATTTTTATTGGAAATTAAACGAATGTCTATGGCATTCACCTTAACAGAACAATATCGGCTATTTTTACAGGACTGCATCCGAACATCAAATTTAATTACTTTTTTTAATAATTCAATCAATGACCTCTATTTTATGTCAAATATTGCATTTAAGAGCTTGAATTTCACGTGAAATATTGGGATAGACTTTTTCTTCCTAACATCTCTATAGTCTTACGGTGGTAAATCACATAATCAGACATCAGAATTTCATAAATTAAGCGTTCCTCGAAAATTGATTGCAATAAGCCTATTGTTTCAATAAGCTCAATAAGCTAAATGGGGAGTTACTCGAGCGTCGCTGGGACTCTCAGAATTTGGTAGATTATATGCTAAAAAGAAAAAAAGCTTATAATAATAATAATAGCGTTTATTGCCCAACAGTTTCCCATTTACAGAGCAAAAGGTAATATGGTAAAATTTACATACATAAACAAAAGTAAACATAGAAGAAACAAAGTTGTAAGAATACAAATGTTAAAAATAAAAGTCATAAATATAAAAGACTTCAAGATCAAAAATACTTAAAGCAAAATAATTAAAGATAAACACAACATATATTTTTTAGTTCAGTGAAATTACACAAGAACAAGTCACAAATATTTGACAAATTATTAGCACTATCACACATGAAATTAATTGGAGATTTAGATAATATATTAGTTTGAGCTCGTTTGCATAGAAATGTGTTATTTCGTCTACGAGTTGTTACTCGAGGAACTAAAATATATTAATTTGCGATAGGAGGACAGGACAATCCACCTTTCCAGTCAATAATTTAAATAAGAACAGCACAGCAGCTTGAATTCTATGTTTTTGAAGAGACACAAAATCAAATCTGGTTAATAATTCATTATAATGGCAACCTCTCAACGGATATGCTCCTGTTAATTTAAAAACCAAATACTTCAAGAATTTTTTTTGAACCTGTTCAACGATTTGAATGTATTGGGCGTAGATAGGGCTCCAGATTATAGACGCGTATTCTAATTTTGAACGAATTAGACTATAAAATAACGAGGTTAATGCCAGAATATTATTAAAATTTTTACAATTGCGAATTATAAATCCGTATAGGCGATATGCCGAATTTACAATAAAGTTGATGTGAAAGTTAAAAGTAAGTCTAGTGTCAAAATGAACTCCCAGGTCCTTAATAGTGCTAGTTCTTTCCAAAACAATGTTGTTAATTGTATATGGAAACTGTAGTGGATTTACTCTACGACTACAGGTTAAAATTTTACATTTTGATGTATTCAGTGTAAGACAGTTTGTTACGCACCAGTCATATAATATATTTAATTGACTTTGTAAAAAGAGGCAATCCTCTACTTCTGTTATCTCAACATATAACTTTAAGTCATCCACGAACATTAATTTGTTGCTATCCAATGAATTGCATAAGTCATTGATAAATAATAAAAACAACAAGGGTCCTAAATTGGATCCTTGAGGAACCCCAATTTTTGAAAAATAGATATTCGACGAGAATCCGCTGTAATGAACAAACTGTTTTAGGATTTTTTAAATAAGAATCAATAATTTAAACGTATGTGTCATTAAATCCCATGCAAGTTAATTTGTGGACAAGTAATTTATGATTTATTTTGTCAAACGCTTTGGAGAAGTCAGTGTACACTTCGTCTACCTGACTCCTTCTTTCCAGGTTCTCACACAAGTATTGACTAAAAACTGCCAGGTTGCTAACTGTTGACCTTGATTTCATAAATCCGTGTTGGTCAATCGAAATTTCGTTTTTAGTAGCCCAGTAAATCCTGTTATACAGAACGGTCTCCAAGATCTTAGCAATATTATTTAATATTGAGATGGGTCTATAGTTTTTAACCTCGGATCGATTTTCGGCTTTATAAATAGGGCAAACTTTAGCAACTTTCCAGGATTCTGGAAAAACCGAGTTCTTTAGCACCAAGTTAAACATAGTTTTTACAGGATGAACCAACACCTTTGAGCAATCTTTTACTAGAAAAGAAGGAATTTTGTCTGGCCCTGAGGTGAATTTATTTTTTAATTTTTTACCTGCCTCCAAGATTTCTTTTTCAGTTATTGGATCAGAGCTAATATTAACAATTGCATTTTGACTAAACTCAAAATTATTGTGGATCACATCAATATCTGGATCAGAAAATACACTTTCAAAAAATGAACTAAAAGCGTTTACTATCAATTGTGGGCTACTAAGTGATTCACCATCATAGAACATCTTACAAGGTATTCTTGAAGTTTGGGTTTTATTATTAACAAAGTTCCAAAATAATTTAGGTTCGTCTTTGAGTTTATTCTGAATAGTGTTGAGGTAGTCTGCATATGCCTGCTTAGTACTTATTTTAATTTTTAATCTAAGTTTACTGAATTCTTATGTGATATATACCTGTTTACTGGTGGAGGGAGCGGGTTTAAAACAAACAAAATACGGAAAATCAGTATATTAGTTCTGTGACAAAAATGACAATAGTATATTGTGTATCTAGTAGGAAAAGCGATACATTCCCGGACGACAATGTGAATTGTTGGCCGAGGCCAACAAACATTGAGAGGGAAGTTGCTTTTACTACGAGATACACATACAATTTTTTCTGAAATCGCATTAAGTATAATCGTAAATTAAGAAAGTTTTATGAATGCATAACTGTTTTTGATATCATCTTATATTCTATGAAACCGTTGATTAGTGTCACAAAACTGTCAGTTCGGTTACTTACATATTGCTTAAAATATTTTAAATTATATTTAAAATGGACAGTGACGATGATGTCCAGAGGTGCAAAACGCCTCCAGAGTTACTAAAACACTACTACTAATGTGGTTTTAAATTTATTGCCAAATAAAATCAAGGCGGTAAATATGAATTTGCTTATATATGTTTTATGAATCATTCCCGTACACAGGTACGGAAAAAATATTCCCGTACACAGGTACGGAATAGTATATTCTGTAACAAGGTTAGAATGAAAATTCGATACGAGTGGAGAATTCCGAACGCGAGTGTAGCGAGCGAGAGGAACCACGAGTAACCGAATTTTCATTCTAACTGTGTAACAGACTGTATTTTCTCCACGACCATGTAATAATTCTGTTTATTTAAATTGAAATATGTAGCAAAACAATTAGAACGTCTAACTGACAAACTGAGTGACAGTTTTAAAATTCGCAGGGCAATCTATGTTTTTTGTTGAGCAATTACAGAATGTTATTCCGTCACTAGTTATAGAATGGAAATACATGCAAAACACATAAGAAGCAAGTGTTTCAGAATGAATATTCTATCTCAAGAGTGAGAATGAACACTTTCTATTATTAAAAATGAAGTCGGAATTATTACATTCATTAATGGTCGTGGAGAAAAAATATTCCTGTACAGTTGGTTGCCCAGTAACGGACTAAAATACAAGGATAGTGTATTTTGCGGCTCAAATTTGATCCGAGAAACTAGACATTTCCAAGCGATTTCAGAAAAAAAATGATGTTGAACGTATTGAGAAGATAAGGTACCTATAATTAGCGCAAAGTTCGACTCAAAATTTTTATCTGTTGGGTTATTATCCATATAAAAACATCTAAAATTAAGTTTTCTACATTTTGCTCGAAGTTTATCAGTAAAACAGGATTAGCTTCTATAGGCAATATTATAAAAAAACCTTTAAAATGAGCTTTGTTAGATTAAAGATAATCCGATGGGGACACTAGAGGCTAATCCAAAACCTGACTTCCAGGACTGCTTTGGAAAGTGGAAATACCGCTGGGAGCGTGTTATTTAACCTAAAAGAGAATTCTTTAAAGTTAAAGGAAGCCACTCGCCCGTGTACAGAAAATATCGACAGCGCAGTGATATGACGATAGGTCCGATACTTTTTAGACAGATCTTAAGAAGAGGTTGAGATAGTTAAAAAAAATTTTTGATAAAATTGATTTATTTAGTTTAAACTCCATATTTAATACACGCGGATCTTTTAATGTAATATATGAAATCGTTTTTTCTCAAATTTCTAAATGTTTATTCTGTCGGTATAATTTTTATTAGAAAAAGTAGCACTGGTTGGTTGGAAAGTTTTGAAAGCAAACATGACAGAATATGTATTTTTAATGAAATTATTTTTTTTATTTTATATAATCTCCCTTAGCTTGAACACACTTATCCCAATGATCCTTAAGTAATTGTATACCATCTCTATAATGATTTTCCGAAAGGTCTGCAAAATATTGGTCCACGACTGCAATAGCTTCTTTATTCGACGAAAAACGCTTTCCACAAAGAAATGATTTTAAGTTTTTAAAAAGGTAAGAGTGAGAGGGAGTTAAATCTGGTGAATAAGGTGGGTGTTCAAGCACTTCTTACTTTAATTCGTTCAATTTAGCCACCGTCAACAAACTTATGTGAACACGTAAATTGTCTGGATGAAAAATGATTGTTTTCTTCTGTAAAGCGGATCTATTGACACGATTTTTTTTTTACCAACTGTAAAGCGGGTCTTTTGAAACGAATTTTGTTATCCAACTGATTCAAATAGTTGAAATAATATTCAAATTTAATTGAATTTAAAAAACTGATGCAGTAACCTTTTCTTCCGATAGTTCTGACTTTACCTGTTTTGGAGCTGAAAAACTGCTTCAGATCACTCTAAATGTTCTTGTTTTAGTTTGGGATCACGATGGTAGATTCAAATCTTATCCATAGAAATAAAATGGATAAAATTTGCTTAAAATGCTCCAAATTACACTGAGAAATTTGTTTTTGATTCAATATTTGTTGACCTTTTAACAAATTCGGCACTAACTTTCATATGTAATTCTTCATGTAAAATATGGAGTACACATTCATCTAAGATGATAAGAATTTCGTCAAAATTAGATCTTTACAAACAATATCATAGACTTGCTTAATGGTTTCTGATGTTGTTGCACTTTTTGGGCGTTCATCTTTGACGCTGGTACGACTACGTTTAAACATAGATTTTTGTATGAATCTCTATTGTTGATAAACCTTCCAAAACAAAGAATCTTATCACTGCACGATATTCGGTATTTTCGATTGTAACAAAACACACTGACACGTTAACTTTAAATGGCTTGTAAACAAAGAAATCAAAATAGAATTTTTTGTGTATTTAATTGGAAGATGAAATATCAAAGTATCGAATAAATTTTAATTTCTCTACTGGTGGCGAGGCCACTGTTAAGGCTATTAAATCTCAGTAAGAGGCCAGGACTAGACAAGGTGCTCTAATCCTATTCTAGAGATGATAGACGTTTTGTAAAGAACGCAGTCACTTAGGCTAACAGCCAATCCAATGACTTTTTTCTCTCTATTTAAGGAAAAATTGAATAAATGTCTCATCCGTCAGAACTAGTACCCGCAACCTTTACCTTTACGCGGTACCGCTATAACCATTAAGCTACAGATGCCTTGCTTATTAATTAGCCTTTTAGTAGTTAAATTCAGCTCATGTCACATTTGATATTTACTCACTTTCTCCTTAAGAACATATGTATGCATGACGTGAATAAGAAAGATTATTTTATCAAATCTACAATTAAAATATCTAACTCTAAGTCACTTTTTTGTGCTATATCTTATATTTTTATTGGGAGACCGGAACCATAGATTATATTATTACTAGCTTAGTGTTTGACCAGTACCGTCTTAAGGTAGAGTTCCGAGCCAAGCGACACTGACGCCACTAATGCCGCGTTAGTATCGCCGCGACAGAGCGATAGTACAATGTTCTATGTAAATACATGACAACGTGTACGAACACGGCGATACTTGACGCGGCGTCACTGCCGTGGCACCACTGTTGCAAAGCGTTAGCGGCCGAGTCGCGCTTTACCTCGTAGTGACGCTTGACGCAATGTTAGAAGTAGTTTCTCTTCAGGACCTATACAATGTCTTGTTGTTTTTGGTGCCAACTCTTCATAAACTAGCGACAAAATGAAATTAAACTGTCTTTTGTTAAAATGAAATAATTCTCGAAATTGATCATCATTATAATTTAAATGTTCTTGTACTAAGATTTTATAAGGACCCTGGTCGCTGCGGGTTACATAAATCGGGTCAATTCGATCTCTTGTACCCAGTAAATACAAAAGCAACAGGTCATCATCTTCTTCCTCTTTTTCAAATATTTTTTGCAAATCTTTCACAATAGCTTGATTCATATTCGGTTCATGAAGTTCATTTATAACGCAAAAAAATTCGACTGTCTAGATCACTGGTCGCAAATTGACTGAAAACCGCAGCGATACTCGATACTAGTCGATACCTACTATCGCCGCTCTCGGAATCTCAGAACGTCAGAGACGCTGCGACACAGCCGCAGCGTTTACTGACGCGGCGTCAGTGTAGCTTGGCTCGGAACTCTACCTTATTAAGGTAAAGGTTGCTGGTTCGAGTCCTGGATGCGACTATTATCCTACCTCATGCCATTTAATATATTTTGTTTGTACACTTTCAAAATTTTAATAATCCCATAAGAAGTATCTCAAAAGAGAATTAGTTTACTAATTGTTACATTCTTACGTTTGTAGAATTTGACAGTTAGTTATTGAATGTATTATTTATTTTAAGAAAGATTTATATTCCGTTTGACCCAAAAAAGTATAACTGGTTACACACACATACATGTGTTTGTTTTTAATTAAGTTTTAATTTAGCCAGACTTAGTATTTGGCTACAAAAATCCATCAATTAAACGAATACTTTTTTTTCTTTTTCGTCTACATATGTATGTAACTAAAACCGTACGCATCATAAATTAAGTAAATGTTTTTTTAGAGAAATTAATTTTTTCAGATGTTATTAATCAGTAATCTACCCTTGATCCACTGTCCCGTCTGGGACTACTCGCTTACTCCATTTTGGGGTTAATAATCCCATGTTTGTTGTTGTAGTTGAGGCTAAAAATTATATTGATTATGATTATCTCTTAAATGAAATCTGGTCGTTATTTAAAGTTGTACATCTGTAGAAGCTGGAAACTTTAAACGAATATTTTTTTAATCTTGATTTCGGTCTATGTAAATTCATCACTGCGAGAAACGTATATATTTTTGTCATCGAGTTAATAAATCAAGTTCGCCTACGATTATCACTTTCATTGAAATTTATCTTTATAAACTATCAAGGATTTTGATGTTATACTTGTTTTGGCGCGTTGTGGAAAGGTGATGAATGTATATTTTTACGATAGGCGTGCACACGAATAAATGGCAGGATGAAAAGAAATTATACTTTTTGTGGCAAGTTAGGACAAAAAGATATAACTTCAAAAAGTGATCGAAATGATAAGAAAAGATCGTAAATTAAGTATCAGGGCTATCGCTTAAACTTTGAATATTTACAAAGAAACTGTGAGCTAAATTTTGCATGAGGATCTTAACATAAGAAAAGGGTGTGTTAAGCTTGTGTCCAGACTCCTAACGGCGGAACAGAAGATGCATCATAACAAAGTTTGTTCTGACTCCCTAAAATGCATCAAAAGTGACTCAGACTATCTGTTAAGGGTCATAACTTGTGAGGAAACTGAATGGACTGAAGGTCACCAGCCAAAATATCGAGGATGAGCCAATCCAACCAAATTCAAGACAATGTTGATTGTTTTTTTTACAATATGAGATGTAGTCCACGTGAAGTGGGTACCACAAGGTCAGACACTTAATCAATGCAGATGACTCAAAAAAAAATCGCAAAAAAGCCCGAAATGTGGAAAGAGAACTGCTAGATCGTACATCAAGACAACGCACTGGCTTATAATGCGCTACTGTCTGTCAAGGACTGTGTGGTCAAAAACCAGGACACAGTCTTAAAAGACTATTCGCCAAACTTGATACTCTGTCACTTTTACCTGTCCCAGAAATTAAATCCTGCTTAAAAGCAACTTGCCACGACTCTATAGAGGGTGTAAAACAAAAATTGGTGCAGCTATTCAACAGCCTGTCGGATGATGACCTGTAGCACTGCTTCGCAAAGTGGGAGGTTCACGAGGAGAGGTGTCGGGATTCGGCATAGGGATATAGAGTATATGGTAAATGAAAAATTGTAATAAATTGAAAAATAAAGATGTGATTGCAATAGTCTCGAAACTCAATTGCCAAACCTCGTTTATTAGAACAATGTGGTGATGAAACTTAACCATATAACAGCAAGTCCGCTGTTAAACGAAATTTGAAGAGTTTATTAAATCATAAAATGTCTACCGGTTCATTTGCAGAAGGCACACCCTCGCGGCTTAAGTTTAAACCACAAATCTATAAATAGTAAATTCTCACAGTTATATATAAAATTATCCTTAAATCAAAACGATCAATAAAAGTAACAACTTATTGCTTATTTAATGAATACTTTTCTTATATAATGTTTTATTCTGTTACAGGTAAGAATATGATTAGAGGACTATTATAAATAAGTAAGTTTTCTTTTAGATTTTGTTAAATTTTGTCATCACAAGTATGTTTGCTTTATATTTAATCCGTATCTGTATATCTACGTACAGTTTAATAGCAAAGCACATTCTACTAAAACTCCACTTTTAGCCTTTGTGTGTAAAATTGTGTAACTGTTTCCTTTGGATTTTACTCATGATGAAATACTATTTACGTTTCCACAAACAGATAACTGGACAAAATTCCGCCCTAAGCTCAAATCTTAAAAATAATATATAATAAAAAAGAGACCACGCAGAAAAGAGTATCCTAACAAAAGCGACTGTGACATTTTTATTTGTTGAAGCAAAGATAACTTCTGAGACTTTTTTTCCACAACCAAAACACTGTACCTTTACCATAAAATACCAGCTTTTGTACATTTAAACACTAGTAGAACCAAAAAAATTTCGCATATGATAATATTTATTCTTAAAATGACCTTTATCGTTTACCCTGACGTGTACATATATAATAATACAATAAAGAATTATAACTCTACTTATTGAAAGCCATATACATACACCTAGATTGACCGATGGACTTGAGCCCGTTCTACCAGGAGCTAGAAAAAGATCAGATCAGTGTTTGCTTTTCTTTCTAATCACCTGTGTAGCAAGCCAAACCAATGCATCATTCCTACATCATTATCACATGGTTGGTATGTTTCGCCAATTGGAGAGAAAAGTAAAGACTGCTTCGATCTGTCTCGCATTAGGACAGAAATCTAGATTTGGAAACGAGAAAAAAAGGTTTTGCTGATTCAAAAAAAGTCTACTGATTTGCCTGTAAAACGCGCTTCCTTGGCTAGAGTTTATACCACAAATCTATAATTAGTAATTTCTTACAGATATAAATAATACATTATGTCTATAAATTTACGACTCATAAGCGACACATCATTGACACAAAACCTATTATATGTAATGACAAGTCATAAACTGGAAAGATGTATTGTCGAAACGAGAGAAATTAACTGCTTTCATTTATATAACATGATCTACAAAAATCCATCCAAATAAATTAACATAGAGAAAAATTTTACACTCACGTTAGCTAATGTCTTCGAGTCTTCAAAAGCCTTAGGAAAATTTTGAATTGCATAGCAAATACCTACAACAACATAACGAACAAAATCGGCACTAACGAAGAATTGGGAGATCTTTTTGAATGTATGAAAAGACCACTGAAAATGGCAAATAGCAGCAATGAAGGGTATTGTAAAGTAAAGAAAAACCCATATATATATATATATATATATATATATATAGTAACAGTAATTCTTTTTCTTTTTATCAACCTTATCCCAAGCCTAGTTGGGTCCGCGTTGGCCTTTGGAAAAAATAATTCCACCTATCTCTATTTAATGCATCATTTTTTTCTCTTTTAATTCCTCATTTATTCTTTCCCTCTATGAAATTTTTGGTCATCCAAACCTCTTTTCTTAGATTTTCTTGCTCAGCAGTCACACTTTTACCTCTTACTCTCTTATTTTTATCCTATCTCTCCTCGTTAATCCACACATCCAACGCTACATCTTTATCTCCACCACTTTCTCTGTTGCTCTTTCGTTATTGCCCAGGTTAGACACCAACGCTGGTCTTGGAACTCTCTTTCTATTTTGCACTCACATTTTTGTCAAACAAAACTTGACTTATTCTTTTTCAGCTCATCCATTCACACTTAATTTTATTATTTATCTGACTCTTTAAACCTTCATTCTTTTCTAACACAGACCCTAAATATTTAAAGTTTTGAACACCTGGCAGGACTTGGTCCTGCTAATTTATAGTTTATTTCTCCATTTGTTTTCTGTGTTACTCAGTGTTGTTTCTATTCAACCTTAACTCCCTATTCTTAAGCGCGTTTCTCCATTTCACAAGTTTCCTTTTCTGTCTCTCGTTCACAAAATGTACAACCCCAATATCATCTGTATACTTACATCATATTCCATGGGGATTGACCTCATAATATCCATAACTTTACTTAACAGATAGGCTCTCAGCAGCAACCCCTGGTGGTGCTCCACTTGCACCCTAAATCCAAATCGAGTAGTAGTAGTTAACATGATAAAAAAATGAAGACGAAAGCGGGGCTATACTTAATGCATGAGGATTGACAGTAATTGGAAATAATAATATTCTTTTATTTTCGAATAAATAACTGGTAATAGATATGTTTCCACTTTTTGCTGGATTTTTTCCACTCCACTACGTTTTTATTCTGTCAATTCCTATTTTACCTTTGATCTTTTTTTTATTAAGAATTTCATTCGGATATTTCTGACAGACACCTTGTTTTTCTCGTTTTGTTGAAATCAGAAATTCCCGATACCGGTGTATTCTCGTAATAACTGTTATTCATTTATAATTCTGTTTATTCTCAATATTTTCAACACTGTTCAGTAGACATACAAAGAGATTTCAAAGGTTTTTATATATTTTTATACATAAAGGTAAACCAATTTTAGAACTGTATAATAGACAAAAAAGCATTTTTTATGAGTATCGATTAAGCGTGAAAAATCTTTGAAATTGCGAATAAAAATAAGATTATGCCGCTTTATATTTTTAAAATAAACTTTATATGTATAGATACACACACACACACTCAATTTGTTTATCGAACTGAGCCGATAGATTTTAAAAAAATAAACAATAACATAATAGTTTAACTGCTGTTTGGTTTAAAAACAATTTTCAAATTTTAAGTAATTTAACTTTAGAAACAACCTTAACTAATCTGTTTAATTGTTTACAATAGGGAACCGGACAACTTTTCAAATAGTGTTTAAAAATAATCTTTATTCATATATATAGCCATAAAAAATAATATTTTAATTAAATAAATCCTCTGGAGTACTTGAAAACGTCAAAAACATAATTTATTTAAAATTGCCGCGAAAACAGCACTTCATGTCAATTCAGATCGCGTGACGTCATATGGAGGTAAACAAACTACGAGCCATATTACAAGTGATCAGTGCTTGGATAAATTAAGAATTTTGTGTTTCTTAATCATCATGGACCGAAAAAGATATCGTTGTTGTATTGTACCTCAATGTGGAAATACATCAGTAACTACTCCAAATAAAATTTTCATTGATGTACCTCGAAAACCAGACATACGAAAGAAATGGTTAGACCTAGCAAGACGAAAGTGCGATGAAATGTCTGTTACTTCACCAATTTACTTTTGTGAAGATCACTTTGATGTAAGTACTGTACCTATAGTGTTATTACACAGCCTATAATACAAATAATCATATTTAGTGTGTATGATATGTAGATGTTATAGGTTATGTTTTACTTATTTCTTCAATCATTTCTATGGTTAAGATAAACAAAAAGAGATTGAAATACTTACACAAATGTTTTCCTATTTCTAAATTCGGCAGAACAAAAGTCGGAATTAGTGGCAAAGAAACTGCTGACCATGAAAATATCAACTTTTGGGAGATTTCTATTTTCGGCTTTTGTATAACCTTGTTCCATAATAAAAACTTAACAGAAGGCTTCAAGCACTTACGACAACTTCTGTTATAACTATAGTCCTTCAATTCGTAACTAATTACAATTAAATATTTTTAGAAAAATGCAAATAAATCGTAGAAAAACGCGAAATAACATACAAAGCAGTGCTGTTTACTTATGGCTACCTACATATGACGTTACGCACTGTGATTGGCGTTTGGGTTCTTACACGTCACAGATAATTTACGCAACTTTATTTATTGATTTAAAAATATAAATCATTGTTATTTCTTAAAAATCTTTATTGAGTGATATTGTTGTATAACAAACTTTATTTTAAAACACATTTTAATTTTTTTTTCGATTACTGTCCGGTACCCTACCTATAGAAGATATGAAAGTGGGAAACAAATTAGATGAATTAAATTTTTAATATAAGAATTACCTACAAGGTGAGACAATTAAGTAATGAGACCGAGTATGTTTGAAAAATATTCTACAACTCTGCCATCCCCTTCAAAGTAGTCTCCTTGGGCAGCTAAACAACGATTCCAACTCCTTTTCCAAGATTCGTAAGATTTCTGGAACGCTTCGAATGGGATGTCTTATCATGACCGCTTAAGTTTCCGTAATCGACTCAAACGGTTTTGTTGTAGGGAAAAGAAAAAGTGCCATTTCGAGCAAATAAGGCGGCTATTGCCAAAATTCTTCAATTATCGTCTAACTTTATCAAATGATTTGTCTAGGCATATCCAAATTTTTTTCTAGCTCAACCAAAATTTCCTTCTGGCCAAATCAAAATTTTCGTCTGACTTAAACTATTTTTTTTATTTAATTTATTTTTTGAAGTTTGTGTCAGGCTTAATCAAAATTTTCGTCTACCAAACCCAAATTGTCTGGTCCAACCATAGTTTTGTCTGGGCACCATTTCGGTGCCTTCCAGTTTGCGGCAAGTAGTGTTAGCGGTTTCTCCCGTTTGCGTTGGATCCTAATAAAAAGGGATAAGTACCTGACCTTATTCTTCTGGTAGTGTGTTTGCGGGAGTCATAAAAAGGGTGTATGTAGGACATGTAGGTACTTATAATCCGCAATACGACAGTTTAGGAAGACAGGTAGAAAATGGGTATTATTTTGTTTAAAAATATGATGCTTGATAAGATTTAATCTTCTTAATGTTAATGGCATTACCTATTAAATTTGAATTGGGAATTTTGAATTTAAAATACCTACTCAAAGTAACTGAAATTACCTCTTCTCTACTTCTCAAATTATTTATTTGAAAATTAAACTTACAATCATTCGATCCAATGTTTTATTCCT
The DNA here is from genome assembly GCA_964028335.1 of Altica lythri. Classification (NCBI taxonomy): domain Eukaryota; kingdom Metazoa; phylum Arthropoda; class Insecta; order Coleoptera; family Chrysomelidae; genus Altica; species Altica lythri. The sequence goes on along the minus strand of OZ034807.1, from coordinate 18,298,336 downwards.
GTTTGGCCCAAGTTAGTGAAATTTACGATTTGTGACAAAGTTTTGTGATTAACGTTAATATGGAAAACAAAATTGAAACTATAGAAACAAAAAGAGGTAAACCTTGTGCAATCTACACAGGCTTTTCCTATAGACAAATTAGTCTGAATAAAAACAATGATGAAATAATGTGGTTGTGTCTAAAAGAAAAAACTCATACGTGCCGCGGTAAACTTATAAGTAGAAACAGTGTTGTCATACGAACAATAGATCACCGATACGTCCCTAATGAAGCTGGTGTCGAAGTAAAAAAATCAGCTTTTCGAGCTAAACAGCGTGCGCGTGAAGAAGATACATCAGTAACACGAATATATATGGAGGAATTTGATGATATCTCAAGAAAGGGATACGAATTTGTAACTGAAGTACCACAGCTTTGTAATATAAAGAGTTGTTTATATAGAAATAGAGCGATAGTTCAAGGTATTCAAAAAGAACCTTTAACAAGACGAGATATTCAACTAGAAAATGATCTATTGCAAATGAACGAAGGAAATAATTTTCTGCTGGCAGATGATATGGGAGAAAACAGAATCTTAGTTTTCTGTGCTACGAAGGCAAGGATCTGTTTATCAAATTCTACACATTTTTTAATGGATGGTACATTTGACCAATGTTCAGAGCAATTCGCGCAAATTTATACTATACATGCGGATTTAGGTAGTTCTCGCGTAGAAACCAATATTTTGCCGGTCGCTTATGCACTTCTGCCAAACAAATCTAAAGACACCTACATCCGACTGTTTAGCTTAATATTACGTGAAATACCGAAGTGGAACCCTTCACAAATTTCAATCGATTTTGAAGCTGCTGCAATATCAGCCATAAGAGTCGTTTTTCCAGAAGTGTTTATCCATGGGTGCTATTTTCATTTTGGACAGAGCTTATGGCGAAAAGTACAAGCCGTAGGATTAGCGTCTTTGTATAATGATAACAATGAAATTAAAAACATCATAAAAATGTGTGCTGCTCTAGCTTTTCTGAAACCGCAAGATGTTCAAGAGGGGTTTCTCTATATTATGGAAATAATTCCAGAAAATGAAAAACTGTCCAATTTCCTCGACTATTTTGTTGAAAATTGGCTAGAGGATTCTTTTATTCCAATTGAAATGTGGAACTGCTACAAAGTCAGGCATGGAACAAATAATGCAGTTGAAGGATGGAACCACAAACTCAATACGATGGGTCGATCTCATCCTAGGATAAAAGACTTGGTTAAAAGGTTAAAAAATGAAGCCGAAAAGGCCGAAATACAAATTTTGAGAGCGGACTGCAATTTGGAAAGTGTGCAAAGGAAGAAATTGTATAAGCAATTAGATGAGAGGATTGAAAGAAACACCATCCTATATAATAATAATGGGGATATTAAATTTTTTTTAAATATAATTGTTAATATTATTAAATTAGATTAAGATGTTTCTGGTATAGTAAATATAGATTTTTCTTTTATATTAATGTGAAGTTTTAATTGATAATTGGACAATATGTATGTTTCTTTTAAATTTTTAATTCTACTTCGATAAAGACGATCTTAGAATTTAGGTTTATGTCAAACAAACAAGGATTTTGATTGGCGGTACCTACAGTATTTATTTTAGCACAGTATGTGTACTTTTTTCAATTTTTTCGTTATTTAACCATAAAATAAAAAAGTAATAAAAAAACTCTTCAATATAATTAAAGATATGCTTAAGCTTTTATTTATCGATAAAAATTCCATTTCAGTTATTGGATGCTTAAGTGTTTAGAAAGCGAAACGTTATATTGAACTCAAATCCCGTCAGATATGACATTCATATAAGTCAGTGGTAGTGGGTTCGAGTCTCACTGGATGCGATATTTTTTCAATTTCTCCTTAATCTCATTTTAATAATTTCTTGTTTGTATAATTTCTAAATTTCAAAAATTTCAACACTTTTTCTTTGTAACAATTTTCGATTACCAAAAATTAATGCAATTTAGTCTTTAGTAAAGGTCGCATTTTTTCTCAAACGCTCTATACAATTAACAAAATTTGAACTATTCGAAAATTTTATAAACAATAGTTTTTAAAATAATAATGAAAAAGTGGCTCATATACACTGTATAAGTATCAATTAGCAAATTGGATAAATTATACGTAGGAACCGTAAATCACATTTATGACCTGGTAGTAAATAGGATACAGCATGCTGTCCGCAAACAGAACTAGTAACAGGTATCGGTTCCTTCATCTCTTTACCTGATTATAAACGCAGCGCTAACGCTACAGATTTCTAAGAAAACGCAAACTCTACTCCCGCAAACTCTACCGCACCAAAATTTCTGTTCAGCCTAATTAAATTTTTGTCTGTTTTAATATTTTATTTTTTTTTTGTTCAAAACAATTTCCTGTGGTTAAATCAAAATCGTTTTCTGGCTTAAAGTAAATTAATGTTTAGCCTAATTAAAACTTTTGTCTGTTTCCTTATCAAAATTTTTGTCTGTTACAATTAGAATTTTCTTCAGTCCAATCAAACTTTTTTCTCAACAAAATTATTTTTTTAGCCCAATTAAAATTTTTGTTCTATATATTAGCTGGCACAGCCACAGTAAAAAAGGGTACAATTACTGTACGAAATTGACAGAAGGATTAGAGACTATGGTCAATGGTAAGATTCAGCGTTGATGTACGAGAAGATTTATAAAAAAAATCTCTGACAGGCTGTAATAGAGATTTTTGGCTGAGCTAGCCAAATCACAATCAACACAGCCACGAATTTGTGCCTGAGCTAGTTTAGTCATAATCAGCACAGCCACAGAAGTAGCAAGTGGCTCAGCCATATGTCTAGAATCATATTTTTTTGTTGATAGCCTATGGAGATAAGATCTTGGCTGAGCTAGCCTAATCACAATCAACACAGCCACAAATTCGTGACTGTGCTAATTATGATTCAGCTAGCTCAGCCAAGATCTTATCTCCACAGGCTATCAATAAAAAAAAATATGATTCTAGACATTTGGCAGAGACACCTGCTACTCGTTTAGCTTAGCCACAAACTCATGGCTGTGCTAATTATGACTAAAAAAGCTCAGCCTCAAATTCGTGGCTTTGCTGATTATGATTAGGTGAGCTCAGCCACAAATCTCTATTACACCCTGTCAGAGAATTTTTTTTATAAATCTTCCTGTACATCAACGCTGTATCTTACCATAGTCTCTAATCCTTCTGTCAATTTCATACAGCATTCGTACCCTCTTTTACTATGGATGTGCCAGCTAATATATAGCTCGCACAGCAACATGTTTTATTGAAAAAAAGCAATAAATTTTTAATTGCGGCAACTAATTAGCAACAAATTATAGCTATACTAGCGGCCGCCCGCGATTTTATCCGCGTGAACTTTATTTTTTTACCACCGAATTTCATACAAATTTTCAACCCCTATTTTAAATCCTTAAGAGTGAAATTTAAAATAGTCATTTCTTAGTACACCACTATGTAATAAAAAAAAATTATTCTCGAATTTTCAAGACTCTACGCGTCTATCGACAGTGTCATGTTGGCCAGCAGCAGCGTGCTACCGCCTCACCACTCCACACACCCCGCACATTAAAGCGCGAGTGATATTAGACTATTATTATTTTAAAACTATAAAAACTTGCATGCTATATGCATGCAAAATCTCAGTCCGATCGGTTTGAAATTCATAAAATTTCATACAAACTTTCATCCCCTTATCCCCTTAGGGGTGGAATTAATCAAAATCCTTTATTCTGGGATGCTTACGCCATAGTAGCTATATGCATGCACAATCTCAGTCCGATCGGATTAAAATTGACAAACTTTCATACAAACTTTCATCGCCTATTGTATCCCCTTAGGGATGGAATTTATCAAAATCCCTTGTTAGGAATGCCTACGTCATAATACCCATACGCATGCAAAATCTCAGCCCGATCGGTTTAAAATTGACAAAGTTTCATACAAACTTTCATCCCCTATTTTATCCCCTTAGGGGTGGAATTATTTAAAATCCTTTCTTAGGAGATGTCTACTTCATAGTAGCTATATGCATGCAAAATCTAAACCCGATCGGTTTAAAATTGACAAAATTTCATACAAATTTTCGTCCCCTATTTTATCCCCTTAAGGTTAGAATTTATAAAAATCCGTTCTTAAGGGATGTGTACGTCAAAGTAGCTATATGTATGCAAAGTTTCAGCCCGATCGGTTTAAAATTGACAAAGTTTCATACAAACTTTCATCCCCTATTTTTTACCCTTGGGGGTGAAATTTATTAAAATCCTTTCTTAAGGCATACCTAAGTCATAGTAGCTATGCAAAATCTCAGCCCGGTCGGTTGGAAATTGACAAAGTTTCATACAAACTTTCATTCCCTATTTTATCCCCTTAGGGGTGGAATTAATCAAAATCCGTTCTTAAGGGATGATGCCTACGTCATAGTAGCTATATGCATGCAAAATCTCAGCCCGATCGGTTTAAAATTGACAAAGTTTTATAGAAACTTTCATCCCCTATTTTATCCCCTTAGGGGTGGAATTATTTAAAATCCTTTCTTAGGAGATGTCTACTTCATAGTAGCTATATGCATGCAAAATCTAAACCCGATCGGTTTAAAATTGACAAAATTTCATACAAATTTTCGTCCCCTATTTTATCCCCTTAAGGTTAGAATTTATAAAAATCCGTTCTTAAGGGATGTCTACGTCAAAGTAGCTATATGTATGCAAAGTTTCAGCCCGATCGGTTTAAAATTGACAAAGTTTTATACAAACTTTCCTCCCCTATTTTATGCCCTTGGGGGTGGAATTAATCAAAATCCTTTCTTAGCGGATGCCTACGTCATAACATCTACCTGCATGCCAAATTTCAGCCCTATCGGTCCAGCGGTTTGGGCTCTGCGTTGATAGATCACTATGTCAGTCAGTCAGTCACCTTTGAGTTTTATATATATACTTGCGGCCGCCCGCGACTTTATCCGCGTGAACTTTAGTTTTTTGCCACCCAATTTCATACAAATTTTCAACCCCTATTTTAAATCCTTAGGAGTTAAATTTAAAAAAGTCATTACACCACTACCTAATAGAAAAAAAATATTCTCGAATTTTCAAGACTCTACGCGTCTATCGACAGTGTCATGTCGGCCAGCAGCAGCGTGCTACCGCCTTACCGCTCCACACACCCCGCACATTAAAGCGCGAGTGGTATTAGACTATTATTATTTTAAAACTATAAAAACTTGCATGCTATATGCAATCAAAATCACAGCCCGATCGGTTTGAAATTCACAAAGTTTCATACAAACTTTCATCCCCTATTTTATCCCTTAGGGGTGAAATTTATTAAAATTCTTTCTTGAGCGATGCCTACGTCATAGTAGCTATATGCACGCAAAATCTTAGCCCGATCGGTTTGATATTGGCAAAGTTTCATACAAACTTTCATCCCCTATTTTATCGCCTTAAGGGTGGAATTAATCAAAATCCTTTATTTGAGGATGCCTACGCAATAGTAGCTATATGCATGCAAAATCTCAGCCTGATCGGTTTAAAACTGACAAACTTTCATACAAACTTTCATCGCCTATTGGATCCCTTTAGGGATGGAATTTATCAAAATCCCTTCTAAGGAATGCCTACGTCATAGTAGCTATATGCATGCAAAATCTCAGCCCGATGGGTTTAAAATTGACAAAGTTTCATACAATCTTTCTTCCCCTATTTTATCCCCTTAGGGATTGAATTCATCAAAATCCTTTCTTAGAGGATATCTACGTCATAGTAGCTATGTGCATGTAAAATCCCAGCCCGATCGGTTTAAAATTGACAAAGTTTTATACAAATTTTCATCCCCTATTTTATCCCCTTGGGGGTGGAATTAATCAAAACCCTTTCTTAGGGGGTGCCTACGTTACATTAGCTATATGCATGCAAAATCTCAGCCCGATCGGTTTAAAATTGACAAACTTTGATACAAACTTTCATCGTCTATTTTCTCCCTTTAGGGGTGGAATTTATCAAAAATACTTTTTTAGGGGATGCCTACGTCATAACATCTACCTGTGTGCCAAATTTCAGCCCCATCCGTCTAGCGGTTTGAGCTGTGCGTTGATAGATCATACAAACTTTCATCCCCTATTTTATCCCCTTGGGGGTGGAATTAAACAAAATCCTTTCTTAGAGGATGCCTACGTCATAATATCTACCTACATGCCAAATTTCAGCCCCATCCGTCCAGCGGTTTGGGCTCTGCGTTGATAGATCACTATGTCAGTCAGTCAATCAGTCAGTCAGTCACCTTTGAGTTTTATATATATAGATATACATATTTTCCATATTTTCCTAGTTGATTGTGCCATCATGGCTGTGCTAGCTCTAGAGTAGGTACTACGAAATTGACAAAATTTTAACTGGTCAAATGTGGCTGGTTAAAATTCGTGGCTCAATCAAAATTCCGACTCTCTGGCTTAAACTAAATTTTTTTAACTTAATTAAAAAAAAAAGTTGAGTTTTACAAATCAATATAGGAAAAATTTAATATTAATATTCGCGGAAATCACAATCAGCCTAGTTCGATGATACTCTATTAAGCTTGAGTTTTAATAACAAACGTATGAATGTAATTAAATAGATATACTAATCAGCGCAGTTCTCGAACAGACAAATATTTACAAAAGTAAGTAAAGGACCTACAAGAGAACGAGCCCAAAATCCCATGCTTTTTCTTATGAAGGTCCGAAAAGCGAATTTTGTTACCGTTCAAGGTCGTCTGACGTCATAGCCCCACCCGGCCCCACCCACGTTCACTTTTAACCTGATTGCTCGGTTCTGATTGGCTGACAGACTCCGCCTCTTAATTATTATTAATGACTTGTTAATTACTAGTGCCCCATTGCTTGGTTCTGATTGGTTGACAATCTCCGACCCTTAATTACTTAATAATTAGAAATGCCCCATTGCTTGGTTCTGATTGGTTGACTGCTAGCAGGCAACTGTCAATTTTCGAGTGGCCTTTGACGTTTGGCGCAAGCAGCCAACCCTCCTTTTTTTCAAGTGGTCTTTGACGTTTGACACAAGCAGCCAATTCTTCTTTTTCAAGTGGCCTTTTACGTTCGACGCAAGCAGCCAATTCTTCTTTTTGTATATTTTTGAATTTTTTCGCGCTTCGCTGTCATCGTACCAACTTTACATGCTACCAACTTTACAGTGCTACCAACTTTTGTCACAAATGCCCCATTGCTTGGTTCTGATTGGTTGACAATCTCCGACCCTTAATTACTTAATTACAAGTGCCCCATTATCCGCTTCCGATTGTTCATTATTTAATAAACCCCACCCATTTTGTATTTATTTAATTATTTTTTGATGTTTACTACCCCCGTTGCTTCGTTCTGATTGATGATTATTTAATTAGCCCCACAACTATTATTATGAAATAATTACATTATAATAAAAATATATAATTGATAAATATTTAATAAACCCCACCCATAATTTGATATTGACTAGCCATGTTTGAAATAATTAATATTAAGAGTAATATATATTGATAAGCATTATAACACTATTAAAAATCATTAGGGTGATTATAGGATTAAAGAATAAAAAAAATATAATAATAAGAAGTTTGTTTTATTAAAAAATATATATTTAAAATGGTAAGACAACATTTTTTAACCAATTATTTAAACAATTTACATTATGTTGAGTACACATATATTTTCCATAAGCGTGGTTGAAACATTGAGTGAATACAGGTTGAAAGACGTCAGTACAACAGGGGGTTCCATCATATTTTGTAACATCGTAAATATTTGTCGAAATTCCAAGTTCTCGACATTTGGTTTCTAAAAAATTTAGTTTTTGACTACCTCTGACGTATATGCAGTCTGCCGAATTTAATAAATATTTTTCCAGTATGTTATTAATTTCATTATATTCAATATCACCAGAGTCGTATTTTATTCCATGAACATATTTTTCAACATAATTATTAGTTCTCTTATCCTTAGAACTCAATGTGTGGAAGGGTACTGGTGGTTTAAACACAAAACTAGTAATATGTTTTCCAATCAGTATAGACAATTCTTTCGGATAAAATATATCCTCAAAGATAATTCCTTGAATATCTATTCTCATGATGCCTTCTATGAAACTGAAAATTTGTATAAAAGTTTCGTTTTATATTAAGCTTTAAGGCTGGATAAGTGGGGTTTCAATCTAATATTTCTCCTTTTAAACAAACACTTTTAATCTTCTTATCTATATGATAGGTTTATATAAAAGTTTTGATTGATTCTGGATTGATTAAATATTATTCCCATCTGTTTGAAATCGATCTAAAATCATATATAAGAAAACATTATTATAATAAAAAAATTATTAAAGTAACTTTTAGACTCACCTATATAATATCCAACTCAAAAAATTTATATTATTGTCAAAACAGTTTGTAGAATTATTTCATCCATATATCTCTCATCCATTATCAGAATGCATTTTATATATTACATCTTCATCTTTTAATACATAGTCGTACGTAAATTTCTATCCAATTTGGTCTTAAAAATATTTTCAAAACAGTTTGTAGAATTATTTCATCCATATATCTCTCATCTATTATCAGACTGCATTTTATATATTCCATCTTCATTTTTAATCCATAGTCGTACGTAAATTTCTATCCAATTTGATCAAACTTCATAATATCAGACACGCTTATACATACTAATTTATATAAAACAAGTAGTTTTATTATATTACAATTATACTAAATTATGATAAAAAAAAAAAGAAAACAATTTTATGTAAATAATTTAAATTTAAAATAATAATAATTTTGAACTCTATAAACAATCCATTACTTAATCATCCTCATAAACATTTATTTTAGGGTTAATAGAGTAATGCCCCCATGGTAATGTCTCATCTTTCCCTGGTATCAGATATCTTTTATCATCATCAGAGCTGAGAGCAATTTTCTTTTGTTCTATTGAAAAGACTTTATGATGTTTCGATTGTATGAGATTCTGTGAAGTGGTCTTACTTCTAGATGTTTCTAAACATTCAATATAGTCATTAAAAGTTATACTATTTTTTACTATCGACATTTTAACCCCCTTTGCTTTTTTGGTTACACCATAATTCATAACATTTTTTTCAATCTCATCATCATCATATTCTTCGTCTTTTAATTTTGCCCTCAGTTTTTGCACCTCATCTTCTGAGATGGCCACTTTCATAGTATATAATTTTGATCTCAGTCCTACATAATCAGTCATAATGCAACCATTATTTTCATCTTTCATCATACCTAAAACTTTCTTATTTAGTTGCGGTATTCCATACACATTATTTGTAGGATAGTCTGAAGTATCAAAGTATTTCTCACAATCATTCTTTATAATTTGATAAGGATCTTTTCCTCGTATCTCTAATAAAACGGAATCTGTATCACTGTAGCAAGTAGAGCAGTTTTCTCCAAATCGTGTATGTAAATAATCATATTGAAAGCTATATATTGTAGTCTTTGCAAGATCCAAAATTGTTTGCCCTACATATATAGGTTTATTTAGATAAACCTCAATTTTTTTCATCTCTATCGCCACCAAATTTTCGTCAAATATTATACAATTCTTAAATTCAGGCTTAGATATATATGATTGAGCTCCATAACGACCCTCCCACTCGGTAAGAAGTTTTACATCAACCCTTTTTCTTACATTCTCCATAGTTTTACCGAACACAGCATTGTTCATTAATTTGAATAAATTCTTCTCAAATTCGTTTTTAGCTTTTTTTCTAAGCTCCGTATTTAAATCAATATACGGTTTCAACCAAGGAGACTGTTTAAATTTTAATACTCTGTGTATTTTCGTTAATTTCAAGCCATGTTCTAAAGCTTGTTTTAGTGATCGATAGTGTATGATATATTTCTCTTTATTATAAAGTGTAGCCATAAGTTTAGTAGTCTCTTTTAACTTTGCAGGAGGCTTCATAGTCTTAGGGTTGATATGTTCTGGACAGAAAGGTATATCTTTATGCTTATCATGTAAATCATGTGGATACTCTAAATCAACTTCAAGCATGTAACCTACATTATTATCATCAGCAATTGTAGTGACATCAATATTTGAATCCACCCACTCAAATTCTCCATATGGAAGAGCTTGACTCATAGCCCAACCATACTGATTGTTGACATCAAAATACATTAAATAGTTTTCCGGTTTTGCAGGATTATAATTCAACATATATTTATTGTTTGCATGAACCCTTCTTTTAGAGCAGACTTGACTGAGACCACCTCGAATGCCTCGCTCTACAAACAAAAACATATCCATATCAGTAAGAAGTTCTAACTCCTGTTTCGTAAACTTTAACATAGCATCCCAAGTAAATCCGGGTAGCGTAAAATAGTGGGCTGGATCTAGATCATACGTCTTAAAACAGCTCGATCTAAACTGTTCAAAGACATCTGCTAGGAGTAGAATGTCTGTTTTCATATATAAGTCTACATAATCACCTAGAGTTTTACAGTTAAACGAAGACCATACTTGTTGTGCTCTTTTATACATACGGCGGGGGCAAGCTTTATTATCTAATTTGTTATAAAAAGCATCTTTATGAGGTAAACAGGATTCACTAAAACGATCAAAACTATTGATGTAATCATATGGCATCACACCTTTCTTTGTTAACAAATTAAACTTATCTTCAGGTATGTTATTAAACTGAGACCTCAGATTTGTAAATTTTGTTAAAGAAGATGATAATTTATCTAAGGATGATGCCATAAATCTAAAACTATCAATGAATCTAAAGTGAATTCGAGCTTCATCAATATGCTTCGTAAACGAAATATACTTTTCTTTAGTGAGAGGCAGTAAGTCTATAGATCCTTTCATTCGGGTTGCAATATCTTTTATCACGAAATGTGCGTCATAACCACTCAAATTGTGAAAGATTACCGGGATTGTGTGCGTGTCTTGATAATTAACATTACACTCATTATGTGAAGCTCCACGGTAATTATTTTCAGAAATTAAGTAATTATAATCTCTCACTTTTTTCTCGCCAACTTTAAAGGGTTGACAGTGGGTGGATGCTTGAAAATCACTCTCTTGTTGAGGAGTCATGTGTATATTATACGGACATAGAAATATAGTAGATACATCCTCAGCAAGCTGATTCATTTCATCAGCAAACCACTGCATACAATCGGATCCTCGATATGAACGGTAGAATGATAGACTGTTATCATAAGAAGATTTAAAATAATATCCTACTGCTGCTGGAATATGTTTTTGATAAGCAGTCTTTTCTGCACAAGGCTTTAAAATACTCTCTAAATCTGCATATACAGCAAAGGGGGCTTTTATTTTGTTTTTAAAATCCTTAAATTTAAGCATCTTTTTGCTATCTGTGGGCATTTTGGTGGCGGTATCATTTCTTTTAATGCAGTCTACTATGTGTTTACTTAGCTTATCTTCCGAACGGAAGTAGTGTAAACATCTATCACAAAAGTACTTTTGACCATTTTCATTACTGAGTTGTTTAGACAAAAGTCGTGAAAGATTCTTTATCCAAACGTAATGATATTTAGTAGACTCTTTGTCATACTGATCTTGTATTAGAAGCAGATTTACATGCTTATCTTTCTTTTCCGCTGTTAAATATGTAGGGAGGGTCGAAAATTGCTTATTATACTTTTTTAGGATATAAACATTGATAGAAATGTTATTCATTTTTTCAAAATTTGGAATCTGCTTGATAGTTATAGGAAACTGAATACCTTTAAGTTTTAATACCTCAGAATAATGTGGGTATTTATTTGTTCTTTGCGGATTATTATTAACAGGATACAAAGCTGATGTAACTGCCCATGCAAAGCAGGCTTGATCATCATTTTTAACATTAATGCATGCTTCTTTTCTTTTAATTTGAGGTGGTAGTTCAATATATGATGATCCAAGTTGTGGAACAAATTTATTAATATTTACGCCCAAGTTTACTACTCTTTTTAACGACCACCCGCTGTCACGTTCCTGGAATTCTTCCAGGTCTTTTAGAATAAGTTTTGTCACATTATCATCAAACCAGTTATTTAAATTTGTATCTCTATAGATGGGAGAGTTAGCTGTGGTGAAATATTTATATTCAGTTATGATCTGTAGACCTCTATATATCTCAAATTCACCACAAAAAACTGTGTTCACTTTAACAGACTCATCTTTCTTGAGTGCGTTACCAATTCTACGTTTGAAGAGTGTCTTACAATCAACAAGAAATGCTATAGGATCTTTATGTTTAAGGTTTGAAATGACTCCAGTTCGAATTCTAGACTTAAAAGCTGAAGTCAAATCATCCCATTCTACTTTTTTAATTCCAGACTCTTTTGCCCTAGTCATAATTCCAGATCCTCTCTTTTTTGTTAATTTAATCTGAGATCTTAACGATTTAACATTTCTTAAACAAGCCTCTAGGTGTTGTCTTTCGCCCATGGAAGTAGCATTTTTAATATCTTTATTTATCTTTCTGACAGCCTTTGTACATTCCAGCAACCCCTCCTCCACTGTTTTACCATCATAGGTAATACTTATAAATCCTAAAATAGCTGTTATATGTTGAATAAGATCAGTAATTATTTACATAATGCTAAATTTTAAATAGTTAGATAGAAAAAAGAAATTTAATTATGTGTCTGATATAAAGTAACTACACTGCAAGAGAAATATTAAATAATTAATTTTTAAAAATAATAATGGTAAAATATTATAATGAAATTTAAAAAAAATATATTAATAAAAAAACATTAATTTGAAATACAATATGATACAAAATAATCCATATAAACAGTTATAGCTATTTAAAATTAGTTAATAAAAAAAAACTTACCAAAAAAATTTTATACACACACTTCAATTATCACTTTTCGCAGACTATTAAAATCAACCAACTTCTATGAAATCTTTGACAATAAAGGTTCTCATACTGTTAACACCATATTTTAAATAGTTTTTTCAATCATAATTAGAAAATATGAAATATAAAGTCATTAATTTACGTTTAAGTATTTAACAATAAATATATTAACGGAAATTTATTAATTTTTAAAGTGTTACAGATAAAAAAAATATAATCGACTCTTAATCGATACTTAATATTCTAAATTTCCCATTACCAAAATTAAATAGTAAAAATTTCTCCAAATACTTTATATATAATTTGTCATATTCGACTCTAAATCGATACTTAATATACTAAATTTCACATTACCAAAATTAAATAGTAAAAATTTCCTCAAGTACTTTATATATAATTTGTCATATACTTTATATTCTAACTTTCCCATTAAAAATTAATTAGTAAAAATTCCTACAAAGTACTTTATATATAATTTGCCCTATACTAAAATTTCCCTAAAATTATTTACTTTATATTTATTTTTTTCTTGTAAATTAGATTTTAATATAAAGAGTGGGTATAAATATAAGCGAAATATTCAATTTTATTAAGTTAGTTCCAGTTGTTTCTTGAAGTGCTATTACCTATAATTATTACAGTAAGTCTACTATTCTATACTCTTTATACACGATTTTTTATTAATTTATTCAATTATTTATTTATTTATTATACATTTTATCTGTTTTTTGATATATAATAAGCTTTACGTTATTTATATACTTACAATTTTATTTATTTCTTATAGATGGATTTAACAAAAATCAACGAATCTTCCATAATAAAAAAACAAAATAGTAAGCCGTTGGTAAAGCTAAGCGCATTAGAGGTTAATAAAAATTACAAAATAGTAGATGCAAAAATTGTGAATTCCACCTATGGAAAAACAATTTTGCTCGAGATGGAGGACATGGTAGTTTTTCTACCGAAAAGGGTGCTGGAGGACTACACCCCCTTCATCGACGAATTGAAAAACCAAAAATATGGCTTGGTGTTCCACGGGGTGGTGGACACCGGTAAACCGAAGCCTGCGGCTTCGTTTGAAGTAGTACAAATATAAAATATTAAATATATTTTTTAATAATTGCAAAATTGTTTTATTATTAATAACCACATTTTTTTTTATTATTTTTTTATTATAAAAAAGTATAATATTTACATAGGTAATATAACACATTTCAATTAGGTATTTATATTATACTCTTAATTACCTCCGTAAGAGGGTAATATTCCATTAAACAGTCATGAATAATGATGCAATATACTTTTGTATCCCTTGGAAAACCATTGTTAGCTTCAATTTCTAATTTTATATCAACAGTTGAAGATTTCATTCCATCTTCTTGTTTTGAACAATCTATTACAAATAAGGCATGATCTTTAAATGCTTGATAATCTAAAAGTGATCGTCTCTCTGTCGAATATGAATAACTAGGATAAAATTCAGTGTAGTTATAATGAGCTGCAGCATAATCATTTTTCGCAAAGTCCAGTTGCATTCTTTCATTAGGCCAATATTCACCATTAAGAGATACTCGAACACTTGATATATTAACATTATCAAAAATTGTTGAATCCTTTTCTTTTCTATTGCGCCTCTCAGTTTGAAAGGTTACTATAACATAACGCGGTTTTTCAATTGATGAGCTTGTTTTAACATTCCAGATTTCTCTTCTTGCACCGTCTTTAATTGAGGGTAATTCATTAAGATCCCACTTTCTGAATGGAATATATATTGGTATATTATTCTTAATAGGTTCCATCAATTTAATTTTAATTTCATCATTGGGAAACACATGTTTCACTTTCAGTTCCATACTATTTATAATAATCTTAACAGTTGTTGTAGTTGTGGTACTACCAGCAACTACCTCATTTACAATAATACTATCATTATCGTAACTAGCTCGTACGAGACGAAATGTTTGTCTCCCATAAGCTATTGTTGTATAATCATTAAAAATGTTGAAAATATGTTTAAGAGGAATCAACAAACTAAAAGATTTATCATCTTCATTTAAGAACGGATGGTTAGGAAAATTCCATCCAGCAATACTCATAAATCTTGCATAATCACTGCGATAGCATAGCATACTACGTACGGCGCTAACAATTCCGGGATCTCTCACTGTTTCAATTTCTTTTGAACTTTCACTATATGAACAGGAATCGAATAGAAATACCCCAAAATTGGGAGCTAGATGTACGTTTCCACCTCCAACTATATCTAATCTACCTTTAATTTCTAATAAAGATTCATGTAGAGCAAAAAACGAATCAGCTTGATTTATTACAAACTCTACGACATCATTGTTATTAAATGATTTCACATATGGAGTGTACGATCTAAATTCTTCTTTTCTAATCGAATCATCATACTTTGGTTCACGATGTAGATCAAAAATGGGGTCAACTTTAAGTCGTTTAGATTCAACTTCAGATCGTATATATTTACGGTTTACCATATTTAACTTTAAGTCCAATCGATTGTAAAAAATCTCTGTTTACTCTAGTTAGTTTACGATGCTTGCAAGATCTAGATAAAACTGATGATTTTTTAGTTGAAACCGTCCTTTTATGTTCTATAATGAGACCCATTTATCGTTCTTGTAAAACTAGATGAAGGGTGCTTCTTTCTCCGCGAAAGTTAACAGGTCTTAAATCTTGATCAGACACCCTTACAATGATGTGATTAATTTCTTTCAAATTCTTTATTGGCAAATATATTGGATTGATAGGTCTCTCGTTGATAGCAAAACCAGGATCTACTGTTATAGGAATATCTAAAATTATATGAGCTGGTGTATTTCCATAGAAAGCTCCTTCAGTAATGTTGCAGTCAAAAAGTAGACTTGTCACTTTATTAATATTCACAGGTAGATCTGAAGAATGAACTATTCCAGGTTCTAATATTTTATTAGAAAATCCTAGGAGATTAGCAAGACTATCAGTCTTTTCAAAAGAGATTTCATATAGTTTACTATAAATTTCGCACTGAAGGGTATTATTATTTGGTTCTAAGAAAAAATCTTCTTCAGCAATGTTTTTTTTTAACATCAATTGTTTTTTTATATAAGCAGCTATATCACTAATCTCGTAACAACCTACAGGTAGAAGTATTTCTCTTTCTCTAAGTTGTTCTAAATTGTCGTACTCGAAGTAGTAAAATTTTTCACCATCAATATTAGGTATTGAATTGTAGGAATGAAACCCTAGCACTGCTAAATAGTAACTTTTATATGGATTAAGTACAAGAGGTGTTGACGGTGTAAAAGAGAACTCGTTATTGGTACTCGTTAAGGTTAAAAGTTGAGACATGACTAACCATTATCAGAAAATGTTATGATTTAAATAATAGACTAATGTGCTAATCATTAAATTTATTTATAACATATAAAACAAAATAGACATTTTGACGTCATATTTCCACAAACATCTGACCATTCATGACAATCCGGATCTATACTGCATGGTAAATATTCTTTTAAATCGTCACGTATTTCACATGGCAGTTTATACCAAACTGAAGGTGAAATATTTTCCATAAGTATTTCAATGATATTAAGTGCCTCTTTGGATAAGTGAGCTGCCATTATATAAAAATTCCAAACACAGATGTCCACAATTAATTTGATTATATGTTTGATATTGATTATTGTTGTAGAAAATTCTAACACCTGAACCAAAATATTTAACAAGCTCTTTCATCGGCTTCAAATTACCAAATGAATCAAAATACTCTACGTTGTTATTTATCTTTTTATAAGCTACCCAATGTGTTCCAGCATTTTGCGATATATCTAAATTAACAATTGAACACTCGCATCTTCTAGATCCGTTAATTGGAAGACTATCTCGCATAAAAACACCACGAAAATATGGTATTTTTAATTTCTTTGCATAATTAATTAAATCGATGTTAGTTAGTGGTCTATTGGGTAGCTTTATTGGAAGTTTTTTTTTCTTTTTTCAGATACAAGCCGTAGCCTCCTTTGATATTTTTCTTTAAATACAACCCCTTTCCTATAGACTCCATAGCTTTGTTGTGACGATGATCTTCATCAAGTTTCTTTTGAGCGTTTTTAGCATCAATTATAGTTTTTGCTATAGCTGAACTTCCTCCTGCTATTGTCCCTATCGCACTTAAAGCTGTCAATATAGGAATCAACGGCAAAAAACCTCCCGTCTTGCTCTCAAACGGTATAATTCTAGGAACTCGAATATTCTTTTTTCCAGCTTTTGAAACAGTCTTTTTAGCAAATTTTAATGCATTTTGAATAGTCTTTTTTAATGTTAGGTTAGGTTTTAAGGATTTTTTAATTTTATCTATAATTCCACGTTTAAAAGAAATTTTTCGTTTAATACCCATACCTAGTTTTCGCTTAGCTTTCATTACACTTGTAACTAATAATGCGTTTGCTCGTTCACCTAAACTCGCGTTCTTATTTTTGACACGTTCCCAAGCTTTATTTTCTAGAATTTGATCAGCCTTATGCCTCTCCGCTATTGTATTATCGACTGAATATGCAATATCATGCTCTCTACAAGCAACATCTAATGGATTAATACCAGGATCTCCACGTAATAGACGTTTTTGTAGTTTTGTTCCAGCTAAAAAACAAAAAAATGTTAATAAAAAATTAAACATTTTTTTATGATACTTACGTCCACAATACTGATAACCACCCAATAAATGTGCTTCGAAGGGAAGTTTGTTTATTAAGTTATTTACTAGACCCTCACCTTTAAACAGTAGCATGAGAACTAACTGTTTTGTTTTCAATAAACATATATTTATTAAAAAACGTGCTATATATTTTAACACAAAATGAAAATCATTCGACAAGTACAGTCGCTACCTGTGGATAACTTAGATTTTAATATAAAATGTGAAGAAAGTAAACATAGCAAATTGCTACCAAATACTCTTCGTATTATCATATGCGGTCCATCAGGATGTGGTAAAACAAACGCAATGATGTCATTACTCTTTAATCCAAATGGGATAAAGTTTCAAAACGTTTATGTATATTCTAAATCGCTCTATCAACCTAAATATCAGTTATTAGCAGAAGTATTAAATAATGTAAAAGGTGTTGAATATTTTCCGTTTAGAGATAATGATGAAATCATAAATGTTAGTGATGCGAAATCTAATTCAGTTTTCATCTTTGATGACGTTGCATGTGACAAACAACAAAAAATTCGTGAATATTTTTCTATGTGTCGACATAAAAATATTGATGTTGCATATCTTTGTCAGACCTTTTCTAAAATACCGAAAGTGCTAATAAGAGATAATTGTAACATGATTGTAATATTCAAACAAGATGAATTAAATCTTAAACATATATTCGATGGACATGTATCACCAGATATGAATTTTGATCAATTTAAAAACATATGTTCACAGTGTTGGAATGAAAAACATGGTATGATGGTTATTGTTAAGGAGTTCCCTCTTAATAACGGTCGCTATCGTAAGGGTTTTGATAAATATATTAAAATTTAAGCTTTGAATAATATTAATCAGTCTACAACAAAATGTTGAATAGTTTGGAAGCTGCCCGAAAAAGAAAAATAGCTCAACTAACCAAAGATATTAGAAAAAAATATCTTGCATTAAAACTTAATAGAACAGAAGAAGATGAAACGTTAAATAAACTTTTTCAACCTATATCAAAACCGTTGGAGGATATTGCTAAATCATCAAAATTTTTAAATCAATCGACAGCTAATCTAAGTTATTGTAAACATGAAAAAAAACCTAATATTAAAAAAGAAAAACATGAGAATAAAAACATATCATTTCTAGAACTTAAACATGTAGCAGGTGATAATAGTGATGTTGAGGATGAGGTTGAGGATAACGCGGAAGTATCGGAAGAATTAGATGATAAAGATATTCCAGAAACTGTTTTAAATGAGTACCTCGAGCAATATCCACAAGGAGTTCTAAAATATTTAAAAGAATTTTGGCAAAATGATGATAAAATAGATAAAGTATATGGTCCAACATATGATATATCGACATCTAAATGGTTTCTTGGAGCAGAAAATATCAACTTTGATACTAAAACGGGAGCAGTTTTCACAAAAGAAGGATATGTTTCAGGATCACCTGAACTATATGAATTACTTTTCTATGATACACCTCAAGACTACACTTCTAAAGATTTAGAAAATTACAAACTCTTATTAGAAGCAACAAATGTACATAGAAATAAGCGAGGATATTTAAAAAATAGTTCGACATTTAAGTATAAGTATATTATAAAACCTATGTATACATCTAAGACTTTAGGTAATGGAATGTATTTAACATATAATGATGATCCTGTAGAATATGTGTATTGGGATGATCCAAATGAATTATGTGAAAGATTACAATTACTCTATGCTTCGAAAGAAGCTGGTAATACATCTCATTCTAATGAAATTGTTTCCATCATTAATGAATTACGAGAAGCAGATATTATATACTAATGTAACGTTGTAGTGTGATCATTTTCATAATGAGTCTTGATAAGTTTGGACGTAGTCATCAAAGTCAAATAATTGGATTAAAACAATTAAAAGGAGAATTTAGGCTTGGTTTATTATCTCTAAAAAATCAGCTGTATAATGAAGATTTACCAAAACTACAAAATCAAATATCAATTAAAATTTCATCTATAAAAAACAAAATAGATTCAATTGAAAACTTTATTTCAAGACATCCTCCTACTTCTGAAAAACATATGGCAACAAAGAAATACGTAAATGATGCAAATACACTTTACAATATTGATTTAGCAAAACTACATGGCGAATTAATACGGGAGCTAAACAAATATAAGGATGAACTGAATACTAACAGTCATAAAGTTGAATATGAGATAAGTAAAATAAATAATCAAATAGAAATATGGCTACAAAAATTTAGAGAAACCTCTGATCTTTTACAATTACATGATATGAAAATTAATGATGTATTTAAGGAAATTTATGATATTAAATCTAAAATTAAACACTAAATAATATATTCATCTATCATATTAGCAATGTTGTTAAGTAATTAATTACAATTACTTTAAAAAGTAATTAAATTACTTTTATTGTAATTGGTACGGTAATTAATTACTTTTTACTTAACTGTAATTCATTTGTAATTCAATTACTCGTTACTTTACAATTACAATTACATTTTACAATTACATTTCAATTACATTCGATGAAATGAATACTTTTAATATTTTCAATAGCTTATAGGATAGGTACGTGAAAAAATCCAAACCAGGTAATAGAATACAATGCAAGCGATAACCAGATCGGCGAGCTACCCTAATTAAGATAAGAAATATTATTTCTCGGGATTTGGAAACAAATAAATACTTAAACCCAAGCATATTGTAAAAGGATTATTTCTTCTATTATTTTCTTGTTTCCAGGAAAAAGTTAATGATATTTTTAAAAGTAAACTGGAAAAACCATATTTTTCGAGAGAAGGGTTTGCAAGAAATTCGTATTAATATTGACGAAAATGCCTCAAATATAGAATTTCTTGCATATTTGAACTCTCCAAATAAAAAATTAATATCTATAAAAGATAATCCTACTGTGTTTAAGATTTTTAAAAAATATAATTTCATATACCTTCATCCGCTCCTGTTGAGCGAATGTTTAGTTCCGGTGGTCAAATTTTGACGCCTAGACGAAATAAATTGTCTGACGACCATTTCGAAAAATTATTATTTTTAAAACATAATAGTAGTTTATAAATATAAGTTATTGTTATTATATTATGAGTTCTATATAATAAATAAGTAGGATAATTACTAACATGAAAGATGTATAGGTATCTGAATTTTGAGGTAATATGTAATAAAAATTATATCAATTGAAAAACAATGTTTTATTTTTAAAACAACAAGCTATAGGAGTAATATATTGTTTTAAAACATTTTCAAACATTCTACCTGAAAGAAAGATGTACCTAACTAATTAATTAAAATTGCATCACAGCGTGTAATTATAATTGTAATTAATTACATTTCCAATTTTGTAATTGGAATTAATTACAATTGCAAATTTTGTAATTGTAATTGTAATTAATTACAATTTGACCAAAGTAATTGTAATTGTAATTAATTACATATTTTAAAGTAATTTTAACATCACTGCATATTAGTCATTATCATGACGACGAAAGAGAAGCTTCAATTAGTTAACGAGCTTCACAAACCTGCTCGTAAAAATTATCCTCGTCGAAAAATAATTCTCAAAGGATTAGATGACTTATGGCAAATGGATCTTGCGGAAATGAGACCTTATGCTAATAGTAATAAGGGTTATAAAATGATAATGATAGTCATTGATTGCTTGTCTAAATATCTTTGGACAGTAGCTTTAAAAACTAAAACTGGAGAAGAAATTACAAAGGCGTTTGCAAGTATATTGAAACATTCAAAACGTTATCCTAAAAATCTGCAAACTGATCAGGGAGCTGAATTTTATAACGTTAAATTTCAAGATTTAATGAGAAAGTATGATATCAACCATTATAGTACATATACTGTCAAGAAAGCTGCGATAGCTGAAAGAGTTATAAGAACTTTGAAATCAAAATTATACAAATATTTTAGTTTACATGGTAATTATAAATGGATTAATGTATTACCTCAAATTACTAAAGAATACAACAATACGATACATTCTACAATTAAATTTAGACCATCTGAAATAAATAAGCTAAATGAAAAAACGATTTTACATGATCGTTTTAATTATATAAAAACATCAGGACCAAGAAAATATAAAATAGGTGATCTGGTGCGAATATCGAAGGCTAAACATATTTTTGAAAAAGGTTATACTCCTAATTGGACCACAGAAGTTTTTAAAATCATAAAAGTTAATATTACTAATCCTACAACTTATTTGTTGGAGGATATACAGGGAAATCCGATTAAAGGGGCTTTCTATGAACAGGAATTACAGAAAACAAATAATGCAGACATCTATCTAGTAGAAAAAATATTAAAAAGAAAGGGAAACAAAATACTTGTTAAGTGGCTTGGTTTTGATAATAAACATAATTCTTGGATTGAACATGTTGACCTGTTATAACTTGTTAATAGTCTTATAATGATGTTTTTTAATAATCTTATAAAAATATTTTTAATGATTTATTTTGTAATGACATTATAATGATGCTGTTCTATAAAAAGTAATTGTAGTGGGGTTGGTATTATAAATAGTATGATTAAAATATAATAAATCATAGTTGTGATCAATATTTTGTTTAAATATGAGTAGTGAAGGTTATTTTAGTGCATCAACATCCTCATCAGTAGGTCAAGAGTATAATGATCAAATCGATGGAATTTTAGAAAGATATGAAACTGCAGCTAAACTGGAGCATTATAATTTATTAGAAACATCATTTCCTATTGGAAGTTATGTGATAAAAGTTGGAATATCACCAGCCAGATCATTCAGTTCAGCTATAACTTTATCGCAATATTATCACACATCTAAAATATCGTTTAGTATTATTGAATGGAGCATTCTAATAGAATTATTGAATAATAACGTGAATGATTTCTTTATAAGTGATACATTGGATCAGCACATTCCTATAACATTTCAATGTGGTGATTACTGCATTATTACTCAAGTTGTATATGATGGTATAAAACTGCTAAGTGTTAGAAAGCATGATGTTGAATTTCATTTAAATGAGGAAGATATAAAACAAATTTTGGAAGCTGATCAAAATTTATTATCATATCACGTCTCACTATTGGACAGTATAAACTTTTGTAGTTATTATTATCATGTGTTAGATATAATTAAGACTCTTTTTCATAATAATATTAATAATAATAATTTCACTTTATTTGAAGTTCTAAAAAAATTTTGTGAAATGTGTACTGATTGTTTATTAGTTACAGCTTTAAGAGAATACATGTTTTTCTATAAAGCAAAAGTATTAAACGACTTAGATTATATATAATATGTCTATAAACACATTTAATTATTAAGTAGAAATAAATAATTAGTTGTTGTATTACCATTTTAAATATATGTATATATTTTTTAATAAAACAAACTTCTTATTATTATATTTTTTTATTCTTTAATCCTATAATCACCCTAATGATTTTTAATAGTGGTATAATGCTTATCAATATATTACTCTTAAAATTAATTATTTAAAACAATGGCTACTAGATATCAAATTATGGGTGGGGTTTATTAAATAATGAACAATCGGAAGCGGATAATGGGGCACTTGTAATTAAGTAATTAAGGGTCGGAGATTGTCAACCAATCAGAACCAAGCAATGGGGCATTTGTGACAAAAGTTGGTAGCACTGTAAAGTTGGTAGCATGTAAAGTTGGTACGATGACAGCGAAGCGCGAAAAAAAATTCAAAAATATACAAAAAGAAGAATTGGCTGCTTGCGTCGAATGTAAAAGGTCAAAAGTTGGTAGCACTGTAAAGTTGGTAGCATGTAAAGTTGGTACGATGTCAGCAAAGCGCGAAAAAATTCAAAAATATACAAAAAGAAGAATTGGCTGCTTGCGTCGAACGTAAAAGGCCACTTGAAAAAGAAGAATTGGCTGCTTGTGTCAAACGTCAAAGACCACTTGAAAAAAAGGAGGGTTGGCTGCTTGCGCCAAACGTCAAAGGCCACTCGAAAATTGACAGTTGCCTGCTAGCAGTCAACCAATCAGAACCAAGCAATGGGGCATTTCTAATTATTAAGTAATTAAGGGTCGGAGATTGTCAACCAATCAGAACCAAGCAATGGGGCATTTCTAATTATTAAGTAATTAAGGGTCGGAGATTGTCAACCAATCAGAACCAAGCAATGGGGCATTTCTAATTATTAAGTAATTAAGGGTCGGAGATTGTTAACCAATCAGAACCAAGGAATGGGGTATTTCTAATTATTAAGTAATTAAGGGTCGGAGATTGTCAACCAATCAGAACCAAGCAATGGGGCACTAGTAATTAACAAGTCATTAATAATAATTAAGAGGCGGAGTCAGGCAGCCAATCAGAACGAGGCAATGGGGCACTAGTAATTAACAAGTCATTAATAAGCAATTAAAGGGCGGAGTCTGTCAGCCAATCAGAACCGAGCAATCAGGTTAAAAGTGAAAGTGGGTGGGGCCGGGTGGGACTATGACGTCAGACGACCTTGAACGGTAACAAAATTCGCTTTTCGGACCTTCATAAGAAAAAGCATGGGATTTTGGGCTCGTTCTCTTGTAGGTCCTTTACTAAAGTAAAAGGTTGTATTTAACAGCAATTTTATTGAATCCTTTTTTCAATCTTTATTCGTATGTATTTCTTTTACTTTTTTTAATTTAAACTATATTAGTAGTCTTTATACTATTAAAATATTAATTGGATTTAAATGAACTAACCTATTAAGCCTTATTATTCCTACTTTAAATATTTACACTCTAAACTAAATAAAGTAGTTTGAGTTTTCTCCCACTTGATGTTAAAACAATTTAACCTTTACTTAATGGATTTATTCGATTCTATTTGCATTTAATTCTCTACGGTTAATCCGGTTAACTAACTGAAGAATATATTCGTTTTAAGTTTATTAGGGATTTAACAAAGTTGTTATTTATAAATTGTTTATGAAAATCTGCAACACTATGTATTAAATATTCATTAATTTGTTTTGAAAATTAAGTGTACTTCATAATCATGACAAAAGTAATTACTGAAAGAAAAGCTATACACACTTGAATGCAAATTAAAGAGAAACTGATAACAAACTTTATAAACAAACAATTTAAAGGCGAATTTAATTTCGCCAGATTGAATATGATAAAATCGAGTAGATAAACGTAAAATCCGTCGAACACTTTTATAAATATCTGTATGGCAGAAAATTCCTGATCAGAACAGAACATGCCAGTTTAAAGTGGCTACTTAGCTTTAGGAACCCAGAAGCACATATAGCAAGATGGTTCGAAAAACTGCAGGAATATGATGTTGAAATCGAGCACAGACCTGGAACAAAACATCGTAATGCTGATGCCCTTTCCAGAAGGCCATGCCGACCTGATTGCCCCCATTGTACCCGCATAGAGCAGAACGAGGAGAAACTTGCCTTAGTTAAGGTTGTATCAGAAGACGAGAGCTCTAGGCTGGAGGAGCAACAAGAAAACGATCCCGTTCTGAAAAAGATTCGAGAATGGAAGAGAATGGACCGTCGTCCGTTGTGGAGAGAGATATCCTCATCCTCTCCTGCTGCAAAAGCATACTGGGCCCAATGAAACTCTTTAATTTTGGACGGTGGGCTCGTTAAAAGACTTGTAGAAAATTCCGAGGGCACAGAAACAAGGAAACAAATAGTGGTCCCAAGAAATGCTGTACCGGAAATTTTAAAACAGATGCATAATGATAGTTTCGGAGGACATCTGGGTATCACGAAAACGCTGCAAAAGATCCAAGATAGATTTTACTGGGTAAATTGCACTAATGATGTTAAAGATTGATGTCGTAAATGCACCACATGTGCTGCCAGTAATGGTCCGCACCGAAAACCGAAAGCGGAAATGCAGCAATATCTGGTCGGAAGTCCTTTTGAAAGAATCGCAGTAGATGTATTAGGGCCACTTCCACAGACCGATGAAGGAAACAAATACATCTTTGTGGTAATGGACTACTTCACTAAATGGGTTGAAGCCTATGCAGTTCCCAATCAGGAAGCCACCACTTTAGCATATATATTAGTTGAAGAATTCGTAAGCCGATTTGGGGTACCACTAGAATTACACTCAGACCAAGGGAGAAATTTTGAGAGCAAGCTGTTTCAAGAAGTTTGCCAAAGATTAGGCATCCGCAAAACGAGAACCACAGCGATGCATCCTCAGTCTGATGGAATGGTGGAACGAATGAACCGGACTATAACCAACTATCTGTTAAAAGTGGTGTCAGATTGTCAGAGGGATTGGGATCGACATATTTCACTATTTCTAATGGCAATTCGATCGGCCATCTACGAATCAACTGGTCAAACGCCTGCGAAGGTCCTGTTCGGTAGAGAAATGAGGCTACCATGTGACTTGGTGTTTGGTTGTAAACCTGGTGAAGAAATGGCCCGTAAACAATATGTCGCCGATCTTCAGAATCGAATGGAGAATATACACAACCTGGTGCGTGGAAAACTTCAATTATCTAGTGATCGGATGAAGAGGTACTATGACACGCGGACAATGGAAAAGAGTTACCAAGTTGGAGATTTAGTCTGGCTCTATAACCCCTGACGGCGTCGAGGTATTTGTCCCAAATTACAGAAGAACTGGGAAGGTCCATACACCATCAAGAAGAAGATTAACGATGTCATTTATCGGATCGTGAAAATTCGCAGAGGGAAACCCGTCGTCCATCATGATCGTTTGGCGCCTTACCAAGGAAACCACAGTGGAGATGCGCAGCAACTCCAAGAAGATGGTTTGGCTGGCTCAGGGAGTGTGCGGGATTCCGATGTAGGAAATAACATTCCAGGAGGAATGAATCTAAGGAGGGGCAGTGTAACGGGATAAACGTAAAGGAAAGGACCTTAATTTGAAAGATTAGATCTAGAAACTTCTTTACACACTGACTAGATTAAATAATGTTTCTAGAAAATTCTAGAAAGTTCTAAACACACTCACTAGATTAATAAATGTTTCTAGAAGATTCTAGAAAGTTCTAAACACACTGACTTGATTAAATAATGTTGTATATAAGGGGATGTATGGGCAGTTAACGTCAGTTCAAGTTCAAATATTCACAAGAGTTCATTGTATTGTCAAGCCGTTTAGACGTTATCCAGCAGAGTTCTGTGTATTTTAACAATTTTGTAAATAAATTGTGTAAAAGTCCCCATAAGTGTTTCAATATTATTTTTGTTGAGAAAAATTTATTATCGGTTCCCTTAGAAAGGTTGGATGAAATTTTTGAAAGCGATAGTAGATGAATCAAGATTTAAACGCTATTTTAATATTTTATCTTCCTTTTAAATACACAAGAAATCTATTTCTTATTCACGTCATGCATACATGTTCTTAAGGAGAAAGTGAGTAAGTGTCAAATGTGATATGAGCTAAATTTAACTACCAAAAGCCTAATTAATAAGCAAGGCATCTAGAGCTTAATGGTTAGAGCGGTACCGCGTAAAAGTAAAGGTTGCGGGTACGAGTTCTGTCGGATGTCACAATTATCCATTTTTTCCTTAAATAGAGAGAAAAAATTATTGGATTGGCTGTTAGCCTGAGTGATTGCGATCTTTACAGATCTATTGTAAACGCCTATCATCTCTAGAATAGGATTAGAGCACCTTGTCTAGTCCCTCTTACTGAGACTTAATAGCCTTGACACTGGCCTCGCTAATTGAACGAATTAGAGTAGAAATTGCTTAAACACCCACCGTATTTACCAGATTTGGCCTCCTCCGACTATTACCTCTTCAAAAACTTAAATCAATTCCTTTGTGGAAACCTTTTTTCGTCAAAAGAAGATGCTATTATAGCCGTGGAACAATATTGTGCAGAGGTTTCTGAAAATCATTACATATATGATATGAAATTACTGGAGGATCATTGGAATAAGTGTGTACAAGCTGAGGAAGATTATATTAAATAAAAAACAATTTAATTGAAAAATTAACATTCTTTCATTTTTGCTTTCAAAACTTTTTAACTAACCTGTAGATTACCTCTTTATTTATAGATACATTAATGTCGGAAGTATAAATTTTCTAAAACCTATGAGTTCTGGCTATTAAATAACGAGAATATACGTGCAAAAGGCGTTATAGGGATGGGAGAAGCGAATGCATTGTTAGATAGCTATAAGTGTCAACTATACTTGAATGAAAACACGTTTTTTTACTTTGTTGTAGATTCTTTCTCTCTTGGGTAGAAACTAACGTGTTTTTTCTCATGCCGATAACAATCTGTAACAAGAACACAGGCAACTGATCAAATTTCTCTTAAAATTAAAAAAAAATTCAAGTAAGTGGTATTGGGTTCTAACCAAATTTTCCTTAATATTAATTTGCTCGATGAATGTTAGTTGAGAATTTGAAAAACAAAGTGCGAACGAACACTTTTGTTTTTTGGGAAAGCGAGTCGTGGATTGTCAAACAGTTCTGACCTTCAAAATTAAAATAAGCCAAACAAGTCCAGTCTTTCTGGAGTTTTAGCGATAAATAATCTAGAAATCAAAACACAGTGCCATCTACCGGGTGTCTACAGATTCGTAAAATTAAATAATAAATATAATAATAAGTACATGTGGTTAAAATATATTTTTTGGAAACTGCTGTTTCCTCTAATAGGAAAATTAATCAACCCATAATATTGGTAATTATGGCAAAAATATTTTGTTTTATTTAGATTATTTTTTTCACCTGTCAAAATATCACAATTTTGTGATTTCGTCCAATGAAAACGCTTAATCTTCAATGTTTTATGCTAAATCTAGCCAATCATTCCGGTTTATATTGATTATTTTTTTCACCTGTCAAAATATCACAATTTTGTGATTTCGTCCAATGAAAACGCTTAATCTTCAATGTTTTATGCTAAATCTAGCCAATCATTCCGGTTTATATTGATAAAACCACTAGTGGTTTTACTAGTAGGTATTGATAAAATTATAGAACTGTCAAAAATTCAATAACAATATTGAACAATCAATTTTCTTGTTTATAAGTACCTACCTTACTATAAATCAACATTCATTTATATTATCTAAATATTCTGAAATATATTTTGTTATTATTATCACCATTCAATTCATCTAAACGATAATGAAAAATCAAATATGTAGATACTTTAAAACTAACCTGCTTCCTGGTTCTGCATGCATTTAAAACTTTTATATTATGCCTACAGGCAAATGTGGTCTTGTAGGTAAACTTTAAATAGATATAATTTTTATTTTGGTAATTTTTCTTTAATAATATAATTGTATAAATAGGTATAAAAATAAATATTTATTCAAATTATAACCCTGTTTTCACGACGCTCACGACAACTAACAACTGTCAATACTATCTAGTGTACAGGATAAGTTAATAGGATGGGTAACGGCATTTCGTTTGTGTTAATTATGAAATATAAGTTGTTCTTGGAAGTTTTTTAAATAAAGTAGTTTTTGTACAGAATGGTTCAAAAAATAATCTTCTCAAATACCACTCGTCCTGTAATATTTTACTAGATAAATTTTTATTTTCCAGACTCAAACTTTTTTATTTTAGGCAAAACTACTCAAACAAACTGAATATGATAAAATTACTCGTCCTACGGACTCGTGATTTTATCACATTTCAGTTTGTTTTCGTATTTTTGCCAAATAAAAAAGTTTTCGTGGAAACTAAAAATTTATCGATAAAATTTTAAGGACTCGTGGTATTACCTTTGATAAAACCACTAGTGGTTTTACTAGTATTGATAAAATTATAGAACTGTTAAAAATTCAATAACAATATTGAACAATTTTCTTGTTTATAAGTACCTTACTATAAATCAACATTCATTTATATTATCTAAATATTCCGAAATATATTTTGTTATTATTATTATCACAAATCAATTCATCTAAACGATAATGAAAAATCAAATATGTAGGTAGGTACTTTAAAACTAACCTGCTTCCTGGTTCTGCATGCATTTAAAACTTTTATATGCCTACAGGCAAATGTGGTCTTGTAGGTAAACTTTAAATAGATATACCTAATTATTTTTATTTTGGTAATTTTCTCTTTAATAATATAATTGTATAAATAGGTATAAAAATAAATATTTATTTAAATTATAACCCTGTTTTCACGACGCCCACGACAACTGACAACTGTCAATACTATCTAGTGTACAGGATACGTTAATAGGAAAGGTTACGGCATTTCGTTTTTGTTAATTATGAAATATAAGTTGTTCTGGGAAATTTTTTAAATAAAGTAGTTTTTGTTCAGAATGGTTCAAAAAATAATCTTCTTAAATACCACTCGTCCTGTAATATTTTACTAGATAAATTTTTACTTTCCAGGCTCAAACTTTTTTATTTTAGGCAAAACTACTCAAACAAACTGAATATGATAAAATCACTCGTCCTACGGACTCGTGATTATATCACATTTCAGTTTGTTTTCGTATTTTTGCCAAATAAAAAAGTTTTTGTGGAAACTAAAAATTTATCGATAAAATTTTAAGGACTCGTGGTATTACCTTTGATAAAACTTCAGTGTTACTTTTAGTTCTTTTTTCAAATTCATTTAGTGAGAAATTATGACCGAGTTAGCTATTCCCAGATGATCATATTCAAGAAAATTCTTTTTTTTTAGGCTAAAAAAGATAAAAGATTTTGGTTAACTATGCAAATTTATTCTTCGCCTTTTGATTTATATCTCGCCATAATTGCTTCAAGCTATTTCTTGTACTGTTTTTCATGCAATCATTATTACTCCATGTTCTTTAATAAATGTTGTTATTATAAATCGCGTACCTATCTTTCTTTTATTTAGAATTTAACAAGCATTTTTTTATTTAAGATTCAGAGAATGTAATTGGGGTTATCATATTTGATCCAGTTGTAAACAAAGAAATTCTACCTTAATTAATTTTTGTTTTTCTTGTTTTTACAATAACGTAAGTTAGGACTTTGTACAAATAGTCTTTTTGTTATTTTTTAACAGTTATCCTAAATTATATCTTTTAATTTAAGTAAACTTTAACAAAATTACTTATTAATTTAAAATTTCGGCTCGCTTTTCTCCTACACCCTGATACGCCGCGAATTGACTTATGTGGATAATGGTAATAAAATATTTTTTTTTATTAAGGATGTTCTCGTAGGTATAGACCTAAAAACAAATGTACCGAAAACATCTATTAAGGCAGAAGGGACAATTTATTAATTTGGGATTTAAAGGCCTGCAAGTTAGGACGAGTGGGGAAGACGTGGGAAGGTAAGGATTTCCACAATCTGGAGAACCTGGGGATGAAAGAACGATCAAATCGATCCGTTCTCGATGTCTGTCACTGAACAGTATAAGGATTTATGGAGTCGGAACGTTGCGTTGCTCTGGCTGGTCTGGTAAGTGGAGGCACTATAGAGCGGAGTTCTTCTGAGCAAAATCCGTTTATGTATCGGTAAAACAAGGAAGAGACACTGCTCTTCGGTGGTACAATGGGGCTACGTTTTTGGTGATACTGGTGTCGTTTATTAGTCGAACTGCTCTTCTCTGTATTACATCAAGAACTCTGAGCCAAGACGGAGCTGCCGAACCCCATACATGCGAGCAGTATTCAAGATTAGGTCGTATTTGGGCTTTGTAAAAAGTAGCTACGTTGGAGGAAGAGAAATACTTCCGTGCTCTAAACAGAAACCCTAATTTCTTTCCTGCTGCAGTTGCTATGGATGCAATATGTTCGTTCCATAGTAAGTCCTGGGAGATCGTTATACCAACCAGCGTAATGGAGTCGCTTGCCTTTAGTGTCTGATCATTCATTGTGAATAATCATTAAGAGTATTTAATTTTAGAAAATTGTTTGCGATATAAGAAATTTTTGCCTAGCATTAATCAAAGGCCTGTTTCACAAGCGCTCAAGTGAATAAATCTGATTATCTGATGGTGAGAAGTTCAAATATTTTTTAACTGAATTATTTATAAATAATCTTGTTTTTTTTAACATAAAAACTTTACTTGATACTTATAAAATTATATTAACATTTATTCCAATATTTTTTTAAATAAATATTAATTTTTTATACGTATAAAGTTTTCTGTTCTATTGGTCCGTTGCAATTTGAATATTGAAATTCGCAAGAATATCGAAAATAATATAATTTAAATGAAAAATATTTAAAATGCCAAATTTCTAAAACAAAATTATTTTAATATATACTATTTGTATACCCTTTGTACCCTTTATACAAACGAAACTCAAATAAAATTAAAACAAACAAATGTTACAAATGTTTTTTAGAAAACGAATTTCGATGGAAATTTGACTATTTGCGAAAATTTTAACAAAGAGACCATTCAATTTTCTTCAATTTCCATGATAAAGGCGGCACCCGGAATAAATAAAGCGCTGTGACTAGTCCCAATACGATTAAGGATAATCTCAAACTCCTTCCCACCTAAAACTTCCACGAGAATGTTGAATTTAAAACTTTAGTTAGTCACTCTAAAGTCTCTAAACGTTTAATAGATATTAGAATTTCTAAATTAAACAGAAATACTTAAAGAAGTATTGCTAATCATAATTAGCTCTATGTTAATATTTTGTAAATTTGTCAGATATTTTTACAACTACTAATTCGTATCATGATGAAAGTAACAAATAGTTATTTGTGACACAAGGACGGAAAATGACATTTTGCAAGAGCGAGTAAAGTTGTGTAGCCGAGGTGCGTAGCACCGAGGCGAAACAATACGAGCACTTGCAAAATATTTTCCGGGCGTGTAACACACACTATTTTTTGGTTTTGGTTTTTAATATTTTCAAAAGTTCTGTTATGTTCAAGACTTGACTGCTTGTGCTAACTGAACTAAGACCACTGACTAGAAGATAGCCGACAAAATGTCAGCTGGTAATTAATTTTTATACATACAAATACTGTGCTAATAACATAGACAAATTAATTAATTAATTCTATTATCTCTGGCTAATAAGAAGCACAGAGAAAATTGTTATATTGAAAATATTAAAATCAATATCTAATAATTTTATATAAAAATAGCAGAGACAATGAACTATATCCATAATCGAATGATAAGTAGTTGTAAATTGACATAAATGTCAAATTTTATAATACAAGTTGTGAGAGAAATTAAATGTAAATTAGAATCCTGCTTACATTTAGAAAAAGTTATAGGTAAGTTTAGTATATTGTACGTTGTTTTTAATTAAATTTAATTAAAAGTTATATTTATTATGTATTTTTGGTGACTTAAAATTTAAACTCATTGCGCCATCTCTTTAGATAATCTAAAAGCTACTTTGCCGGCCTAGGCCGGAAAATGCCATTTTCCGGACGATTTTGAAGTAATTAATAGTATTGTTTCTGGACGGAGGACCAAAAAACATATTTTTGAACTTTTATTTCTTTTGGCGCGTTAGTAAAACTGGATGAGGTTAAATTTTTATGTATCGCGCGCACACCGTCACAAGAAACAAACGAAAAACCGACAATAAGAAATTAGTAAGTACACATTTTAAACTTTTTAAATAAGTACAAAAACTAAAAAAATCGAAAACTTAAATTAAACAAAAGAGTGTGCGTGTAACCTTTACGCGCGATTAAAACTTTTTGACGTAGGTATCGAAAAATAAATAATTAATTACAATTCAATTATATTTATTGTCTATATACTTTACAAAAAATGAGATTTTATATTTATATTATTCATTAGAAATAGAAATTTGAAAGTTATCATTATTTTTTATATATGAAATAATGATAACTAAAATGTGAAACATAAATACCATTAATGTATTTGAAACCGTTTGAAAATTTTAAAAATTTCATAAATAAATTTTGAAAATTTAAGCTCCTCCCATAGCTGAAATCACACCGTTACTTCCATCAGAATCTTTCGTTAGAATCTAACGTTAGAGTTACCCCTAGTCGCGCCTAAAGAAGTTTTGCTTCAATAATAGGTAAACAATATTAAAAATATACACACATTACGTTTAGAATGTGTGATTTTGTAGCTGTATCTACCTTATTGTAATACAACGCAACACAAGAGCCTTCGATAGTTAGATAACCATTTCATTTTGTAGCATTTTATAGCATATTCCATAAAATTTAAAATTCTGAGTTGAGTTTGTTCTCTTAAGTTCTACGAAGGATCTGTTATTGCTGGTAAAAGATCAGCCATCCTGTCTAGTGGTTTTATGGCCTAAAATAAGTATACGCAAGTGTTAAAACATTTCGAATATTATTATTTTATTATTTTATGAACAAAAACGTGCAACATGCTTCTTTACTTAACGTAAAGCTTCCCTATAAACAATTATTTACTATCATAATATGTATGTATGTATATAAACTTACTTAATCAAATCATAATGAATGTCGCTGTCTCGTCTTTTTTTCATTTTCATTTTTCTTCATATCTTTCTGGCGCTGATAATATGCCCTTTGACGTTCACAATTTCTTTTTCTTTTTAGCTCTTTAAGTCTATAAAACGAAAATAGCTAGGTATAAATAATAGGTATAAATAATTAGGTATAAATAGTGTAGTTACACACCAAAAATAAAATGTATGCATATAGAGTAGGTACTCACTCATTTTCAATCAATATTTTTTCATCACTTTCTTCATTAATAAATCCACTTTGTTTATTCATATTTAAAACAAACACTTTATACACAAATTTAAACTATTTACCACCAATGTATTTTGTTTGTCAAGCTGTCAATTCATACAATTACAGATTTAATTTTATTTAATATACTTAGTAGGCGGAATCGTGTTAGGTATTTTGTATCAAGTTTTGTTTTCGGCACGCGGTACATTAGAATGACGTCACGTCCGTTAGAATTACTAAGTTACCCCTAGTCGCCGCTAAAGAAGTTTTACTTTAAAAACTGACAAATTAGACAAAAAATATCAACTAAAACCAACAGATTTAAACACTTGATGCCGACAGTTGTCAAAATATTCACTAAAACTACTTGTTGTGTTTACACTGCACTTTAAGCGGTGAATAATTAAAAACTCAAATGGTTGTATTTAATTTAAACACTTTAAAGAATGTTATTTTAACATTTTTTAACAAACACAAATGACAATTCTACTCTAAATGGCTGTTTCGTCGCTAAGGTAAGTCTGCGCCGGCGCCGTAAACTACTTTTAAGTATTAAGAATAAGATAAATCAGTTACGATTAAAAAAAATATATACACATACAAGCTGACCCGACGTTCTTTGTACCACCTAATAATCAATGTTTTTTTTTTTTATTTTTGACGACCTTTTTTCGTTTTTTCATTTGTTTTTATGTTTTTTTGTTTTTTGAATAATGACATTTTCTCGTTTGTTTCCAGGTTTTTACTAATTTTTCTTTTTTAAATTATAATTTTTTTGTTTCGTAGTATTTTTTGTTTTTTACCTTTATTTGTATATCCAATTTTCCGGAGATTTGTGAAGTTATACTTCTATTCGTGCACTCGGCGGAAAAAAATTGTGTACAGTTAAATGGGAAAAATCATTACATACGTAATGGTGTGAGTAAGAGACAGACAGAAACACTTATAAGGTATATTGGTCGGTAAAAACAAAGATGAAATATTAACCACATGTTATTAGTCATAACTATAAGTCCTTTGAATACCGTTTCAACATTCAGTAAATTGAAAAGGGATAGATATACAGAAAACAGTCTGAACTAATGTATGAACGTAAGATGGTTCGGAATGCGTTTTTTTTGCATTGGATTCGTTAGAGTATCAGAAAAACTGTCGCTATTTTTTGTAATGTAAAAATGGGAAATTGCATTTCTGTATTCGAAAAGTGCATTCCGAACAGACAATAGAGAGAAAACTTACAATTCGGTAAGTATTGCTGAATTTATATACTCGGGGTTTTTGGGGTCGCTGAAAACGAATATCATGATGCCGAAAGTCTCCGCGGCACTTGGAGCATAGGGTATTTACCTCTTCTCCTGGGGTTTTATGCAAATTCTGTACGAAATCAGTGCACACTTGGTACTCGTTGGGTTTTTGAGTCGCTAAATACGATTATAATAATGGCGATGGTCTTCGAAACACTTGGTGCTTGGACCTCGTCTCCAGGAATTTTATGCAAATTTGATACAAAAAGAGTGTGCACTCGGTACTAGGATGTCTTTGGGGTCGCTGAAAACGAATATCATATAATGATTTTGCTAAATCATTTGCATACAAATTTATGAATCCAGGCGCGTGCACAGAAGTATAACTTCTGCCGGCAGTCCCAATGACTGCCACACTCATTTTTTATTCGTAGTTTTATGAAAAAAGTTATTCTTTATAAAAAGTTGTGCATGGTCTTAAACTTAAAATACAACCATAAGATATCATTTTTTTTTTGTTTTTCCTATTTTCCTATCTTTTTTCTGTTTTTATAATTTTTTTCCTATTTTCTTGTATTTCTTCCTTTTTTCGAATTTCCACATTTTTTGTTTCTTTTATGATTTCTGTTTCTTGTTTTGTCTTATTTTTTTGTATGTACTATTTTTGTCTACTTTTAATCCATTTTTCACTTCAATCCGTTTTTTAATTTTTACTAGTTGTTTATTTTATTTTTCCAGTTTTTTTTCAATTTTATCCTTCCTGTTTTCTTATAAATTTCTTTACTTTTTACTTTTTGACGATTTGACTTGTTAATTTGAAAATTATCTTTTTTTTTAATTTTCTTATTTTTTAATATTTTTTTTTATTATGTTTTAATACTTTTATCCTGGACGTGACGGAGACAAATCCAAATTATATTACTAACTGTTTTATTTAAAAAAAGAAAAACAACGTCATCTACCAGGGTCCAAGCAACCTACATGTCAAACAGTGGTATAATTTTGGATCGATAAACTTACACCGTATTCTATTACTCTTTCATAAATAAATAAATACCTTGTATTAGAATATTGACTTGTCGTTATTTTATATTACTTATTATTTATGTATTTTACCATTTTAACCTATCCTAAACTTTCACAAATATTTTAAGATCAAAATCAGCAAAATCAGTCCAGCCATTCTTAAGTCTTAGCAAGACGCACGAACAACATTTTATATATATATATATATATATATATATATATATATATATATATATATATATAACCCATTGGCACAGCTGGCCGAAAGCACATAATGGCGATAGGACTCCTGTGTGAGCTTTCGTTGTTTTTGTGTTTTTATTTTTCTTTACACATGTTTCCCCAACATCCTTTGCTCCCAAGTACCCAACACTTTTGCTAGCCAAGTGCAATACCCTACTTGGTTATGCCGCACTGATGACGGCTAATGAGCCAGAAACATGCATGTCTGCGGTTACCATTCCTACTCGTGGCCTTATTGATTCTTTTTGCGTGCATGCCCGATAGTTTTCCCCTTTTGTTTGTATTAGTACGCATTTTCTTGGCACTTTGTTTATTTCATATGCTGGGCTTAGAACGACTCAAACACAATGAGTCCGTTTCGCCAACGTTGCGACGCTGGTTGCTAGCCGAAAACCCATTGGCACAGCTGGCCGAAAGCACATAATGGCGATAGGACTCCTGTGTGAGCTTTCGTTGTTTTTGTGTTTTTATTTTTCTTAACACATGTTTTCCCAACATCCTTTGCTCCCAAGTACCCAACACTTTTGCTAGCCAAGTGCAATACCCTACTTGGTTATGCCGCACTGATGACGGCTAATGAGCCAGAAACATGCATGTCTGCGGTTACCATTCCTACTCGTGGCCTTATTGATCCTTTTTGCGTGCATGCCCGATAGTTGTCCCCTTTTGTTTGTATTAGTACGCATTTTCTTGACACTTTGTTTATATATATATATATATATATATATATATATATATATATATATATATATATATATATTGAGATGATATATGTTACTATGCTATTTCAATTAAGTAAATATAAAGAAAATTATAAAAATCGAGAAAAGGAAATTATATTCTCATTCCAAGGCAGAGTGCAAATGTAGTTGATTTGGGATAATTTATAATCGTCGTCTTCTTCTCAATACCTAAAAAGAGAAAATAAAACAAAATAAGAAATTAAAATACACAAGTTAATATAAAAAAATATTCAAAGAATAAAAATAATATAATTTATCAATAACATATAAAATTCTAATAATCATGTATCAAATAGAAAAGGAGAATAACTATTGAAAAAGTGTATAAATTTTATGATACCTTAGTAATTAAAACCGATTTTAAATAAATTAAGACAAAATGAAATAAGAAAACCAAATGTTAAGACAT
This sequence comes from Altica lythri, assembly GCA_964028335.1. NCBI lineage: Eukaryota > Metazoa > Arthropoda > Insecta > Coleoptera > Chrysomelidae > Altica > Altica lythri. The sequence goes on along the minus strand of OZ034807.1, from coordinate 18,260,356 downwards.
CAATGTAAAGTTTTACATAAATCTCAGTATAAAATATTAGAACTCATAGAAGAAAATAAAAAAAAAGGTGTGTACTTACTTTTAGAATAGACAATGTTTGTTCTCAAGACATATTATGATTTATTATTAGTATAATTTCCAAATGAAAAATTCTGAAAATAGAAAGATATTAGATTATATTGTAGATAAGATATTATAAAATTAACAATTCATTTAAAGTACAGCAGATTTTAAAAGAATGATTATTGTATTAAATATAAATAATTAGTTAAGTATTAGATTTTTAGTAATTTGATTTGATAAAGAATTTGTAGGAGAAAGATATTATGAAATTAACAACTCATTAAAAGTTTAGTAAATTGTAAAAAGAATTTCTATTGTATTCAAATGTAAATAAGGAATTAGGTATTAGATTTTTAGTAATTTTATTTGATTAATAATTTAGTAGGCGAATATCGCATGATAATGTATAGTGTAAGATTGTTTGGGGATTCAGTTGTTAAATTGTTGATTCTCTGAATCTCTCTCTTGTTTTTGGGCTTTTTGAAGTGATAGCATGTAATAAATTTTGCTCCGTTAAAATTTCGTTTTTTTTTATTTAAATACTTATAAAAGAAAGTATAAAAGTAGTAAAAAGTGTTAATAAAGCCCCAAGACAACTCTTGATAGCCATTGGTAAGAATTAAAGTTCATATATATGGAGAAATAAATGTTAGGAATGGTGTGCGGAGCAGATTAGTTATATGAATGCTTCCTGAGTAATATAACTAAAGTTAAACTGGTTTCTGATAAGAAAGAGAGTAATATTTTACTCACCATTTGATGCAAGATCAAGTTATTTCCGGATGAAAAGCAAATTTAGTCATCTACATCTGTAAAGTGTCCGTATATCATTGATGTTCCTGGGAAATAGCTGGATTCCAATAGGAAGTGATAGCCTGTGCCTTCAGCTGTCCAGAGGGAATACCTAACTGCAAAACACGGTATCTATTTCCAATTTTTTTTTTTAAATAAAGAACATTTCTGTGTTTCATTCTTCTGTAGATGATGAAGATTTGATATCACTTGTACACTGTTTCACTATTTATATAAGTTGTTTTTACATTTTCTGATAAGTTTAATTTGCTTTCCTGATTACAAAATTCAGAATTTTTCATAACCCTTGATTTAACGATGTCTGAAATTTGAAGGTAATGTGTTAATGCGCACAAACAATAAGAAAAAGTGAGGTTAAGGTCAAATCGGAATTGTAGTACAAAATTGCAATTTGGTATTTTTTTTGAAATTTTCAATATTAGTTAAATTTGAATCTATTTATTAGTTGAGATTTTTTGAACTCGCACCTTGAGAAAGAGAATAGCTAAGAACTTATGTTAAAGTAACAATCATTAAAATAAAAGAAATTAAGTGGAAATATACGTCGGTTAGAAATTTCTAACACTTTAAAAGACACCTTGGATGCTGCGATATAAATAGATATAAATATCATTCAACCTATATCAGGGCAAAACCAAACTACAGACACGTGTTTCGCTTTTAGTTTGAGCTCATCAGTGTAGTACAGGCTATGTCTCTCAAGTCACTACTCAAGAGACATCCCTGCCATAAATTGAACGATATCTATAGATGTCAAATTGCAAAACTGATAAACAGTCGCAAGTGGTTCCATCTTTAAAGGGTTATAACTCTGACAGGAGTCTCTAAAAAAATTTTTTTTATAGAAAAGACCCTACTTATTTGTCATCAAGGAATACGTATACGAAGTTTCCGTAGTTAATTCTGGGACACCCTGTATATTGGTCAAAATTTTCAGCATAACCAAGAAATGAAGCCTAAAAATCGTATTGTTTACAATACTTGAGACGTAAATAAATCATCCCTTTCTCGTTGTACTGAAAACTAAATTTCTCAACATTTATTCCTAAATACTAAATCCTAATCCTAAAAATACTGAAAATAATATCTTATTCAATGGTATATCTGTTTAATGTAAATATGTAAACTGGGCTTGGTTTTTAATCCCTTCTTTCATACAAAAGCTATGCCTATATTTGTTTAAAATAAGAAAAAAGTATGCCTCTTAAAAACTTCCGCTGGTTACGAGATTATAAAAGACTGGACAAGAGTTCGGAGTTCTGGTAAAAATATTTTTTGTAAGTTTTTTTATGGCAAAAGAGGTTTAAAGGGGTAAACATAATATAGTCCTGAGTCTTTATTTCTTACAACACAAGAGTATTTTATTCAAATTGTATGAAAAAATACATTTTTCTTGATAATTTTAATGCAACCAACTCACCGATTTTATTTATTTAAAGAATTTAAAAATAAAATGTAAAAAATTGTAATAAAAAAATCCTTGATTTAATGGGTAATATTAAAAATATTTTTAAAAATTAAATGTTATCCCTAGAATCAACAAAAGTTATTTGCTATAACTAAATAATAAAAAAAAGGAAATGTTTATACCTACATAAGTAAATATTTATAGAAAAAAAAAACAATTTTTAACAATATTTTATTGCACATTTGTATAAATATTATACCTTTCCTATTTGATTTAGATTAATCATTTCATATAAATTCATCAGCCAATTTACGAAAAAATTATACCTACTGTTTGCGTTAGTAGAACAACATCATCATGAACCATCCAATCATAATTTTAATCGCAACAGTAGTGTTATCAATTCTATCAACTGCAAATGTAGCTTGCTGTAAGTATATAAAATTTTATATTAGGCGAAATTCGTACGTCTTTTTCTCATTTTCGTTTTTTCAAATTATTACGGTTTTGTCTGTTTTTTTTTATTGTTTTTAACGCCTTTTTTGTTTTGTCAAAGGTAATACCACGAGTCCTTAAAATTTTATCGATAAATTTTTAGTTTCCACGAAAACTTTTTTATTTGGCAAAAAAACGAAAACAAACTGAAATGTGATAAAATCACGAGTCCGTAGGACGAGTGATTTTATCATATTCAGTTTGTTTGAGTAGTTTTTCCTAAAATAAAAAAGTTTGAGTCTGGAAAATAAAAATTTATCTAGTAAAATATTACAGGACGAGTGGTATTTGAGAAGATTATTTTTTGAACCATTCAGTACAAAAACTTCTTTATTTAAAAAACTTCCTAGAACAACTTATATTTTATAATTAACACAAACGAAATGCCGTTACTAATCCTATTAACTTATCCTGTACACTAGATAGTATTGACAGTTGTCAGTTGTCGTGAGCGTCGTGAAAACAGGGTTATAATTTGAATAAATATTTATTTTTATACCTATTTATACAATTATATTATTAAAGAGAAAATTACCAAAATAAAAATTATTAGGTATATCTATTTAAAGTTTACCTGTAAGACCACATTTGCCTGTAGGCATATAAAAGTTTTAAATGCATGCAGAACCAGGAAGCAGGTTAGTTTTAAAGTACCTACATATTTGATTTTTCATTATCGTTTAGATGAATTGAATTGTGATAATAATAATAACAAAATATATTTCAGAATATTTAGTTAATTTAGAATGTTGATTTCTAGTAAGTTACTTATAAACAAGAAAATTGATTGTTCAATATTGTTATTGAATTTTTGACAGTTCTATAATTTTATCAATACTGGTAAAACCACTCGGGGCGCATGAATTGCGAACCGTGGTCAGATTTTTCTAATCCTCGACCCGAATTGCGAACTACATCTTATCAGCTGACCGATCTCTCACCTGAATTGCGAACCGTACATTTTTGGATGGTTTAATCCCTCCGCGAAATTATGAACCCGAGTAGGAACAGGTAGGTTTAAAAATATTTACAAAGATTAGCATTCCAAATTTAATTTGTTCGTCAATTACAATGTTTACAGATAATCAAACAATATTGACACTACATACAATGTTGAGGTTGTGTCAGACAGGGCTATATTTATGAGAAACAATTTTTATAAAATTATATCTTTGTACAATTTTTTCTTTATACGAATTAATATTTTGTCAAATAAATGCATTTTGGCGTAAATAACTTCTCTTAAAATAATGCGATTCACCAATGCTATTCATCCCAATATAAGAATCTGTCTGGATATGTCGCAAATTTGCGAGAAACAGGGCAATATTAGGGTGTGGAGAAATAAAAAAAATTTAAACTTTACATGAAATGCTAATTATATTATATTTTATTATATTTATTACCTGCTGTGAGTTCTATTGATTACAGAGTAATAAAGTTTTTATACCTGAAAGTGGAGCTTATAATTTGTTTAGGATATTATTATTTATATATTTTAAATACTTTTTTTTCCTTTGAATATTTTAATTTACCAAAAGGGTTTTATTTTACGAATTTAGTTTGCTAAAAGTTTTAATTTAAAAAAATATTATACTTATATGGTTTTACATAATTCCTTTATTCATAAACAACAATTACTGGGTATTTCAATGGTATTTTTCTCTACTGATCAGTAGATGTGTATATTTACAATTAATAAAAAGTAAGAGGCTGCCGAAGTAATACGCGAAAACAAAGAAGAAGAGATTTTTATGTTCGGGTTTATAAAAATACTATACTACATTTGAACGGTTGTCGGATTTAACACACAGTGCTTCTAGTTCTGCACAGTCAACATTCAATTAAAAAACAATTCTAGAACGCTCCGAAAAAACGAACACGATTAAAGCTATTTACTTGTACCATAGATATTATAAAGGGTTCGTTTCTGTATTATGTATTTGAATATTACCCTAAATGCCATAAAACGGTCAAATTTCGCTTAAGGCCTGGTTCGCAATTCATCTCATCATTATGTCTTCAAAAAGGGCACGGTTCGCAATTCGGGTAAGGGATTAGCGGCTATCCCCTTCGATACTTGTGACCATAGTTCGCAATTCGTGTTAGTTACCCCAAACCACTAGTGGTTTTATCAATATAAACAGGGATGATTGGCTAGATTTAGCATAAAACATTAAAGATTAAGCGTTTTCATTGGACGAATTCACAAAATTGTGATATTTTGACAGGTGAAAAAAATAATCATTGTTATAATTCTTCGTTAGTTTCCAGGTTTTTTACTTTTTTCTTTTTGGTTGTATCTTGTAATTTTTTGATTAAATATATTAGAAATCAACTGCGCCATCTCACAGTGACGTCATAGTACTTAATTAAGTAAGAATCGCTTATTTAAATTTATTAAAAACAACTGCGCTTGCTTACGGTTGAAGACGACATAGTGGTGAATTTAGTAAGTATTTTTTTAGTCTTCTTTTCCCCCCATTTTTTCTGCTTTTTTACTATTTTTCATGGTATTTTAGTTTCTCGTTTTTCTATTCATTTATATATATAATCCACCTTAGTATGGGGCTAAGACACCGAAGCTTTCTAGATCCTATTTCTATTGGGATCAGTTCCTTGAATTATTTTGTCTTTCCAACAGATTCTTTCCACTTTTTTCTGTCTCTAGTTTTTGATTTCAATTGCTTTATTCCTGCTCTGTGTGAAAGCATTTATGTTCCGCCTATGGTTCAAGTGTTTTCGATTTAAATATCGAACGGGTTGTGCGCGCAAGTGAAAAAACTAGCATAGATTTTTTGTATTTTAACGAATGTATCGTTTAAGCATTATTGTAAAATTTATTCATTCTCATTATAAACTTTAAAACGAAAAGTTGTTATTATTTTACGATTACTACAAATACATATAGTTTCACAAATTTTGATAATAATATACCTACAGTCCACACGCGTTACGCTAAAAATCAGTTACCCTCCCATAAGAAGTTATCACTTTAAAACTTACAATAAACTTTATTGAAATGCAACAACAAATGTTAAAATATAATTCTCTGTAACAAAAATAAATAATTTTAAAAGACATAAATGCAAAGTATTAATGTAGGAGATTTTTGTAGACTATATTATAAGTTTTTCCGTCAGGTGCAAATGTATGTAAATTCCGGGCATTAGATACACGCGAAAAGGCTACATATAGTTGACCATGAGAGAAGCATGGTTTTTCTAAATGCACTCCCGCTACCTGTAATGTCTGCCCTGGTGCTTTGTTTATAGTAACATTAGTAACAGCAAAGCTAAGCTTGACGGGAAACTGAACCCTTTTGACTTGGAATGGAAGGTCAGAGGGAATAATTGGAATCCCAGGTATGATAACACTATTACCGTACTCAGGGTTAAAACTTCATTACTGAACCGCTAGATGGCGTTGAAGAAGCTAGTTTTTGAGATTTTTTGACAAACAATTTTTTTATTTTTCGTAAAAAATAAAAAAATATTTTTTTTAATAAAAAGTATCCTATGTTACTTCTAATACCTCCAAGAATATGTGTACAAAGTTTCATGATGATTGGTTGAGTAGTTTTAACGTAGCGTAACAAACAAACTTACATTCACATTTATAATATTAGGGATAGGGATTAACTGCACCACCTCACGGTGGCGTCATAGTACTGAATTAAGTAAGAAATGCTTGTTATAAATTTTCAAATGCTCAAATCAGCCTTTTTCGCCTTACGTCCTCCGTAATAGTGTAACAGAACTACTGTAAAATTTTAAACTATATTAAAATATCGTAAATTAAATTAGGTGCAAGACCTTGATCAATAGGGGTAGAAACATGTTTTTAAAAAATAACATTTATAGTATACAGGGTGTCCCAGAATTAACTACGGAAACTTCGTATACGTATTCCTTGATGACAAATAAGTAGGGTCTTTCCTATAAAAAAAAATTTTTTAGAGACTCCTGTCAGAGTTATAACCCTTTAACTCTTTAAATGGTAAAATGTGCGCTACTTGATCGCGATACACAATACTCAATTGACATGGTCCTACATTTTATTTTTTTACTCCAAACCGAAATGATTTCGCAAAAAACGACAAGGAACAAAAAAGTTTCTAAATAATCAAAACTTCCTAAAATAATTTTTTGTTATTGCAAATATTAATTGCTAAGAAAGTTACAAAAAAAATATTAAGAGGGGTTCCTTGATTTGCACCCTTAGAATGGGGTAGGGCAGGTGAAAAGTGGCAGGAGAAATGCGTCTTTATAAAAATGATGTTCACCCAAATTTTTAATTTTTTATCTTGGACCAATCAGAAGATATTAAATTAAAACAGTATTTTACCACCCCTCTTTAAAGGGTTATAACTCTGACAGGAGCCTCTAAAAAATTTTTTTTTATAGGAAAGACCCTACTTATTTGTCATCAAGGAATACGTATACGAAGTTTACGTAGTTAATTCTGGGACACCCTGTATATAATTAATTATCAATTTATTGTCTGACAAATTAATTCTACTAAAACCGACGTTTAAATCGCTACATAAAAGGTCATTAAAATTTATTTTTCGTCGACCGTACATTTATGATGAATTTTACCACACTCAAAATCGTTGATTCGTGATTAATAAATGATTTTCTATTAATCAACCATTTCATTATAAGCAACATAACATGCATATACCTGTTTATCTACTCCTTTGACAGTAAATTTCAGTTATACTTATTGTTACCATGCAGGGTAAGTAAGCTATAACGCACAGTTGTGCGTAATGAAACGTCATGTTGGAATGACGTTTCATTACGCACAACTGTGCGTTATAGCTTACTTACCCTGCATGGTGACAATGAGTATAAATGACATTTACTGTCAAAGGAGTAGATAACAGTATAGTACGTACGTCATATATTTTTTTAGAGATTTCAAATATTTAGAATTAAAATTAAAATATTGAGTCGTAGATAAAGCATAGTACGTAACTCGAGTGGTAAGAGGTATTACGTACTCGTGTAATTACGCACTCGCCGCTACGCGGCTTTGTGCGTAACTTTTCCACTCGTACGTAATGTCCTACTTACCACTCTTGATACGTAATATACTATTATATTCCGACGAAACCATTAGTACTAACTGTCATTATTTACTCTATTGTTTAAAATTCTGGGGCTTTGAAAAATAAAAAAAATAGATATTTTTGAAAAGTATGGTCGACGGAAAAGTTTTGTAACAAACTAGTGAATGAAATTATGGCATTTTCTTGTTCGTATACTTCCTCGATTTCAAAAATCATATAATAAATATCTCAAAAGAATCCGGTCTCCTAACTGAATAAAAAATAAATATAAGACAGAGCACAAAAAGTGATTTAGACTTTAATATTTCAATTGTCGATTTGACAAATATTCCCTTTTTAGTTAACATCATGCATACATGTGCTTAATGAGAAAGTGAGTAAGTACCACATGTTAAATGAGTTGAATCAAGACAATCAAAAAGCCGACTAATTACTAATGGATCTGTGGCTGAAGTGGTTAGAGCGTTACCGCGTATAGGTAATGTATATATAAATAATAATAACTTGACTAATTCGATTAATAATAAAACTGTGATATCGGTAATTGTAGTCAGATAAAACATCGAAGAAAGAAAATAAAACACTACTCTTTTATGAAGTACGAGCTTTTGAAATCGTTTAGTTTCTTTTCAAAGATTCGACAAAGAACAAAAACAATAGTTGATCATTAAGGAAACGATTTCTAGGCTTAATGCAATTAAAATCAAGTAGAATCAGTTTCCAGCCAAATCGGATTTTTCCATATTATTAGGAATAAATTAATTCTTAAGACACGTGCGAAAACCGGTCTAAAATTTAATCAAGATCACAAAAACTGATGTTTGGCGAAAGTGAAACTACTTGAAAATTAGTTGTTGGTAATAATAAAATATTAAAGACAATTCTACAAATAAAACAATTAAATGAAAGAATATAATCAATTTACTTGTATTGAAGAGGAGGTATGACCCAGCGATCGGATAGTAAAATGAACTAAAAATGTTGTGTGGTTTTATGAAACCACGCTAAAAGTGAAACTTTTTTCACACTAATTTTATATTTGGAAAATTGGAATGGACCGAATATAAATAAAAAAATAATTAATTTAATATTCATACAAAATAAGTTAAATAATAAATTCAAGTACTCAAAATTGAAATAAATCCATAAACAACAACATGCACCAGCAAAAAGTTCTAACAATTTAACACTGACAAAAATTAAACACAAATAATATAGCGTGGAGCACTGGCACAAATGAGTAATAGTCTATACACTACACTCACTTTATACCTACTCGGCGGCCGACCGTCACGCGACATGCCCTACACAGACCAAAAAGTTTGAGACGATGTAATAAAAGTTTCACTTTAATAATAAATTCAAGTACTCAAAATTAAAATAAATCCATAAACAACAACATGCACCAGCAAAAAGTTCTAACAATTTAACACTGACAAAAATTAAACACAAATAATATAGCGTGGAGCACTGGCACAAATGAGTAATAGTCTATACACTACACTCACTTTATACCTACTCGGCGGCCGACCGTCACGCGACATGCGCTACACAGACCAAATAGTTTGAGACGATGTAATAAAAGTTTCACTTTAATAATAAATTCAAGTACTCAAAATTAAAATAAATCCATAAACAACAACATGCACCAGCAAAAAGTTCTAACAATTAAACACTGACAAAAATTAAACACAAATAATATAGCGTGGAGCACTGGCACAAATGAGTAATAGTCTATTATACACTACACTCACTTTATACCTACTCGGCAGCCGACCGTCACGCGACATGCGCTACACAGACCAAAAAGTTTGAGACGATGTAATAAAAGTTTCACTTTAATAATAAATTCAAGTACTCAAAATTAAAATAAATCCATAAACAACACATGCACCAGCAAAAAGTTCTAACAATTAAAAACTGACAAAAATTAAACACAAATAATATAGCGTGGAGCACTGGCACAAATGAGTAATAGTCTATACACTACACTCACTTTACACCTACTCGGCGGCCGACCGTCACGCGACATGCGCTACACAGACCCAAAAGTTTGAGACGATGTAATAAAAGTTTTACTTTAAAAAATTCTGATCACCGCGCTAAAGAAGGACAGTTAACAGTAACACCACTAGCGGTACAATTTATAATTACGGCTATTACACTAAAATTAATTTTACCAAATATAGGCCCGGAAACAATAATCCGGTGAATTCTATTACTAAAAGGATCCAATAGATCGTTACAGTTTATTGATGTTTTTTTCAACAAGGCCAATTTTCTTTTATTAGCTTAATATCTTGGTTTGCATTATTATAGTTCTCGGTTTGGATATTTAGTAAATTTTCGTTTATGTTTTTGAAAAGCACAGTTTTTAATTGAAATAATAAAATAATAAAAATTATAATACAGAAATATGTTCCTTTATTTAATGTATTAATTCGTTTAAAATAGTTAAAGATATAAATAAATATTTTACTTTGGGCAATCTTTTTTGAGAATGCATTTTCCACCTTTACGATCCAAACAATATCCATTTTTACTTACACACTCTTCGAGACATATTTTTGGGCAAGGAACCAATAAGCATATCAAGTCAAGAGTTTTACATGTAATCAGATCACAGCATGGTCTGCAGCCTAATACTTGGATTGGACCACATTTTGCTAAAACGAAAATTATAATTTACATGATAAAAGTATATAAAACTAGGGTTAAAAAGTAATTGTTATTTTAGATATTGTAAGAATGTGGATAAAATTTAGAAAGTACATGTGAATAGTTTAATGGCAAATTAAGAAAGTAGGTACATTCCAGTTATGTTGAGGAATCTTAACAATGTCGAGCACATCTTGTAAAGTCAAAGAGGTATAAGAATGTCAAGATGCTTCACAATATAAAAAGATTTTAAATAATGTTATAATGTTATAATGAGAATTCTATAAGTAAAGAGCATAAAAAAGCAAATAAGGTTAAAAAATCAAGAGTACTTAAAAATCTAAAAGAGATTACAAAAATGTTAACACTTAAGAAGGTTTGTAAATATAAAAAAGTAATAAAAAATGTAGTTTTGATAATAATTTAAGAATAAAACATTGTTTACAAAAGAGATTTGAGGGATGTTGAAGAAGCATGAGATAATGTTAAAAAACTGTTAATATAAAAAAAGTAGACTTGATCATTAAGCTTATTAATATAAGAATATAAAGGCAACTTAAAAAAGTGAAAAAGATTTAAGAATATGAAGGGCACTTGAATAATATTAAGAAGACATAAAGAAAGTTGACAAGAATAGATAATACAAAAAAAAAGTTTAAAAAAGTTTAAGATACTGTAGAATTTTGGGATTTTTAATAATTCGATGACTTAGGTACAAAAAGAGAACTGAAGATCATAAAGAAGATTGGAGGAAATAACCCGTTAAACGGTTTTGCAGATGATAGCAACCTACAGTGTAGCAAAACACACAACCGTTCTATATCTCTAGATATTCTGGAAGAGGACCGAAGATCCACAACGGCTTCTCTCAATCAAGATTTGAGAATTGTTGGCGAGTGGGGAAGAAAGAATCTTGTTAATTTTAACGCTTCCAAGACAAAGACATGTTGCCTATCCAACAAGTGGTAAACAAACGACTCATCCATCACAATGAACAATCAGTCACTAGTAGCAAGCTACTCCATTACGCTGGTTGGTATAACGATCTCCCAGGACTTACTCTGGAACGAATATATTGCATCCATAGCAACTGCAGCAGGAAAGAAGTTAGGCTTTCTGTTTAGAGCACGGAAATATTTCTCTCCATCCAATTTAGCTACTCTTTACATAGCTCAAATCTTGAATACTGCTAGCATGTATGGGGATTGGCGGCTCCGTCAAGGCTGAGAGTTCTTGATGCAATACAGAGAAGAGCAGTTCGACTAATAAACGACACCTGTATCATCTAAAACCATAGACAAATTAAGAGACTTTTTGAAACATAGCCCAAAGGCGCCAACATGTTTGTGCGCACTCCTGGAGGCGCAATCGCATTCTGTAGTGGTGAAAATTGGAACTAAACCAGCAAAATATGAAATATGATCAGCTGGTAGCCCGAAACAGCAGTTATGGCGGCATAGTGATAGGTTAAGTGTTAATATTTTTAGTTTAAAATAAATTTAAGGTAGTTTTACCATAAAAAAGGTGTAAAAGTATAGTGAATAGTTTTGAACATGTCACTACCAGGTTATTTTGGATATAAATGCTGTGTTGTAGAATGTAGATTGTAAAAGTAAGTATTTTTATCCTGTATATGAAACATATTTTTATTATTAGAAGTTTCAAATATTTCTTTCAAATTCCTCACTCAGGGTAAAAAGGTTAACTGATTAAAATTGAATAATAGAAAAATAATATGTTTAAGTAAATTTATTGATTTTGATTTGTTTATGTGCCAAGAGCATAAATCTTAGTTCTTTGTATAATAAGGAAATATTATAGAGATCTTTTTAGATCGAGAGCAATCATTAAAGTTTATGTATTAGAAGTACTGCTCGTTTTTTTTTTGTTTTAGATGCTATTCAGAAGAAAGACCACTTTTTTGAGAAATGGTAAGAAAGAACTAGTCATCGAAACCATCTCTTTCCAATTTGTGTAAAAACCCTATACCTATTAAAATATCTGTTAAACATATGTTATTTATTATTAAGACTTAAATACATAACTTGTGCAATATTGTATATATTTTTTATGTTTTTGTGTTCAAATAAAAATAGTAATTATTAAAACTTGATTTTCGTTGATTTTATTTTTACTAGTAAGAAAATATATACCTTATATTTTAAAATTTATATATTCTTGTTTTAAATCACAGTAAGAATATAAAATTTTAAAATATAAGTGTAGGTATCTATTCCAATATAACGTTTAAACTAGATATGCTGTATATCCCGCCAATTTTTAAATCGATGAGCTTTTTCCAGGAGACCATGGCGCGCTGATGTCGGAACTTGTTGCCAACTTTATGTTAGGTACCAACATATCTGTTCTATTATCTCTGTCTAAAACCGAAGATCCACAACGGCTTCTCTCAATCAAGATTTGAGAATTGTTGGCGAGTGGGGAAGAAAGAATCTTGTTAATTTCAACGCTTTCAAGACAAAGACATGTTTCCTATCCAACAAGTGGTAAACAAACGACTCATCCATCTCAATGAACAATCAGACACTAGTAGCAAGCGACTCCATTACGCTGGTTGATATAATGATCTCCCAGGACTTACTCTGGAACGAATATATTGCATTCATAGCAACTGCAGCAGGAAAGAAGTTAGGCGTTCTGTTTAGAGCACGGAAATATTTCTCTCCATCCAATTTAGCTACTCTTTACATAGCACAAATCTTGAATACAGCTCGCATGTATGGGGATTGGCGGCTCCGTCAAGGCTGAGAGTTCTTGATGCAATACAGAGAAGAGCAGTTCGACTGATAAACGACACCAGTATCATCAAAAACCTAGCCCCATTGTCCCACCGAAGAGCAGTATCTGATCTTTCCTTGTTCTACCGACACTTAAACGGATTTTGCTCAGAAGAACTCCGCTCTATAATGCCTCCACTTGCCAGACAAGCCACTGCAACGCGCCGTGCTAACTCCATGCACCCTTATACCTACTGTTCAGTGCCAGACATCGAGAACGGATCGATCCTTCTTCCCCAGGGTTTCCAGATTGTGGAACTCCTTACCTTCCCACGTCTTCCCCACTTGTCCTAACTTACAGTCCTTTAAATCCAAAATTAATAAATTGCCTCTTCTGCCCCAATAGATATTCTCGGTACATTTGTATTTAGATCTACACCTACGAGGAGATCCTTAAATAAAAAAATAAAAAACATTTTAGATGTCCTTATAGAATATATGTGAACTAAAAGTATATTGTGAGTAATATTTAATTATGTAGTTTAATTTTAATAAAGTTTTATATTTTAGCCTAAAAGAGATCCTAAGGAAAACTTAGAATAGGCAAAAAAATATATAAACAAATGTAAACCATCTAAAAAACCCAAATAATGAACATGTTAGATAAGGATCTAAGTTTCGCCAGTTTTTCTTAAGGATCTCTTATACGTCACTCGATTTTCATAATCTACCGAAACCAACAAACACTCGAACAATAGATACACATTGGAAAAAGCAGTTTGTGCTTTAGAGATACATTGTTCATATTTTAGATAGATATTTATATTTTTCTTATTTTAGTGAAAGAATGTGTATCTCCTTGCTATGTTGAACCAACTTGTAGAAACCCAAACGTTCCTGATTGGTCTAAACCTTGCAATTTGAAATGTGTAGAAAGATGCCTATGCAAACCAGGATTTATTAGGAATGGAATTAATGGTCCCTGTATCAAGAAAACTGAATGTCCACGTATTATAAATACATAAATGTTAAAAAGCTGTAATCTCAAGTCTTCAACATTACTCAAATTTCCTTCATATTTCTCATTTCTGCTTTTGCAGTAGCCTTAAGCCTCTTTAATATTCTTAAGGATTATTTACATTCTCAAATCTTATGATTATTCCTTAGGAATCTTTAACATTATTTGACTTTCCTTCACGTTCTTAAATCTTGTATCACTTTCATATTCTCAAAGATTCATTACTTCATTAAATCTTGATGATAATTTTAAGACTTCTCCACATTCTAAAATCTTCAAACACTCAAGTTCTTTTAACATCATTTAAATCTTAATCCTATTCTCAAACATCTTAATATTCTCATGTCTTCTTCAACATTTTCAAAATTGCTGTCATAAATTTTCTTGTTACTTTTTAAAAGTACTTCACATTCTAAAAACTTTTTGACATTCTCAAGATTCCTCAACAACATTTGATTGGTCTTTCTTAATTTGCCTTTACATTTTCCTGTCAAATTTACATTCTCGACTTTTGTTTTTTTGTGTTTACTTGTGTAATGGTAATTATAAATTGCGTTTCAGTTTCGACCGCTATGCTACAGTAAACATCGATTGGTGAGCTCCGACAATTGTTGATGGTTTTAAGTGATATATTTCAATATAATTGTAAATTATTGAAAATATAGTTAAACAAATACGTCCTAGTGCTGTCAAATTATAGTGCAAGTTGCAATCAGTTACAAAAATTTGAATAAGTTGCAGTGTCTTTTAAGCTGACAGTGTTGCCAGAATTAATTTGCATGCAGATATGAGCAAAACTACAAGAAGTAATTCCAGCTCACTGGATGATAGTGCCCTGGAGGCTGCAGTAAACAAGTTTGCTCAAAAATTTATGACGAAAATGGAGAATCAACTTGAAAAATTTGGTAAAAAAATCGATCAAATTGACACTAAAATAAACAATGCGTTGGACAAATTTGCAACCATGGAAATAGCTATTCAATCAAATAAAACTGAAATTGAGAAAATAAAAAATGAAATGGATACTTTGGGTCAATATGCAAGATTAAACAATTTAAGGATTGTGGGGGTGAAAGAAGAAAGTGATGAAAATCTAGCTTCAAAAACAATTATATTAATTAATGATGTTCTAAAAATTAAATGTGGCTTAAATGATCTAAACAATGCATATCGTATTGGGAAAAAAATGGATAACGCAGGTAAGCCAAGAACCATTATTGTAAATTTTGTAACGTTTATCAAAAGAAATGAAGTGTATAAGGCAAGAAATAAATTGAAAGGGATGCAGATATTCTTAAATGAGGACTTGACCAAAAGTCGTTTCGAGATGCAGAAGAAAACTGTACAAGAATATGGTTCAAAGAACGTATGGACCCAAAACGGAAGAATATTTTATAGGAGTGGCAACGATTTAAAATTAATAAATATGGAATCAGGCAAAGAATAGTGTACAAGTGTTGTTATCTATTTTTTTTTTTGCTCTAATAAGAAGTATAAAACTAGTTAAAGCAGTTGATGAGAATATTTTCTTTTCTATAATATTATTTATTGTAATAAATTAATTTTTAGCATTTATAAATATACAAAGTGAACAATTTCATTATAAAAAATGTTGATTTTGTTGGGATAGAATATGAATTTATTTTTAGCATTAATGAATATACAGAGTGAACAATTGTATTATATAAAATGTTAATTTGTGTTGGGCAAGAATATGAATTTATTTTTAGCATTAATGAATATAACAATTTCATTATAAAAATTATTAATTTTATTGGGAAAGAATTTAAAAATAAATTACTTATTTCTTTTTTTTTAAATTAATAAATATTTAGAATAAATGCTATATCACTTGTGTATAAATAGACAGGTTATTATGTCGGTAAAAAAAGCTCACTTTCCTTGATTTATGCTTGTAGCTGGTCTAAATATTTACTACCAGAATTGCAGGGGACTAAATACTAAACTTAATGATTTTTTTTAGAGGATGTTTAGAGGATGATTTTGATGCTATTGTTGCAGTGGAGACATGGCTGCAGGCAGGTGTTGGAGATGGGGAACTAGTGGATACTAGGTTATTTAATGTATTTAGATCTGACAGAGACCTAAATTTTACCAATAAAACTACTGGAGGAGGGGTCTTAATAGCATTGAGTAAAAAGTATAAGATTTTAAAAACTATTAAAAATTCAAGTACATTTGAGGCAATAGCTGTACACTTTAAAATAGGGAGTGAAAAATATACGTTTTGTGCTGCTTATATACCTCCAAACAGTTCAAATCAAATATATGAATCGGTAAATAATTTTATACAAGACCAAGTTTTAGACTTAGATAAAACATACATTTTTGGTGATTTCAATATACCTCAGCTGACAGGCGTTAATGCAAATATTACTTATTTTGGTGAAATAGTAAGCACTTTTTATGATTTCATGGATTTTAATTCTTTCAAACAGCTTAATAATATCACTAATGAAAATGGTAGGACGTTAGATCTAGTTATTACCTCTGAAAATAATATAAACATTTGCAATGTTACTAGGGAACCCACACCGTTTGTTACAGAGGATATCTACCATCCTGCATTAAACATATCCATAAAGGTGCAAAAACAAAAGATATTAAACAGTATAAATAAAGGTAGATATAATTACAAAAAAGCTAATTTTGATCAATAAAGTATAAATGTAAGGGATGCAAATTGGAATTTAGTTTTAAATGAACCTAATGTTAATGATGGGCTAAAAATTTTTTATGAAATCTGGTATAGGTAATATAGTAGAACAGTGTGTTCCAAAGTTTATTAACTCAAATAATGCTTATAAATTCCCCTTGTGGTTCACGAAAGAACTTAAGGATCTACTTAAAGAGAAGAAAAAATATAGAAAACTTCGAAATGTATCACAAGTCTATGATGAGAAATTCAAACAAGCAAGAAGTAAAGTTAAACAGCTAATTAAAAATGAAGAAAGAAATTACATAAGGAAATTGGAGGAAAATATAAAAACAGATGTTAATGCATTTTGGAACCACACAAATAGTAAAAAAACAAATATTAGTAATCCAGGTAATTTTATCTACCAAGGTGAAATGGTAACAGTTGAACAAACTGCAGAAGTATTTGCAAAATTTTTCTCATCAGTTTACTCTTCTGATCCAACTACGTATAATTTAAATTGTAATAATGAATATATTGATGTTAATAATGATACTTTTGCCCTGAATATAATTACTGATAAAGATTTAACCGAAGCACTTAAAAAACTGAAACCAAAGAAATCAGCAGGTATTGACAATATACCACCATATATTTTAAAAGGCTGTGGTGAATGGCTTGTAACTCCGCTGTTGCACATATTCAATTTAGCAATTAAATCAAAAACATTTCCTGAATTTTGGAAAACAACTATCAATACACCTATCCATAAAAGTGGTAATAAAATGAATATTGAAAATTACAGGGCTATATCAATAATGTGTGCACCAGCAAAGTTATTAGAACAAATAATTTATTCCAAACTTTATATGTACGTAAATCCCTATATTGTACCAGAACAACATGGATTTATGGTAAATAAATCTGTTGAAACAAACTTATTCATTTTTAGCAATAAAGTTCATAATACTTTGGAAAGAAAATTACAATTAGATGTTGTATATACAGACTTTAGAAAAGCGTTTGACACAGTACATCATGATGTTCTATTGAAAAAGATTAAAAGCTTTGGATTGGCAAAAAATTTTCTAGAATTAATAAAAAGTTACTTACAGAATAGATACTTTGTTGTTAAACATGATAAGAACATTTCTGGAAAATATCATGCCAATTCAGGTGTACCTCAAGGATCAAATTTAGGGCCTTTACTGTTTCTTATGTTTATTAATGACCTGGTCAATCTCTTAAATTCTGATTATTTGATCTTTGCTGACGACTTTAAGTTATTTAAACAAGTACAAAATGTTAGAGATTGTGTCACGTTACAAAAAGATATAAATAAAATTTTTGAGTGGAGTATAACTAATAAACTGTACTTTAATATTAATAAATGTAACATTATGACAATTACCCGTCAAAAAAATCCCGTTATTTTTGATTACCTATATGATTGATGGGGAGGTACTTGAGCGGAAGGAAGAAGTTAAAGATCTGGGTGTTATTTACAGTAACAAATTTTCATTTCATAATCATATAAAGAGTATTAAAAAGTATGCAAATAAACTATTGGGATTTGTGATAAGAAATTGTAACAGTTTTAATAACATAAACACAATAAAAGTATTATATTACAGTTTGGTGAGATCAAAACTTGAATTTGCTTCTAATATTTGGTATAGTGAATATAAAACTACATTAAAAGATATTGAAATCATCCAAAACAAATTTCTTAGATATTTGTATTTTAGAAAATATCATAAATGGCCAGATTATAATATAATAAGAACTTCTCAGTTAAGAAATGAATTTAAAATACCTTCATTAGAACAAAGAAGGGAGATAACAGCTTTAGTTTTTTTACATAAAATAATTAACAACAAAATAAATTCACCCGAAATACTTGCTCTTATTCCTTTTAATGTTCCTGCTAGAAATGTACGCTACTCTCCAATGTTCAAGGTTCCACTAGTTACGACTATATGCCATGCACCACTTGTAGCCATGCTTCGACTTGATAACAGTTTTAATGTTTTAGTGAATTTGAATTGGACTTTATCATTAATAAGTTTTAGAAAAATTATTCTGCAGCACATAATTAATATAACAGTATGATGTACTTAAAGGTGTTTGTGATATTGGTGTATAGTTCCTTGCAATTCTACTAATTATTTTATACATATTAGCATTTCTCTCTGTACTGTTAAAAATTGTTTTATGTACTCACGTAATTAGGTTGTAAAACCTGTGTGTTTACAAATAAATAAATAAATAAATAAATAAATAAATAAATAAAAAAATGTGGTGCAAACCAAGTATTAGGCTGCAGACCATGCTGTGATCCAATTACCTGTAAAACTCTAAATTTGGATGCTTATTTGTTCCTTGCCTAAAAATATGCCTACTCGAGTGTGTATGTAAAGATGGATATTGTTTGAATCGCAAAGGAGGAAAATGCATTCTAAAAAAAGATTGCCCAAAGTAAAATATTTATCTATATCGTTAACTACTTTAAATGAATTGCATTAAATAAAGGAATATAATACTTGTAAATTTTTTGTTAACTGAACTTTCACAAATATTTTAACACTAAAATTAGCCAAATCGGTTCAACCACTCTCGAGTTTTAGCGATGAAAATATAAAAATCAAAACACAGCGCCATAGATTGGGAGCCTATCCCTACCCATCCTAGATGTCAAACGTTTAGATAAAACTCCTCTATAAGAGAAATATTTTTTCTTATTTTATTATGTTTTATTATTGTATGAGTTAATTAATACTTTTTATTTCATACTGTCCAGTAAATACACTTCCCTATAATCAATTTGGAGCCGGTAAATAAAACATTACGGTATCAGGTACTGTAATGTGTTGCCTAGCAACGATGCTCTGATTGCTTAAGGGAAGACAATTACTTTTAATTTTTGACATTTAAAAGTACTATAATGACAATAAAATACGTCCATATTTAAAAAGAAGTCAATGTTATTCAATTTTATATTAACAATTAAATCTTAATAATAAAAAAATTATTTGACAGTGACAGATGGCTTTCAAGGTAATTTGACCTAACTAATCAAGTTACAAACTATTTTTACTCAAGTTACGAACTACTGTTAAAATTTTTATGAATTTATTAATTTATAAAAACAGAATGAAATAAAATATAATACGATACATGGTCGTTAGGTGTTATTACAGTACTCGTTTTTAATTCCGGACTTGGCTCCTACGTCGCCTCGTCCGTAAACTAACTCGTACTGTAATAAGTCACCTACCGACCTTGTAACGTATTAGTATATTACTTTACGAGTGGAGTAAATATGCAATTTGTTACTCGAGTGAAGTACTATGCTTTACCCACGACTTAGAAAATGGTTTTGTATAAATCTGAAAATAACAAATATAAAAATTAAATTTTGGCATAAGTTGTCAAAGCATTCGATTTCGCAGACACTTCTGTCTGAGAAATGTCAAATGTTAGTTTAATTTAATGAAAACTGTAGGTAATCAACATAATAATACAGGTTTCTATTTACTTACTTCACTAGTTTAGTAAATGAAACTATAACACAACTCCTCAATAATTTGACACTTACTGACAGAGTTATAGTGTAAAAAATACGCAATTTACTTATGAGTCGTGGGTAATAGTATATTACTTTACGAGTGGAGTAAATTGCATATTACAGCGAGTGTGTTTGGTCCATGAGCGAGCTTGCGAGCGAAGGGGCTAAAGAAACGAGCTAAATATGCAATTTGTTCCTCGAGTGAAGTACTATGCTTTACCCACGACTTACCAAATGGTTTTGTATAAAACTAAAAATAACAAATATAAAATTTTAATTTTGGCATAAGTTGTCAAAAATATTCGATTTCGCAGACAGTTCTGTCTGAGAAATGTCAAATGTTAGTTTAATTTAATGAAAACTGTAGGTAACCAACATAATATTACAGGTTTCTATTTACTTACTTCACTAGTTGAGTAAATGAAACTATAACACAACTCCTCAATAATTTGACACTTACTGACAGAGTTATAGGTTAAAAAATACGCAGTTTACTTATGAGTCGTGGGTAAAATACTATTACAAGCGTTTACAAATTTTCTTTTACATTATTATACAATTAGTAAACTAGTTCCAACTACTTACACTTAAAAATCAAATCAAATAGAGTAGAATATGTTTATCTTGTTTCTTTTTTAACTACATCTAATTTAGTTGATGAAATAAGTTTTTGAAAACTTTGGATTAGGTTGGATCTTGATGTCCTTTGCTAGAAACTTAGATAAGAATAAAAAAACAGGATTCATTTAGAGAATCAAGTTTCAGGAAGTTGAGATAGGGAATTTTCTTTAAGTGTCTCATTTATTAGAGATTTAAAATAAATTATATGAACATGTGTCCCAAACAGCTTCTTATCTGAGACACAGGGTGTTCCAAAAATATTTTTGTCTGTTTTTGAAGTTATACTTCTATTCGTGCACTCGGCCAAGGAAATTTGTGTGGGGTTAAATGTGAAAAATCATTACATATGTCATGGTGTGAGTAAGAGAGAGACAGAAACACATATAGGGTATATTGGTCGGTAAAAACAAAGATGAAATATTTACTACATGTTATTAGTCATAATTACAAGTCCTTTGAATACAGTTTAAACACTGACTACATTGAAAACAGTTAGATATACAAAAAACAGTCTGAGCTAATTTTTTTAATTTCATAGTGACGTATCACATTGTGTTTGATATATTATTTTATAATTCTGTCACGTAAGTTAACATATTAAGTTTGGTATTTTATATTAATAATAATATTTAGTAATGAGTATTTTATTGTAGTCTATAGTACCATCACATGGTTGCATTATATCCTGCACTATGCTTTTGAGGTTGTTCGCTACATAAACACACTTTTAAAGAATAGTCGAGGAAATAAATCAGCAAAATGCGGTTTTTTGAATTGGATTCGTTAGAGTATCAGAAAATTTGTCGTTATTTTTCATAATGTCAAATTGGGAAATTGCATTTCTGCATTCGAAAAGTGCATTCCGAAGCGACAATAGATAGAAAAATTACAACTCGGTACGTATTGCTAAAAATGGGTTCAATTTATGTAGGTACTCTGGGTTTTTGGGGTTGGTGAACACGAATATCATGATGCCGAAATTCTCCGCGGCACTTGATGCCTAGGGTATTTACCTCTTCTCCTGGGGTTTTATGTAAATTCTGTACAAAATCAGTGCACACTTGGTACTCGGCGGTTTTTTGGGTCGCTGAATGCGAATATCATAATGGCGATGAACTCCGAACCACCTGGTGCTTAAGACGGACCTCGTCTCCAGGAATTTTATGCAAATTCAATACAAAATGAGTTTGCACTCGGTACTAGGAGGGTTTTGATGTCGCTGAACACGAATATCATATAATGATTTTACTAAATCATTCGCATACAAATTTATGACACCGGGCACGTGCATAGAAGTATAATTTCTGCCGACAGTTCCACTGACTGCCACACCCGTTTTGTTTTTAATTTAAAACTTCTTTTGGCGTTAAAAGCAATATACAAACAAGGGATAGGATTTGTACGGTTGAAAGATTAGAAAATGAAAAGAATTTTAAGAGATTCCAAATTGATAAATAATTTCCAGACAAAAGAAAACGGATTTATTTAAATTATTTTATATAATTAGATTATAAATACCGATGATGATAAGAATATACTGAAGAGATACATTAAAAATATATCAAAAATTACTATCTGACCCGGCGAACTTCGTACCACCTAACACTGAAGTATTTTTCTCATTTTCCGTTTTTTTAAATTTTTACGTAATAAAGTAAGAATTGCTCTTTTAAATATAAGAGATATCAATTGCGCCACCTTACCTTCATAGTAATTAGTTAAGTAAAAATTGCCCGTTTAAATATATGTGCTATTAACTGCGCCATGTTATGATACCGATAAACTTACACTGTCGTCTATTGGGAATTCGTAAAAATAAACAATAAATATGCAAATAAGTAAAAATTTATCCAAAAAGCATTTTATAATGGAACAAATAGTAAATCCACAAACCATTATATTTTCAAACCGCCGCATAGTGGACCACTCAGAAATATTTTGTTCGGAAATCGTATATCTAACGATAAAAAAAGGTAGAGAAATAAATAAAAGGAGATTCGAAAGGTTTGCTTTGCCGCTAACAATAAAATAAGTTGAAAAGTTGTAGGTACATCCATTTCGACCGAAAGTAAAACTACAAAAACCAGAAAATAAATCACATATATTTTTTTAATTTAAACAATAGATGGCAAAATTATGAGTGCATACAACCACATGCCGGATCTCGGGTCTAGGGTCGAAAAAGGGTCTCATTTATAGCTTATTTATATACAGGATCAGGCAAGTGGTGGCTTTAAAGACTCTTTAACCAAATTTTTTAATTACATGTATAAAAGAACTAATCTTGAATATATTTTTTTAACCAATCATAAAAACAAATATTTATTCTATACTAATAAATAAATCTTAAACGCTTTTAAGGTAAAAGGCTGTCCGTTCATAGATGTGAACTTTTATGCAAAGACATTTTTTGCAAACGAATAACTTTATAGTCCGGGAGGCAGTGACAATTTGTGGACTGATCGTCATTACGTTTTACACTATGTTTTTTCAATTCTACTGTTAGTATAAGTGGTGAAAATAGAAAGCTGCCAACCGACAGACGAGCAAAGGGGGTGGCAGGTATTGGAAAAATCTGCGAACGATGGACTGATTTTCCTGTTAATAAAATTTATCAGACATATTATTTATAAAATACAGAAAATAAAATATGGAAGCAGCCAATCGCAATTTACGTATCTTTGAAGCTGCCACCCCTCCCAACATGATAAATAGTTCGAAAAGTGGACTAATTTTCCTACGGCTGAAACTTTGGAGTATTGTTATTTAATATGTATACAAACATAAAATAACAAGCTGCCAAGGTTTTGGCACGGAAAAAGGTAGCTGCCAAGCTGATAAAGTCATAACGCGCCGCAAATACGTTGTAAATGCGCTTCATCTTTAATCGCCTGGTCGGCTGTCTTGGATCTATGCGATTATTATTATTGTTGAACTTTTATAAACTTGAATAGGAATACCATATAATAGATCTATATTATTCTATATTTACAATTACAATTTTAGCGTTATAATATTAATCTCTGCATGCTACCTTGAGAGAACTAGAAATTAAATAATGAATGCAACAAAACTAAATATAAAAAAATATAAAGAAAAAAAACATAAATATTATTGATACCTACATAGTAACTCAAATAGAATATAACAATGAACCAACACTAAATATTTTAACATCAGAAGTAAATGCAGCCTTAAAATCAGCTAAGATCGGAAAATCTATAGGGTCGGATAACGTTTACATAGAAATGTTAAAATTATTAGACCAAGAAAATATTTAACTATTAATTAACTTGATTAACAGAATCTACAGAACAGGAAATTTTCCCCCAGAATGGAAAACATCGGTATTAATACCAATCCCTAAAAAATAGGTTGCAAGGAGTGAAACGACGGAAAACCAGTTATCTAGG
Source organism: Altica lythri (assembly GCA_964028335.1). Classification (NCBI taxonomy): domain Eukaryota; kingdom Metazoa; phylum Arthropoda; class Insecta; order Coleoptera; family Chrysomelidae; genus Altica; species Altica lythri. The sequence goes on along the minus strand of OZ034807.1, from coordinate 18,235,825 downwards.
ACATATATATACAGAGGAACGAAATACCAACTTTTGAGACTGCTCATGGAAGGAAAGATAGAAGGCCGAAGGGGTCCTGGAAGACGAAAGTGTTCATGGCTTAAAAATGTTCGAAAGTGGACAGGATTGGACACACACACCTTATTGAGAGCAGCAATGAACAGAGAAGAGATAACTGATATTGTCGCCAACCTTCAGTAATGAAGAAGGCACCTAAAGAAGAAGAAGTCGCGATTAAAAATTGTCTTCGGTATCTGCATAATTACACTCGCAAATATCATCATCCGAGTAGTGAATATCATATTCATCTTCATCTTCGTCCTTATAATCATCTATATGCCTCGATTCATCATCTGTAATGAAATAATAAAATGTAGTAATTACATTAATCAATTTATAAAAACATCATAACAAATTAATATTTAAATCATGGTATTTTATTTACCTTCAAGTTGTGAATCTTCAGCATCATTCATCACAGACTCTAAAGTAATTTCGTCAATGGATTGCGGAATCTGATCACCTTCAAACCATTTGAATATATATTTGTTATGGGCCAAATCCCAGCCATAGTCAATTGGAGAAATCTGTACTGGCACAGGAAAATGAGAGCGTCTCCATAAATGTGAAATGAATCGTGCTCTCCTTGTATGCTGGAATACTTCTGTTTGACAGGGTGGCAATGTCGCTCCATCAATATTTTTTTTACTGACGGAAATTGACCCGAAAATCCAAGCGGAAATGCTTTGTTAAAAGCACATACTCGTGCAGAGTCCACATTATTTAATTTGCCAAAACCATAAATTTTACAAAGGTAATTTTGAATTGTTTGGAAAAAATCTTCAATATTTATATTGAAATCGCTTAGCTCAATGAATGCATCGATATATTTTTCAGATTTTTCTAAAATGTTGAAAGGACGTTTTTTTCCTTTACGGTAAAATGACGGGTTAAAGTCACACCCAGTAAATTATATGGTATACCTATTCAAGTTTATAAAACTTCAATAATAATAATAATCGCATAGATCCAAGACAGCCTGCCAGGCGATTAAAGATGAAGCGCATCTACAACGTATTTGCGGCGCGTTATGACTTTATCATCTTGGCAGCTACTTTTTTGCGTGCCAAAACCTTGGCAGCTTGTTATTTTATGTTTGTATACATATTGTAACGAGCGAGAACCCCTTAGTACGCCCCTGTCGCTCTCCAGGTAAACAACGCGCTTATTCTCGAACAGAACAAACGAGAGACTTCCTTCACTATGCAGACGTTCTAGAAATTGTTACCGAAGGACGTTCTGGAAGCTGTGGACTGGTATATAAGCGGAGAGCCACGACCCACAAGGGAGTTTAAATTTAATAACGACAGTCTAAATAGTTGAGCGAACTACGAAGTGAAAATAAATAGTGAATATAAATCGAAGTTAATTGTTGTACATAAATTAGTGTGTTATAGTTAGTTTAGTTATTTAGTTATAATTCGTTTAGTTTAAAGTGTGTAAATAAATTAGACATTTTCGTTCAGCAGTGATTTATTTTGAACCCCTAGAACGTAACAATATTAAATAACAATACTCCAAAGTTTCAGCCGTAGGAAAATCAGTCCATTTTTCGGACTATTTATCATGTTGGGAGGGGTGGCAGCTTCAAAGATACGTAAATTGCGATTGGCAGCTTCCATATTTTGTTTTCTGTATATTATAAATAACATGTCTGATAAATTTTATTAACAGGAAAATCAGTCCATTGTTCCTAGATTTTCCGGATTTTGAAATTTTCCTGTCAAGTGCAGCCGTCCTGGTGCGCGGCCGATTTGGGACTTTCATACTTTACCATATCTGAACATCACATGTGCAGTCTACCAATGATAGGAAAATCAGTCCAAAATCGTGTCACTGCCTCCCGGTCTATTATAATTACTCTCAGTGGCATCTGTGTGATCAAAAAAGTATTCTGCTATTCCTATTAATATTTTCAAAGTCAACTATTTTTCTAATTTTATTTTTATAATTGAAATAGTTTCTTGACAAGTTGGTGTTTGACGGTTTTCGTGAAAAAAAAAACATGTTTTTGTTATTTAGCCTCATGTAGTAGGTAAGCCCAGTTGAAAGAACTAAATTTATTTTATAAATCCGTAAATAGTCTTAATTAGTTTTGTTTGATCTAATTTTACAATTTATTTAATATACTATGAAATAAAATCAAAAATTAGAATTACACGGTTAGACAATTAAACTGTTACCTATTCACGACCACAAGCTTAGTGTAAAATTGCTTTTTATTAATTAAAATGACAAAACTGTATTAACATAAAAGTTTCAAATGCATTTACTTTCATGTCGAATAAACGAGTTACATGTTGCGGAATGAGATCTTAATGGCTTTCTTACGCGCATCTATCTTTTTAAGGTGCCTAATCCAATTAGTGGACGTTGGCGACAATTCTGGCAAACTCCTCTCGATCTTGTGTGGCTCTAAAGAGTGCATGGGCATCGAGGTTTGTCCAATCCCTTATGTTTCTAAGCCATGAGTTTTTTTTCGTCCGATGTCCGGTTTTCCTTCTCTCTTTCCTTCCATTATAAGCTTTAAGAACTGGTACTTGGAATTTCGAAATATATGCCCCAGATAAGCGCTTTTTCTTCTTTTTATTATTGGCAACAACTCTCTGCCCATTCGATTTAATACTTCAACATTTGTTGTGTGATCTGTCCAGGGAATTTTAAGTATTCTAAATACCCACATTTCAAAGGCGTCCAATCGCTTCATCACGTTGGCCTTTATGGTCCAGGTTTCTACACCATATAGCAGTATGGAGTAAATGTAACACTTTACAAAGCGATATCGAAGTGTTAAGTTAAGGCCACGGTTGCTTAGCAAGGTTTTCATATTAGTAAATGCTGTTCTGGCTTGCTCAATCCTGCTACGTATCTCTATGTCTGGATCTAAATCTACAGCTATCCAACCGAGATATCTGAACTTGGAGAACTTGGATGTTCTTATTTTTTACTCTTATATTCAATCACATATTCCGTGTTCTACTAACCACCATTACCTTCGTCTTGTCTATATTAATCTTTAATCCCACTCGTTCTCCTTCAGTGTTTATTCTATCTATTAGTCGTAGTAGCGTTTCTTGGCTGTCGGCTATTATGACTGTATCATCAGCATAGCGAAGGTTGTTAACAGTCTGTCAGTTGATTTTGATTCCATCTTCAATGTCACTTAAGGCTCTATCGAAAATCGTTTCGGAGTAAAGATTAAAAAGGAGGGGAAACAGAACACAACCCTGTCGTATACCTTTTTCGATTGGGAAATATGATGTAAATTCCTTTTCTACTCTCACGGATGCTACTTGATTCATATAAAGGTTCTTTATGATTTTAAGATCATTCTCATCTATCGAACGTTCTTGAAGCAATGGTATTAATTCTGAATGGTTAACACAGTCGAACGCTTTCTGGTAGTCTATAAAGCATAGAAAGACAACTTTTTGATGATCTCTGCATTTCTGAAGTAGGACAGTTAAGCTATAAAGTGCTTCTTTTGTACCAAAACCCTGTCTGAAACCGAACTGTGTGGGGCATCAATACCGAACTATTATTTAGTCTGCACCTTGCTCTCTAAAATACCCAGATAAAAATTCGAAAGCCATTGTGTCGACGAAATTAACCATGTTTCATGGATTTCCTTTTTGGTTAATTTGTTTTATGGTACGATGCTGAGTCTTGTTGAAACATCCATTGTCTATGACCCATTTTTTTTGTGTGATCGTCGCTAAAACAGCTTCCAAAACACTTTGACTTCAGGCTCGATGAAAACGATTAGGGCACCTATTATATATGAGGTTACAGCTGCCAGTATCATTACTTAAGACGGGAAAATATTTCAGGTGGCCGGTCATTGTTTCAAATTCTTGTACGCGCTTTCGGTCAAGTAAACAGAAAACAATGTTTGTCCAAGCGTAGAAACTTTTACTCTGTGGAGCCAACATTCTTTTGCTCTCCTGTAAGATTGTGCGCTTATTGGTACTCTTATTGCTTGAAATGGAGCTCATTTTGCGATATTCTTCACTGCGATGTCTTTTTAGTTTTTGGACCATTTAACTACACTACGACGTGTATTCCGCTTTTACTACTAAATAAGTGAAAAATTGAAAAGATTTTAAAAATAAGCGATTACGTTGCAGTTGCATATTTAAAACATGGCAGATAATAAACCGTGTTTGATTTAAGAATTAATTTTAATATTATGTATTTTAAAAGCTATTATAAATGTATTAAATTTCGCAATTACTAAAACTAAAATAAGTGCTAATAATAACAGATCCATAGCAAATATTTACAACAAAAAAGTAAATTTAGATTTTAAAATAGAAAATTCATCAATATTTAATAAAAAATCTCATTAATAACATGAGAGAATACAAATTAAATGGAAGCTCTGAATTTTTTTTACGTCAAGCTTTACGGAGAATTAACTGTCCGAATGAAATATGAAATGTGTAATGAAAATATAAATGAAAAACCGATAATTGAAAGTAACACATTCAGGGTATACATTTAAATACAAATTTGAGTATAACTCCATTAAATAACATTTAATTTTTTTCCAGTGAATAAAAGTTGTTGAAATCTATATATATAAAACTCAAAGGTGACTGACTGACTGATTGACTGACTGACATAGTGATCTATCAACGCAGAGCCCAAACCGCTGGACGGATGGTGCTGAAATTTGGCATGCAGGTAGATATTATGACGTAGCATCCGCTAAGAAAGGATTTTGATTAAGTCCACCCCCAAGGGGATAAAATACGGGGTGAAAGTTTGTATGATCTATCAACGCACAGCTCAAACCGCTGGACGGATGGGGCTGAAATTTGGCTCGCAGGTAGATGTTATGACGTAGGCACCCGCTAAAAAAGGATTTTGAATAATTCCACCCCCAAAGGGATAAAATTGGAGATAAAAGTTTGTATGAAACTTTGTCAATTTTAAACCGATCAGGTTGAGATTTTGCATGAATATAGCTATTATTACGTAGGCATCCCCCAAGAAAGGATTTTTGATAAATTACACCCCTAAAGGGATTAAATAGATGTTGAAAGTTTGTATGAAAGTTTGTCAATTTTAAACCGATCGGGCTGAGATTTTGCATGCATATAGCTAATGTAACGTAGGCATCCCCTAAAAAAGGATTTTGATTAATTCCACCCCCAAGGAGATAAAATAGGGGATGAAAGTTTGTATGAAACTTTGTCAATTTAAAACCGATTGGGCTGAGATCTTGCATGCATATAGCTACCTACTATGACGTGGGCATTCCTTAGAAGGGATTTTAATAAATATCATCCTTAAGGGGATCCAATAGGCGATGAAAGTTTGTCAATTTTAAACCGATCGGGCTGAGATTTTGCATGCATATAGCTACTATGGCGTAGGCATCCTTGAATAAAGGATTTTGATTAATTCTACCCCTAAGGCGATAAAATAGGGGATGAAAGTTTGTATGAAACTTTGCCAATATCAAACCCATCGGGCTGACATTTTGCGTGAATATAGCTACTATGACGTAGTCATTGCTTAAGAAAGGATTTTAATAAATTCCACCCCCCAGGGATAAAATAGGGGATGAAAGTTTGTATGAAACTTTGTGAATTTCTAACCGATCGGGCTGAGATTTTGATTGCATATAGCATGCAAGTTTTAATAGTTTTAAAATAATAATAGTCTAATACTACTCGCGCTTTAATGTGCGGGGTGTGTGGAGCGGTAAGGCGGTAGCACGCTGCTTCTGGCCGACATGACACTGTCGATAGACGCGTAGAATCTTGAAAATTCGAAAATAATTTTTTTCTATTACGTAGTGGTGTAGTAAGAAATGACTTTTTTAAATTTAACTCCTAAGGATTTAAAATAGGGGTTGAAAATTTGTATGAAATTGGGTGGCAAAAAACTAAAGTTCACGCGGATAAAGTCGCGGGCGGCCGCTAGTATTATATATAAGTGACTTATGATTATGTTAATACGTAAATGGTGAAATGGCAATCAAAATTTTAAAAAATACTTCACAGCTTTCGAATTATATAATACTATCTGATCCGGCAAACTTCAAATTTTTACGATTATGTCCCGTTTTTTTATTTTTTTTTTAATATTTTGTTTTTGGTTTTGTTGGTTTCATCATATTTCCTAGTTAGTTTCCAGGTTTTTACCCTTGTCTTTGTTTTTCGATTATCAACTATATGGCGTCATAGTACATAATTAAGTAAGAATTGCCTGTTTAAATATACAGGATATCAACTGCGCCACCTTACGGTGGCGTTATAGCACTTAATTTGGTAAGTAATTTCTTAGTTTTCTTTTTCCTGCAATTTTTTATTTTACTTTGGTTTCTCGTTTTTTTTTACATTTAGAAATCAAAATACAACGCCATCTACCGGTTATCTGTAACCTAGTAAATTAATTAACACCTCTATTTAAAGGAAGAAGGGGTAAGAAAGAGGTAATTTTGACATTGAACTGAATGACGGAAAGAGAATGGGAGTAGAAGAAGTCTATAGCTTTACATACTTGGGGGTAAAAATATCAAATATGACACGAGTTTAGAAATAATGGCAAGAATAGTGAAAGGCGATCCATGCGCAGGGGCTTTAAATTCATTATTGAGATCAAAGAGTGTCTCACACAAAGTAAAAATACAGCTGTATAAAAGTGTATTACGCCCAACGGTTACCTATGGTTGTGAAACGTGGGTTATGAACAAAAAAGAAATGGAAAAACTAGAAATATGGGAGAGAAAGATAATGAGAAAAATTTTTGGAGAAAAGAGAGTCGACAACATGTGGGAAAGAAGGACAAATGAAGAATTAAAACAACTATACAAAGACTCGTCAATAACTGATTTCATAAAAGCTCAGCGCATAAGATGGTTGGGACATATAGAGAGAAGAGAGGAGACACGGATTGTAAAGAAAGTATTATATTTAAATCCAGTAATGAATATAAGACAGGGACGACCGAGAAAGAGATGGCTGCAAGCGCCGGTAACGGCAGATCTGAGGAAAACGGAATAAACAACTGGAAGACAAAGACCAGAAACCGCAAATAGTGGAGAAAAATAATCAAGCGATGGGCCTATCTATACCAACTTATAACCCTATATTGTTTGAGATTTTATATTTATAACTAGCAGCCCGCCCTGGCTTTGCACGAGGATTAAAGAAAAATAACAAAAGCCATTAAATTTATTAGGTCAACGCTTCCCTGTAAACAATATAATATGTTGTTTTATTTTCTGGCAGCAAAATAAATTGATTTTCAGGTGGTCCGACCCGCCTTAGGCGGTTGGCCATGAGTAAAACCGATCCCTACTAATTGGAAGCGGTTTAAATGGATTTGGTAGATCAGTTAGGATCATCGGTATCCTCAGTGTATGAGCTAGTTGACCAGCTGGTGGTTCAGTTATAATGGTTGCTACAACTTAATTGTCCTTTAATTCCTTTATAAGTAGCCTCGTTTATTGCACATGCTAAATTTGTGATATCTGTCCTGATTATGAAATAAGTTATTTTGTTAAGGATTAATACCAAGATAAAAACTTTTAAAAAATTAAAAAATAGTTATTGTGACGTAACTATAACAGTTAGACATATGCTGTCGCGGCATTTTTTGTAGATATTTATATATTCTTCAAAATCGTAGTACATTATTTCATTCTATAATCAATAGTATTCTCAGCGCACGCGATGTAAGGATTTTAAGGTCATTTTTGGTTACATTAATGGCCTTTTAGTAAGGATCTCTATTTTTTTTTTCAAATAAAACATAGCCTATGTCACTCGGGAATAGTGTAGCTTGCCAACGGTGAAAGAATTTTTTAAATCGGTCCAGTAGTTTCGGAGCCTATTCATTTCAAACAAACAAACAAACAAACAATCAAACCTTTCCTCTTTATAATATTAGTATAGATATATGTTTATTACATATTTCATATCTAAAATTTATATGGTTTATCATAAACACGTTCTATTATTCAGAAAAAACTCGACCTTCTTCAAGTTTGTGATAATATCTCGACAATTTTCTTTTTTAAAAAAGGAGCTTAAACTTTAATCGTAAATTAAAATGTGGCGTGACAGAAATATAAGTTGTTCACGTGTCTTGGGAAAGTAATCAATTATAATTTACACGGAGACAAAAAGATTTCAAGTCACGTATGCTATTGAAAAAAAAAAAGTTAAAAAAATTATACCTACCCACGAAATTTAAAAAAAGTATATTACTCTTTTAATGTATAATTTAATTAAAAAACGTCTAATTCATAATTTTCTTTGGTTGGATAGAACTTTAAAACTTGTTATTTTTAAAAGGGCGAACTTTGTTTTTGTAATAAAAAGATTTGGTTATGAAAGCAATTAATTAACGTAATTTATATCTTCACAATTTTAAATTAAACTATAACTATAAGAAATTTTATTACATCTCATCCACTTATAAAAATATTGTTCTGGTTAACGTTTCTCTTCTCTAATAAACAGAAAAGTTTATTATATTGTAACGGGATAACCGTAAAGGAAGGGACCTTAATTTGAAAGATTGTTGTTGACAGTTGATTTTTAGAAGTTTGTAAAAAAATCAACTGACCATTTTAAAGAATGTTTCTAGAAAATTCTAGAAACTTCTAAACACACTGACTAGATTAAATAATGTTGTATATAACGGGATGCATGGGCAGTTAACGTCAGTTCAAGTTCAAGTTCAAGTATTCTCAAGAGTTCATTGTATTGTCAAGTAGTTAGACGTTATCCAGCAGAGTTCTGTGTATCTTAACAATTTTGTAAATAAATTGTGTAAAAGTCCCCATAAGTGTTTCAAATTGGTGTCAGGTGTGGGGTGAAGATACAAAAATGCCTGGAAAGAAAATAAATGAACTATTGGTGACTGAGCTCAGAAAAGAGCTCGAAGAATTGGAGTTGGAAACTACTGGGACCAAGTCCGTATTGTTGAGTAGGCTCCGTGAATACTACCTAGCTAATAATTTAGACCTTGACGCTGTGGAGTTTGAAGACCCAAATCAAAAAGCGAATTCTGAACTAGCCCAACAACTGGCCCAATTATCCAGTCAGATGAAGAGCCAACAAGAAGAACAAACTCAACAACTTTCCCAGCTGCAAAAGGAGCTATCAGGACGAATGACGAGCCAGCAAGAGGAGCTATCCAGTCAGATGAAGAGCCAGCGCGAAGATATGTCCCAGCTGTCCCAACGAATGACGAGCCAACAAGAAGAACAAACTCAACAACTTTCCCGGCTGCACGAGGAGCTATCAGGACGAATGACGAGCCAGCAAGAGGAGCTATCCAGTCAGATGAAGAGCCAGCAAGAGGAGCTTTGCAGTCAGATGAAGAGCCAGCGCGAAGACATGTCCCAGCTGTCACAACGGATGTCTACCCTACCAGAAGAGTTATCCAGTTCCTTCTCCCAGCAAATATCGCATTTGCGCTCCGAAATGTACACTCTTCGTGACGAACAAAATCAGCAAGTGTCCAGCTTGCGAGACGAACAAAATCAGCAAGTGTCCAACTTGCGAGACGAGCAAAACCAGATCAATCAGCAAATGCAGTCCGAGATAAGGAAGCTTCAACAAGAACAGGAAGCTAGCCGCCGAAACCAAACCATCCACCACGGCGACGGAGATGCAAGAAGGATGGAAACCTGCCACGCAGACGTCGAACGACAAAGAAGCGAGGAGACGACCCATGTACGAACGACGATGAAACCCTTGACCTTCGACGGGAAGACTTCCTGGCCAAATGACAACTTCGAGTTATTGGTGAATCGTCTAGAGATGCGTTATGGTCAAACTCATTTACAACCGGTGTACCGAATGCAGTTAAAGAGCCGAAAACAGAAAAATGGAGAAACTATCCAGGAATTTGAAGCAGATGTAGCTAGAATGGTACGACTTGCGTATTCAAATGCAGCGGAGGATTTCCTGGACTGCCTAGCAGTCCAAACCTTCACCGATGGTCTTCGAGACGTCGAGTTGCAGCGCGCTGTACGGTTGGCGCGGCCGAAGACTCTTGTGGACGCCTTGACCATTGCCCTGGAGTTTGAGGCGGCGACGGAGGCCTCACGTGGAGTTGCTCGACTAAGGGAAATCACCGGTAACTACGACCATGCTGTTCATTCCGTTAGCGACGTTGAAGCGGTAGTAGAGAGATTAATGAAGTTATCTCCAAAAAGAAGGCGCCCAGTGCGATGCTGGAACTGCGGAGAACTAGGCCATATAAGAAATACTTGCCCCCAAAAAGAAAAATCTTCTGCTGAAGTACCCCAGCAGCAGGAAAACTAGAACGGGTCAACTCCTGGAGGGCGAAATCGACCCCAAACATTTCCGAAGCCCCTTACACCATTAAATTGGCAACTCTGCGACATCACGTGGACAGCTTATATGTGGATGGCCTCATTGATGGGAAAAACTTTAGCATGCTGGTAGACACTGGAGCTACAAAAACTATCGTTCGACCATCCATTATTATGCGAAAGAAGATGTGGCCTACCAGTTGGAGACTGCGTACCGCTACCGGAGATTCTGCTAGAGTCTACGGTGAGATACAGGTGACGCTACAGTTTGGTTCAACCTCTCTTGTTCACTCAGTGCTGGTGGCTGACGTTGATGAAGATGTTGTTCTGGGCATGGATGTTATGCTCCACTGTGGTTTTCATTTGGATCTTCGCCAACGTATCCTTCGTACTGGTAATGAAGAAATATTCCTGCACCGAAAACAAGTTGACAATGCCTCGATTAAGCTAATCGATGATATCGAACTTCCGGCAAGCTGCGAATGTGTCGTCACAGCGCGGTTGGATGGACTGGAGCCAGATGGTGCCCCAGCCATGATAGAGCCGAAGAACCATGACCATGAATTGGGAAAAGGACTCCTTGTGGGTAAGACTCTTGTTAGATCCGCCAAAGAGGTACCCATCCGAGTTATCAACTTGAACGATCATCCAGTTCTTCTCCGAAAGGACACGGAAATGGGAAGTTTAGAACCGGTAATGGCCATAATTCACAAGATAAATGTTACGGAAACAGATGAGACCAACGAAATTGAACAATTAATGACAAAATTAGACCACTCTTTGTCAAAATTAGAAAAGAAACAGGTAAGAGATCTACTTTACCGGTATAAACCTGTATTTGGTTCTAAAAGTAAACTGGAAAGAACTGATGTTGTACAACATAGAATTGACACTGGTGATGCACTTCCGATTCGACAGGTACCCCGAAGGATGCCTCAAGTTAAAAAGGAAGAAGCAGACAGAGCCCTTAAAGAAATGATTCAAAATGGCATAGTCGAACCATCCAGTAGTCCGTGGACTTCTCCTGTGGTATTAGTGAGAAAGAAAGACGGATCAATGCGGTTTTGTGTCGACTATCGAAAGCTAAATGATGTCACTAAGAAGGACAGTTATCCTCTGCCAAGGTTTGATGATGCCCTCGACGCTTTGGCTGGTTCTACTCTGTTTTCTACCTTGGACCTTAAAAGCGGATACTGGCAAGTTAAAATGAATCCTGCAGACAAAGAAAAGACTGCCTTTACCAGTGGATCAGGGTTATGGCAATTCACGGTCCTTCCATTTGGCCTCTGTAATGCTCCTGCGACGTTTGAACGACTAATGGAGAACATCCTGCGGGGTTTGTCATGGGAAACTTGTCTAGTTTATCTAGACGACATCATCATAATGGGTAAGACCTTTAAGGAACATTTATCTAACCTGGAAGAAGTTTTTAAAAGATTACAGAACGCTAGTCTAACATTGAATGTTAAGAAATGCCACTTGTTCCAGAGACAGGTCAACTATTTAGGACATAACGTAAGCAAGGATGGCGTTGCTGTTGACCCCGCTAAGATACAAGCCGTTCAGGAATGGCCAATCCCTATCGACAAACATCAGCTCCGGAGTTTCTTGGGTCTTTGTTCCTATTACCGACGATATGTCAAGAATTTTGGAGACATCGTCAAACCCTTGACACGTTTGACAGAACAAGATAAGTCCTTCTGTTGGGATCAGGAATGTCAAAAGGCGTTTGAAATATTGAAGAAACAGCTTACGTCAGCACGTGTTCTTGCTTATCCACTTCCTGATGGTAAGCTTATTCTGGACACCGACGCCAGCAATGTGGGAATTGGAGCCGTTTGATAAGAACGAAGAAAACCACTGAACCCTTCGTTGAGGCTCCATTGCTGAACTAGGATATTATCGATAAGACAGTGAAGTTTTGTCTAGGAGATCGTTGACTTTTATAGGAAGAGGCATTAACTTCTGAGGATTCTTAGGTTGGAAAGGGGAAATCTTCTTCATCGGTTTTCTGGTGATCCTCTGGGGCCTCCATTCTAGTAAGCTAGCATGAAGGTTTCTCTGGATTAAGATGTTGACTTCCTAAAGTGTGTTTATGTGTGTGATTTATTTTTCTTGTAAAAGAAGTCTCTGTAGAGGAGCACAGTACCTATGGAGTGGCTGTAGAGTTGGTTACAACCAATTTACCAAAAAGCTTTGGATATCTTAAAATAATAATTTTGGTTGTAGTAAGATTTAGAGGTACTCTCTATCTGCTACATGAATACGAATGTTAATTAGCATTCTTTAAGTTTTCCTTTTGAATAGTTGACGTTCCTGAAGTAAATGCAGCTTTGAGATGTTACTTGAATAGATTATGTAGAAAAATGAGCACAGGTTTGACTCTTGTGGAACTACTGGTGTAAAAAGTTCTGATATTAAATTGAATTTTCTACTTTTTATTGTTTTTTTTTATAAATTAGTAAGGAATAAATTAATTTTTAGTCTAATTAGAATATTTAATATCTATCAGTTTTCTGATGAGTCTAGCGTACCAGCAAAGATATTTTTTCTCAGACAAAAAGTAGAAACAGTAAAAGTTTAAATTTTAAAACAAAATTATTTATTTTAATACCATTTTAATATAGATTTCTTGTCAAAGAAGTTCCTAAATTCTATCCTGAAGGTAGTTTTGGGTGCTGGTTTGAGAATTAGATTTACGTTGGAGGTTTTAATAAAAGGAAAGTTTTTATATGAGAAATTACGATTTGTTGATACAAGAATAGAAGGGGGTAGTGAGAGAGGGAATAATAGAAGGAAGCAGTTGATTTAAGGTAGCCAGGGCCGGGGACAGAGTTGTATTTTATATATAAAGACAATGTAAAAACACCTAATGTATAAAAAATCCCAGAGCCAATACCAATTACGTTTATATTTTGCATATCTTAAACTTTTCTTTTAGTTAATTTTATACCAAAAGAAGCTTTAGGGATTTTTTAAAAAAACGAATTACTTAGTTATAATTAATAAAAATCGAGCGCTTTCTAAATCCCTTTTCAATTTTTACGAAAGATTGAAACAGAAATATTTGCTTAGAAATTGAAAAATGTTTTCTTACTTCATTTTGTGTTTCAAAACCTTTTTAATTGTACGGCAGAAAGGTTCAGTTTCATTTTTGTTGTACACCTAATTTTTACCTAAAGAATTTTTACTTTTATTATTAAACAGAACGCTATTATGTACAAATATGGATAATAATTTAATATGGAGATATTAGATATTTGTTATGTTTATATTAGGACAATAGTATATCTATATATATATAAAACTCAAAGGTGACTGACTGACTGATTGACTGACTGACATAGTGATCTATCAACGCAGAGCCCAAACCGCTGGACGGATGGTGCTGAAATTTGGCATTCAGGTAGATATTATGACGTAGGCATCCGCTAAGAAAGGATTTTGATTAATTCCACCCCCAAGGGGATAAAATACGGGATGAAAGTTTGTATGATCTATCAACGCACAGCTCAAACCGCTGGACGGATGGGGCTGAAATTTGGCACGCAGGTAGATGTTATGACGTAGGCACCCGCTAAAAAAGGATTTTGAATAATTCCACCCCCAAAGGGATAAAATTGGAGATGAACGTTTGTATGAAACTTTGTCAATTTTAAACCGATCAGGTTGAGATTTTGCATGAATATAGCTATTATTACGTAGGCATCCCCCAAGAAAGGATTTTTGATAAATTACACCCCTAAAGGGATTAAATAGATGATGAAAGTTTGTATGAAAGTTTGTCAATTTTAAACCGATCGGGCTGAGATTTTGCATGCATATAGCTAATGTAACGTAGGCATCCCCTAAGAAAGGATTTTGATTAATTCCACCCCCAAGGAGATAAAATAGGGGATGAAAGTTTGTATGAAACTTTGTCAATTTAAAACCGATTGGGCTGAGATCTTGCATGCATATAGCTACTATGACGTAGGCATTCCTTAGAAGGGATTTTAATAAATATCATCCCTAAGGGGATCCAATAGGCAATGAAAGTTTGTCAATTTTAAACCGATCGGGCTGAGATTTTGCATGCATATAGCTACTATGGCGTAGGCATCCTCGAATAAAGGATTTTGATTAATTCTACCCCTAAGGCGATAAAATAGGGGATGAAAGTTTGTACGAAACTTTGCCAATATCAAACCGATCGGGCTGAGATTTTGCGTGCACATAGCTACTATGACGTAGTCATTGCTTAAGAAAGGATTTTAATAAATTCCACCCCTAAGTTTTAATAGTTTTAAAATAATAATAGTCTAATACCACTCGCGCTTTAATGTGCGGGGTGTGTGGAGCGGTAAGGCGGTAGCACGCTGCTGCTGGCTGACATGACACTGTCGATAGACGCGTAGAATCTTGAAAATTCGAAAATATTTTTTTTTCTATTACGTAGTGGTGTAGTAAGAAATGACTTTTTTAAATTTAACTCCTAAGGATTTAAAATAGGGGTTGAAAATTTGTATGAAATTGGGTGGCCAAAAACTAAAGTTCACGCGGATAAAGTCGCGGGCGGCCGCTAGTCTATATTAATTAAATAGGAGATAAATTTATTAAAATCGGAATAAACAAACTTTTCCAAATTTTTCAACTTTAATACTGTAAATAACTTACATAAACAGAATAGTTAACAAATTTTTTGATTTAATATATTGGAAACCCTGGTTACGACTACTATAGAAATTGAAGAAAATTCTTCCCAGGAGAAACTATCCCGATAACAACAGAGGCAGATCTCCTGAAGCAGATAAGAAATAAATTAATTTAAAAAAACTTTTATTCACTAAATTAATATTCTGAGAAACTTAAATTTTTATTTTTAATTTAAATAATTGATTTTATAATTAATTTAAATAAATCATTTAAACGGGTGTTTGCGTATAATTTGTTTATTTTGTACTCTGGCGCCCTAATATTTCATGTTTGGGGAGGACCGGTAAAACTCTTTAAAGAAGTCACGATCTAGTGAGCTAGCTAGGAGATTTACGCCCTTTTTGGTATTTTTTCAAAACATCCTTGAACGATTTATCGATCGTTTTAAGTAAATAGTTCTTTTGTTAGAGAAAAGTTACAATTTTTATTATTTAACTATTTGATTTAATTTCCGTGGTGTTAAATTAACTGTTTTTGGAAGTGTGTTTCTAGTTTTATCCGTATGGAGCGCATCACGCGCAGATCGAAGTGTTCAGGTGGTAGCTATTTTATAATCTCTTAACAACTCGTTTCTTTTCGATACCTGCTTCGAAGCGATCTACATCAAATTCTGTGAGCCCTGTGGAATACCTTCTCGATTACAAAGGGTACATCTAGCTTTATAGCAAGTTGTTTTTCGCTGACTGTAATAATGCATGCTGCTGAACCACAAAGTCATATAATCGAAAATTATCTTCCAGAAACAGTAGTTAGGTAGGTACTAGAGTATATTAGAGTATACTCCAAAACTACAGCCTTTCTTTGTAGTATCATGTGTATTAAACTATAAATCATCTAAAAACAAAATTCGTCTATTTTCTTTTCTCATTTTATTTATTGTAGTCTGATAATCTGTACCGCAGATAAGCGGTTAGTTTTTATAATAGCTATTTAGGTATATAACTAGTTGCAAAATGAACGTGTTTTTTTGCACTAGATGTGAAGTTTGGATCACTCGCTACGCTCGTGATCCAACACATCGTGTGCAAGAAATACGGTGTTTTGCATAGTGTTTATAACAAGATTTTTTGTGATGCAGTTTCATTTCATTTTGAATTTATTTTACTTAGTTATTATTTACCGTCGGCCTATTTCTGCTAGATAGTATCTAAGCCTTCATTGTTTGTTTCTATGAAGATAACTATTACATTTATCAAAGAGTGACAAAATGAACAACATTTTGTATCTAGAATGAGTGTCAAAATTATGATATTTCGTAACTGAATTACAAAAAATACTTTCAGGTATATTAAATTTTATATAAAAACCCGATACTGTATACGAATTTTTTTGAAAAAATAATCCAGAATTTAATGTCGCTGACAATGGTTTCTTTCATCAATTCTGTAGACAGTATTTGCAGGGATAATGAATATACGATCAGATTTTTACCTATTGACCTTTATCCGTTCTCTCTTCCATTCTTTGATGTCTTCTGCAGACATACGATTTATTTTATCTTCTCTTTATTTTGCAGGTTTTTACGATTTTTGTTGTAATCATTTCAATAAATATATTAGAAATTCACTGCACCACCTTATATACGGTGGCGACATTGTACTTTATTTAGTACTAGCGGCCGCCCGCGACTTCATCCGCGTGAACTTTAGTTTTTTGCCACCCAATTTCATACAAATTTTCAACCCCTATTTTAAATCCTTAGGAGTTAAATTTAAAAAAGTCATTTCTTACTACACCACTACGTAATAGAAAAAAAATTATTTTCGAATTTTCAAGACTCTACGCGTCTATCGACAGTGTCATGTCGGCCAGCAGCATGGTGCTACCGCCTTACCGCTCCACACACCCCGCACATTAAAGCGCGACTGGTATTAGACTATTATTATTTTAAAACTATAAAAACTTGCATGGTATATGCAATCAAAATCTCAGCCCGATCGGTTTAAAATTGACAAACTTTCATACAAAATTTCATCGCCTATTGGATCCCCTTAGGGATGATATTTATCAAAATCCCTTCTAAGGCATGCCTACGTCATAGTAGCTATATGCATGCAAGATCTCAGCCCGATCGGTTTAAAATTGACAAAGTTTTATACCAACTTTCATCCCCTATTTTATCTCCTTGGGGTTGGAATTAGTCAAAATCCTTTCTTGATGCCTACGTTACATTAGCTATATGCATGCAAAATCTCAGCCCGATCGGTTTAAAATTGACAAACTTTCATACAAACTTTCATCATCTATTTTATCCCTTTAGGGGTGTAATTTATCAAAAATCCTTTCTTAGGGGATGCCTACGTAATAGTAGTTTCATACAAACTTTCATCCCCTATTTTATCTCCTTGGGGTTGGAATTAATCAAAATCCTTTCTTAGGGGATTCCTACGTTACATTAGCTATATTCATGCAAAATCTCAACCTGATCGGTTTAAAATTGACAAAGTTTCATACAAACTTTCATCTCCTATTTTCTCCCTTTGGGGGTGGAATTAATCAAAATCCTTTTTTAGCGGGTGCCTACGTCATAACATCTACCTGCGTGCCAAATTTTAGACCCATCCGTCCAGCGGTTTGAGCTGTGCGTTGATAGATCATACAAACTTTCATC
Source organism: Altica lythri (assembly GCA_964028335.1). NCBI lineage: Eukaryota > Metazoa > Arthropoda > Insecta > Coleoptera > Chrysomelidae > Altica > Altica lythri. Next base: position 18,218,153 of record OZ034807.1, on the reverse strand, counting down.
CCGTATTTTATCCCCTTGGGGGTGGAATTAATCAAAATCCTTTCTTAGTGGATGCCTACGTCATAATATCTACCTGCATGCCCAATTTCAGCCCCATCCGTCCAGCGGTTTGGGCTCTGCGTTGATAGATCACTATGTCAGTCAGTCAATCAGTCAGTTTGAGTTTTATATATATAGATTTTCTTGGTTTTATTTTTTTTCTGAAATTTCTTCTGTTCTTCTTCTGATTATTTTCCATTTTATTTTACTTACCCGTTTTTTATTTAATTAAAATTCGAAATCCCACGTAATCTAACAGGTTTTGTAACCTAGAAATCAAACAAATTAACTTACACCGGCATCTATTAGGGATTCAGAGAACTATATAATGAATATATTCTTTGTATTGGAATATTAAAATGCTGCTTCTTCTATTTCTATGTTCTCACCGTTTAAACCTTTCCTGCATTTTCACAAATATTTTAAGATTGAAATTAGTCAAATTAGTCCAGTCATAATGGGTTTCTACCCAACCTAGACGTCAAACGTTGATAGAGAGTTATATCAATTAACTTACACCACCTTCTATCAGGAATTCGTGGCGCTAAAGAATAAATACACTATTTTAAGTAAAAAACATTTTACAGTGGACAAAATAGTAAATCTAAATCATTCTTGAATCCATTTGGACACATCCAAAAATGTCATTAAAATCGGTGCAGCCGTTTAGGAGGAGTTCAGTTCATATAAAAAATTAACAAACACTAAAAGTACCTATATTAAATTAATAAAATCATTAAAAGTTGGTCAACCTGCTTTTTATCAAACAATTTGATAATCTTTAATACAAGTAGAAAAATAACGCTATCGTGAAGAAGACCTAAAAAATATTCATGAATTTGTTGGTTAGATAAAATTGTATATTTGATACCGGTATAAGATTTTGCGTAATAAATGTATGCAGAGAGATTATTGGTAAATTATTAAACTTATTTTTTAGATAAATTTCATGGGATTTTTTAACTTCCCGCTAAAAAAAATTAATTTTTTTTTTAAAATCGGGAAGTTATTGGTTTCACCCCGTTTTTCGAAAATCGAGTTTTCATCGGATTTCAATGTTTTGAGGTCTTAGGAACCTCCCCTGACTATTTTTACGAGGGTGTCTGTATGTCTGTATGTACGTGTGGATGTGTGTGTGTGTGTGTGGATGTATGTAAACCTCTCATAACTTTTGAACAGCTTGACCGATCGAAATGAAATAAAAAGCATTCCAAAGAGTTTCATCTAACTTAGATTCCCTGTAAGTTTGAACCGATTCGAGCCGGTAGATTTCGAGAAATTTCAAAATAACCGAAAAAAACAATTGGTAAAAATGATGTTTTTTGGGCATATCTTTTTGGCTATTGCATCGATTAATTTCATAACCTAATCAGCTTTTAAGCTTAAAAAGCCACGTCGAATGCCGTTTTGCAAATTAAAATCGGTTGATTCGTTCGTGAGATATCGTTGTCGAAAAATTTCAAAAAAGTGTTTTTTTTCAATAACTTAGAGATTTTTTAACTAACCGATTTTGCACTCCCAATAACGTTTTTAGGTCTCAAAAAACTGCGTCGAATGCCATCTTGAACATCAAAATCGAATAAGGCGTTAAAAAGTTATGGCTTTTTAAACATTTCAAAAAAAGTCAAAAACGTCAAAATACGTCACGTTACTATGACTTTGCGGTTAAAACTAGCGGGAAGTTGCAAGGATGGCCTTTAAGGTCAACCTCTTTTCGAATTTTTTTATTTAAAAAGTGTATAAACAAGAAACAGTTTACTAAGTACTAAAGGAACTATGGCTTAGCTGTTAGATCGTTACTTCGTAAAGGAAAAGATTGTAGGTACCAAGTGGATGTGACATTTTTATAATTTCTTCTTAATGTCATTTAATAATTTCTTGTTTTATACTTTCTAAATTTTAAAAAGATATGTATTATGTTTAATAAAAGTTAGCGGTCTAGGACGTTCTGGCGCGACCGATTTGGCGCGGCCGTACTGGCGCAGGTCCGTTGTGGCGCAGACCGCTTCGGGCGCAAGGCCTATCTGACGCAGGTACGTTCTGGCGCGAGAACTTTATGGCGCACATTAATATTTTTATTTATATTTCGCACATTATCCAATACATTAGTTATATTTCAGTCAAAAATTGTATTTTATTAAAACATGTTTCGAGAGTTTATATATCATTACTGGTTACATAATAATAATCGTGATAATTCAAACTATGCCAAACATTTAATAGAAGAAAAACATATTTTTAATGATAAACCTGATATTTTACATATACAACCGAAAGGCCATAAACTGAACCTCTTAGAATCTCTGGAGGTTAATAAATATAAACATTCTAAATTGCTTTTAAATGACCAACTAGAATTAACAAATTCACCCTTACTTAATCTCTTTACCTATAAGTGGGAAGTTCCGAATCTGGTATATGTATTCCTGTGCACAATGTTAGAATAATTATAATAAGGTGTCCAATTACTCGAAATCATAAATCATAAATCTCTCTCAAGATGATCTGGAAAAACCAAATTTGTCATTTTTATTTTGATAATATTTTTGGTTTATTATACGATGTATTTATAATATATTTAAATACAGTCTGAAAATTGTGTTTTAAATACATTTAAAATACTACCATGGGAAGAGTATTTAAATACTAACTGCCTACTTCTATTTACTTGTATTTAAAAACTTAACAACCCTGATTATTAGGGAACATTTTTATAAAGATTTTGATGGTTTAATTATTTATTTTGTACATCACATTAAGTAGCAGTACGCTTCAAGTTTTGATTTTATTTTTTACCGTGGGCCTACTTTTTTTTACCGGTGTTTTTTTCCGCGGGACCGTTTTTCCTGCATTCAATAGTAGTATAGGAGTATAGGTCATGAAAATTTTGTATCAATTATTTTTGTATCTATGACATAATGTATTGTTATGTGTTATTATTTTTCCAGATTTTACGTGAATCTAGACAGTGGTTCATCGATGGAACCTTTCGTTCTACTCCTCCACTATTCTACCAAGTGTACGTCATTCTGGTAGAAAAATTAGGTGGGGTTCATCCAATAATATATGCCTTATTGCCAAATAATCAAAGTGGAACATACAGACGTCTCTTGGATATGTTGCTTGAACTAGAAGTACCTACGCTTAAATCCATAGCAAGTTTCTTGTGATTTTGAATTGGCTGCAATAAATGCTTTCCAAAAAAAATTTCAAGACGTTCAAATGCAAGGCTGTTTTTTGTTCACTTGGTTAAGAAATTTAAAAAACATCTTGCTGAACTAAATCTTTTGGATAGATACCAGAACGACCCAGATGTTGCCAACATGGCAAAAATGATAACTTCGTTGGCCTTTTTGTACCTATCAAAAATCTCGATGAGGCGCTAGAAAGTCTCACAAAAAAACTTTAGCCAGAATTGTTTTCAAACAGACGAGGAGGTTGGCGAAGACCACCTATGTTTCCACCAACTTTATGGTCTGTTTATGGAAGTGTTACCAACGACATTCACAGAACCAACAATATTGCTGAAGCTTCTCATAGGAGGCTTCAAACGAAGTTATTGATGGATCATCCATCAATTTGGTCATTTATTGATCTACTGAAGAAGGTGCAAGTCTCAATAGATATGTATATTGAACAATTAATAGCGTGACACGCACCCCCTAAAAAACTGAGAAAATACGTTGAATGTGATAAAGGAATTAAGAATATTGTAGCAAATTTCAATAATATAGGGGTGATAGAATATTTAAGAGGATTATCTTATAATTATAATATGGATGCCTAAATCATGATTATTAGTTTTATTTTTTAAGTTTGATTTGTGATATTGTAAAAAAAATATCTTATTAAATTTCTATTATCTAGTTTACTTATTTCACTTATGCCATTTTCAATATTGGCAATAATTATTTCTGTTGGCATTTTAACTTCTTCATATGCATTTTTTTTCTAACTTAAATGTATCAGATCAGGTTTTTAAAATGTATTGAATGTTCCGATTTTTAAATGATTTTGTTTGTTGACGTTTTAGTATTTTTAACTTTATTAAATTAACACTTTCCAAAAATAAAAGAAATTTAAGTGCCTTGCATCTAACTTATGTTTTCAATTATGTGCGCCATACAGTACTCGCGCCAGAACGTACCTGCGCCAGATAGGCCTTGCGCCCGAAGCGGTCTGCGCCCCAATGGACCTGCGCCAGTACGGCTGCGCCAAATCGGTCGCGCCAGATCGGTCGCGCCAGAACGGACCATTCCGATTTCCCGACTACCTAGAGCTCTGAAATTTTCAGGATAGCTAAGAACTGGATGACAATGCATGTTTCAAGTGTGTTTAGGCATATACATAGATTTCGAAATTTATACTGAATTGTTATTAAATTAAAAAAAAAGAGTGTGCGTGTAACCTTTACGCGCGATTGAAGTAAAACTTGTTGACGTACGTATCGGAAAATAAATATTTAATTACAATTTAATCATATTTATTGACTATATACTTTACAAAAAATGAGATGTTATATTTATATTATTCATTAGAAATAGGAATTTGAAAGTTATCATTATTTTTTATATATGAAATAATAGGTTTATGATAACTAAAATGTGAAACATAGATTTTACTCCCTAAATACCATTAATGTATTTGAAACCGTTTGAAAATTTCATAAATAAATTTCGAAAATTTAAGCTCCTCCCATAGCTGAAATTACACAGTTACTTCCATCAGAATCTTCCGTTAGAAACTAACGTTAGAGTTACCTCTAGTCGCGCCTAAAGAAGTTTTGCTTCAATAATAGGTAAACAATATTAAAAATATACACACATTACGTTTAGAATGTGTGATTTTGTAGCTGTATCTACCTTATTGTAATACAACACAAGAGCCTTCGATAGTTAGATAACCATTTCATTTTGTAGCATTTTATAGCATATTCCATAAAATTTAAAATCCTAAGTTAAGTTTGTTTTCTTTACGTCTACGAAGGATCTTTTATTGGTGGTAAAAGATCAACCATCCTGACTAGTGGTTTTATGGCCTTTATGGCTACGTAACCAAACCTAAAATAAGTATAAGAAAGTGTTAAAACATTTCGAATATTATTATTTTATGAACAAAAACGTGCAACATGCTTCTTTACTTAACGTAAAGCTTCCGTATAAACAATTATTTACTATCATAATATGTATGTATGTATATAAACTAACTTAATCAAATCATAATGAATGTCGCTATCTCGTCCTTTTTTCATTTTCATTTTTCTTCAAATCTTTCTGGCGCTTATAATATGCCCTTTGACGTTAACAATTTCTTTTTCTTTTTAGCTCTTTAAGTCTATAAAACGAACATAGCTAGGTATAAATAATAGGTATAAATAATTAGGTATAAATAGTGTAATTACACACCAAAAATAAAATGTATGCATATAGAGTAGGTACTCACTATTTTCATTCAATATTTTTTCATCACTTTCTTCATTAATAAATCCACTTTGTTTATTCATATTTAATACAAACACTTTATACACAAATTTAAACTATTTACCAACAATGTATTTTTTATAATTCACGTTCACAAAGTTTCTATTTCGACACTAAAAACAGTATCGAAATAGATTCATTGTAACACTGTTTTTGGTAACTTTTTGTTTTACACAATTGGTTGCACTGCACTGATTTTAACGAAAGAGTTAAGGTAGTAAATCAAGAAGTATGTTGTAGTAAATTATTACCTACATTATCAGCGTTATTGCTAAATTCGGAATATTTTATACAAATTTGACAAACATTCTAATTTAAAATCATTAAAACTGACAAGTGTCAAAACTGTCAAGATTGCCAACATAAATAAATATTTCGAAAAACACTCATTTTACTTTTTTTTATACTTTTAAAAGTTCATTATAAAAAATAGTATGTAACACTCGAGTTACAATGACGGTTTGTAGTACTCGTTCTTTGCGAAACTCACCGCTTCGCGGTTCGTTTCACAAACTGAACTCGTACTACGAAACCTCTGTCATTGTAACACTTGTATTACAATATACTATTGGTTGACAAGATGACAAGCTGTCAATTCATACAATTACAGATTTAATTTTATTTAATATAGTAGGCAGAATCGCATGAGCGCCGCCAGGATTATTTTCAGGGAGGTGCATCTGCATCTACGCACTATTATTATCTAATATATATATAGAATGTAGAATGATTTGGAGAGCAACCGCGACGCCTTTAGTTTTTATTCACACAATAATTTAATAAAATAATTAAAAAAATATATATTTTTTGGGTAAATTCAAGTATTTTCTTTCATAGCAGGGGGGTGCAAGCGCACCCTCTTGCACCCTGCTGCCGGCGCCCATGCAGAATCGTGTTAGGTATTTTGTATTAGGTTTTGTTTCAGGTTTCTGTTATTAGAATGACGTCACGTCCGTTAGAATAACTGAGTTACTCCTAGTGTCGCTAAAGAAGTTTTACTTCAATATGTATACATATTATCATTTTGAAAGACTTCATATAAGCTTTCGGTGGCCTATTTGAATAAGCGGTTGAAGCGGTTGATTGTGACAATTCTGTTGGGTTATCGTAATAGGATCGATCTCACGAGATAGAAGTTTTTTTTTCGTTTTTATTTTTTGTTCTTACATGTGAAAACAGTAATTATTATTTTAACTGGTAATAAAATAAACTGTTTTAGAAAGTTTTTAGATACAACTACCCTTGATTTTGTTAACAAGGAAACAATCTTTTCTATGATCAATCACAGCGTTGTATGACTTAATATTTGTGCAATATCAGGGATGCTGTGCATTGTTGAGATGACACTTAAAATATGACCTATAAATCAGTAAATCAATCACAGCGTTGTATGACTTAATATTTTTGCAACATCAGGGATGCTGTGCATTGTTGAGCTGACACTTAAAATATGACCTATAAATCAATAAAAAACTTTCTATTATAAAAAGTTCTTTTTATAAATTGTGCTTATTTTTTCCTTCGTTCGAAAAATCTCTTTTATGTTTTGTATTTTATCAGCAAACTAATTAAGACCTAACCCTCAATTTCAATGGTTTTTACACTCCGAAACCGAAAATAAGGAAATTTAACAAAGCTGATTAAATACCAATATTAAAAGACTTTTCGAACAATATTATCAGCAATATCTTCAGAATTTAACCGGTAGTAATTGGAATTCTTTATTTCCTAAAAATTTTCACCCTAAATCATTCACTATACATAATGCTCAGTATAAGAGCATTTTTGTATACTCGGTTTATCACTGTGGAAAACGGAAAAAATTATATTTAAAAAAAAGGGTGTGGCAGTCAGCGGGACTGCCGGCAGAAGTTATACTTCTATGCACGCGCCCGGATTCATAAATTTTTATGCGAATGATTTAGCATAATCATTATATGATATTCGTGTTCAGCGACCTCAAAAACCTCCTAGTACCGAGTACACACTCATTTTGTATCAAATTTGCATAACATTTCCTGGAGACGAGGTCCGTCTTAAGTACCAGGTGTTTCGGACACCATCGCCATTATCATATTCGTATTCAGCGACACAAAAAACAGCCGGGTTCCAAGTGTAATTTTGTACAGAATTTACATAAAACACCAGGAGAAAAGGTAAATACTCTAGGCACCAAGTAACGCGGAGACTTTCGACATCATGATATTCGTGTTCAGCGACCCCAAAAACCCCGAGTATATAAATTGAACCCATTTGGAATACTTACCGAGTTGTAATTTTTCTATCTATTGTCTGTTCGGAATGCACTTTTCGACTATTTTTAAAAACTCTGTTTATATAGCCAAAAAAACCTCAAAAGCATAGTGCAGGATATAATGCAACCATGTGACGGTACTATCGACTACAATACAATACTCATTACTGAATATTATTATTAATATCATTAATATAAAATACTAAACTTTATATGTTTACTTACGTGACAGAATTATAAAATAATATGTCAAACACAATGTAATACGTCACTATGATATTCTAAAACATTAGCTCAGACTGTTTTTTGTATATCTATCTCTTTTTAATGTACTTAATGTTTAAACGGTATTCAAAGGACTTATAGTTATGACTAAACATGTGATAAATATTTCATCTTTGTTTTTACCGACCAATATACCTTATATGTGTTTCTGTCTCTCTCTTACTCACACCATTACATATGTAATGATTTTTTCTTATTTAACCCCACACAAATCGAGTGCATGAATAGAAGTATAACTTCAAAAACACACCTAAGTCCAAGAGTATCATGTACAGCTTGTAAATATATATATTTGAAATGACTTTTGTAAAGTTATGGCAAAGAAGTACTGTGCCGGAATCACACTAAAGGATTTATCTGTGGTAACCAAAACCTGAAAATCTATTTTCGTTAAAGCATTAGGGAAGGTCTTAAAACATAAATAAAAAAGAGATTAGGAACTAAACACATTAATACATAACATAACAGGATCAACAGGAATAAGATCACTGGCAAAAATACTTCGGCGGGCTTACTTTTTTCAGTGGATGTCTTTATATGTTATCAAATGTACAAAAGCAGTTAGAATATAAGATAAAAATGTTAAAACTATATTAAAATATAAACTTTACATAATAAAAGATATGTAACAAAAAGGCTAGTGCAACTGATAAGTAATAATACTTCGGCCGTTATTATAACGTATATCCTAAAAGTTTTGGCAAAAAATATTTACTGGAATTTTTTGAAGTTATACTTCTATTCATGCACTTGGTGGAAAAGATTTGTGTACAGTTAAATGGAAAAAATCATTACATATGTAATGGTGTGAGTAAGAGAGAGAGAGAGAGAGAGAGAGAGAGAGAGAGAGAGAGAGAGAGAGAGAGAGACACTTATAAGGTTTATTGGTCGGTAAAAACAAAGATGAAATATTTATCACATGTCTGAACTAATGAATTTCATAGTGACGGGCCACATGATTATTTGACAGGTTATTTTATAATTCTGTCACGTAAGTTAACATATTAAGTTTAGTATTTTATATTAATAATATTACTAATAATATTCAGTAATGAGTATTGAGTATTGTATTGTGGTCTAAAATACCGTCACATGGTTGTAGTATATCCTGCACTATGCTTTTGAGGTTCTTGGCAACATAAACAGAGTTTTTACGAATAGTCGAGGAAATAAAGCACTAGAACCTCCGAATTTTGTAACGTAAGATGGATCGAAATGCGTTTTTTTGCATTGGATTCGTTAAAGTATTAGGAAATTTGTCGCTATATTTTATAATGTAAAAATGGTAATTGCATTTCTACATTCGAAAAGTACATTCCGAACAGACAATAGAGAGAAAACTTACAACTCGGTAAGTATTGCTGGAAATGGGTTGAATTTATATACAAGGGGTTTTTGGAGTCGCTGAACACGAATATAACGATTCCGAAAGTCTCCGCGGCACTTGGTCTCTAGGGTATTTACCTCTTCTCCTGGGGTTTTATGTAAATTCTGTACGAAATCAGTACACACTTGGTGCTCGGTGGTTTTTTGAGTAGCTAAATACGATTATAATAATGTCGGTGGTCGGTGGTGTTCGAAACAACTGGTGCTTAAGACGGACCTCGTCTCCAGGAATTTTATGCAAATTCGATACAAAAAGTGTGTACACACGATACTAGGAGGTTTTTGGGGTCACTTACCACGAATATCATATAATGAGTTTGCTAAATCATTCGCATACAAATTTATGAATCCATGCGCGTGCATAGAAGTATAACTTCTGCCGGCAGTCCCACTGACTGCCACACTCGTTTTTTAATGAAGAAATTTATTAAAACACTATTTTTTATAAATCGCAACTATTGGCTTCTTCTTGCACTTACAACCTCCATAATTTACCAACCTTAATAGAGAGTAAAGCTCAAAAATCCACAGCGTTTTAAAGAAATTTATTAATGAAACCAATCGGTTTCAATAAGTGATATATGTACGAAATTCTCATTAAAATTCGCCCGTCCACCCCTGGAAAATAACTTCGGCTTGACCGTTATACCCTTGTGAGGTTAAGCTCTCTGTTTCGCGCTAAAAATGTTTTTTCTACCCGCTAAACTTTAGTAGTAATAATATTCTCTCATAGTAAAGATGCATCTATCGCTGCTCTCATAAATGCAGCATTTTCTCCTCTAGAAAATGGGGATTGTACCACTTAATTGTTAAGTTACAAGTTACTATAGTGCCATATTCATGGGAACTTATTGTAAGTAGATTTAATTACATATTATTAAAAGGAAAACCATCAAGGTTTATGGTTCGTCTTGAAATCAGAAGTCTTTTATATTGCATGGTTGCCGCGCGTTAAATGATGCCGGAGAACTTTTACAGCTAATTCCAAGATTCATGGTATTTTTATATCTATTTTTTGCCACTCATTTATGTATTTTTTCACTTTATTTCGTTGCTATTTTATAACAATCACCTATTAAATTTATATTTGTATAAAACTGTTATGTGACTGTTGTGATTGGAAAGCGAAGTGCGGTTTTAGCTTTAAATGTAAATATTGTAAGTTTATATATAAACATTATTTCCTGTGTAACTTCGGACTTTTCTGCTAGCCATGAACTATTGTTATACTGGCAGTATGTTTAATATTGAAATGTCTTTTTCTTATACTCTAATTTTTGAGTTCGTCCAATCATTCTAGCAGAGTGTTTTTTCATCCAACAAATGGATTTTTCACTCTTTTATTCTTGTTTGTAAATAATATCTTTCTTACACACCATAGTAAATGCTAATCTAAATATTGACTTTTATTTATTTCTTAATTTCATGTATAGGTTATCCCTCTGCCTCTGGTACGGATAACAAGCTCCTGCAGCGCAATGCAGGTGGTCCTTCGTTTTTTCTCGAAGCTGCTAAGAACTATTATGTAATGAGCAAGATTTACGTAGTTTGGTTTCCGAAACCTGCGACCTAATTTTCTATTTTCTCTTCTGTTCATACAATATTAAATGATTCTTTCAAAATTTCAAAATTCTTAAACAGTAACGGTATTTTAGTAAAAAGATACTTTGTTAATATTTATCTTAATAACCACAAGAAATTTCTCAAAACTTTTCACATTCACGTAGCATTGAGCGCTTGCCTAAGTGGAAATGCTAATCCAATAAATTCAAATTGTCATCCTATAAAACGTTCCTATTTTATACTTTTATCACGAAAAAGCTATTTAGCGATAAAATTGTCTAAATTTACAATATTATATGTACTATCATAAAATCATTAGTAAACACCCCAATGTAACGGAAATGTGCATTTTATCACAATTCCTACAAGAAAACACATTGATTTTATGATTAGATCTAGTCTTTAGTGATGTCTTCTAGTGAATTATTTTATATATTTTCAACAAGTTTCGCTTTAATATCACTCCAGAGACCCGTTTATATACATTAGAAAACATTAGATATTTGACAATACGGTCAGGTATATACGATGTTTACGTGTGTTCGTTTATATGTGGTGTCGGTGTCGGTGTCACGAACCCGTATCTTTTTCTTGTACGGCATCAGTTGTACCATTCACCAGTAAAAGGGCTTTGCAAGGCTTAAAACTAAACGTGCTAATATCAATGGATACAGCAGCAAAATACTTTGGTGTGGTGTTTGACCAGAGGGTGTAATGGAAGCAGCACATCCAGAAGGTCATACGCAAAGCTACAATAGCCCTTGATAGGTGTAGATAAATGTGTGGCAATAACTGGGGTATGAACCCAAAAATGCACCTCTGGTTGTACACACAGATGTTAACCTATGGTTCAGTGGTGTGGTGGAGTAGAACGCAACAGTCTGAGGCGATCAGATAACTGGAAAGCATTCAAAGGCAGGCATGCCTAAATATCACAGGGGCCATGGGGACCATCCCAACGGACGCATTACAAGTTCTATTCAACTTACGGGGGAGACTATGGTAACTGCTTACAGGCTGCTACAAGACCAATTAAGTCTAGGTGCGTGTGCTACAGTGTTTCAGGTAGAAGTAATGGCCATATAACCCTGTGCAACGGAGATTATAAGTCAAGGTTAACAGGTGAAACCGTAGTCGTATACCCGGACACATGCTGCAAGTCGGAATTCTCTGACACTGGAATGAGTACCAGGACACTTAGGGTTTCAAGATAATAAAAAGGCTGATGAATTGGCTAGGGCAGAAGCAATTTCAATAATTGACCCAGAACCATTCAGCGGGGTAGCTGACACATTCAGAAAAACAGCCATTGAGAAATGGAAGCTAGAGAAGGACAAAGTCTGGTGAAAAAAATCAATCAAGCGACAAGCTAAAGTTTTTATAAAAGAACATTTGCCGAAATTTCTTGCAGAGCTGTTACCACAAAGACAAAACGATGTCAGAATGATTGAAAGCCTCTTGACAGAACATTGTCGGCTCAGAAAATACATGAGTTAGCTGAAATTAACAGGGCAGGGCTGGATAAGGTGTTCCAATCCCTATCTAAAGAAGATGGGTGTTCAAAACAGATCTGTAAAGGTCGCAGTGATACGGGCTAAGAGCCAACCCAATGAATATACCTCTATCTATCCCGTACGGCTAAAGAAATTTTCACTTCCAAAAAATTAAAATGTGGATCGTTAAAAACATAAGATTTCACTCAGCAGTACATTAACAAATTTGATAATCAAACTTTAAGGGCTAGATTTAATAAATTAATTTAAATACTTTTTTATTATGATTTGTTAATTTTGTAGTAAAACATTAATTTTCTGTGTCAGCTTTAACAAAACACATTGTTTATATACTTAGATTTAAATTTAATTTGTCTACCAACAAAACCAAATCGGAAATTGGTAGCTACAAGCAATTACATCGCCTTTTATTATTCTCGTGATATTTAAATCTTGTCAGCACACATAAATCAAAATTATTTAAGCCCAAATGTACTTAATTAAATTTTGTTAACATAAAAGCCTTCTAGAATATATAAATATGTAATGTTGAGCAGAGAGAATGGAACAAATGAGATTGTCACTTCAAGGTCCACTAAGAACAAAAAAATATAGGTTTATATAGAATTTGTGTTAACATCTTTTATAACAAGTAAATCCTAAATTAAAAACCAAATATTCGTAATATGACTGTGATAACAATAAATATATATATATATTATATATATATATTATATATATATATATATGTTATATCGGTGAAAACAGAAAAGACTTTAAAAAATATTATTATTTTATTTTACCGTTAACCGTATTTGAATTATAAAAATGAGTTACAATAATTATTATTAATTTAATTTGAAGATTGAATAGTAACTGAGTATATAATAGTATATTGTAATACAAGTGTTACAATGACAGAGGTTTCGTAGTACGAGTTCAGTTTGTGAAACGAACCGCGAAGCGGTGAGTTTCGCAAAGAACGAGTACTACAAACCGTCATTGTAACTCGAGTGTTACATACTATTTTTTATAATGAATTTTTAAAAGTATAAAAAATATATAAAATGAGAGTTTTTCGAAATTTTTATTTATGTTGGCAATCTTGACACTTTTGACACTTGTCAGTTTTAATGATTTTAAATTTGAATGTTTGTCAAATTTGTATAAAATATTCCGAATTTAGCAAATAACGCTGATAATGTAGTTAATAATTTAGTACAACATACTTTTTGATTTACTACCTGAACTCTTTCGTTGACAATCAGTGCAGTGCAACCAATTGTGTACAACAAAAAGTTACCAAAAACAGTGTTACAATGAATCTATTTCAATACTGTTTTAAGTGTCGAAATAGAAACTTTGTGAACGTGAATTATAAAAAATCATTTACCTAAATTTATAAGTTTTTAAGTTTATTGTCAGCAGTTTTGAAGTTCATTCCCATGGGAAATGCAATTCAGTAATAGAGGTGTATCCGTTTTGTATACTCAGTGAAAACTCTAATATAACATATATATATATATATATATATATATATATATATATATATATATATATATATACGAATAATGGTATAGTGACTGGTTCAATATAACGTGAAGTCAATCGTGGAGTTGCAGTCAACGTTTGGCCAAGGTAAGTAAAGAAAACTCTTTGATTTCAGTCAAGCTTTCGAATTTATTTAATTCTTCTTCAGGACATCTGTGGTGAAGAACAATTTTTATGTAATAAAGAAATATTGTTACAAATGTGATGACTTACTAATCGTGAGGTTATAAGAGAAGCGACGAATTCCGTTTGACAACATTACACTAATAAAACATTTTAAAAATCAGGTACATCACTATTAAAATACATAAAAATATATACATTTACACCATAAAACTTATAATTTTGTTATTTTCAGCATGGAGGTTTGTCTGTAAATGATTGAATTTTAATGTGTCTTCAATTTCCTTTTTTTTATATATATACCTATATAACTACCTATATAACTTGCTAAGTATTTAATTTATGAGTATATATGCTATAATTTAAAATTTTTCCTTTTTAATTAAATTTAAACTTTTTATTAGATATTTTAATTAAAGTAAATGACTTTTATATATGATTCCAAATATATATTTTATATTGCCCGTGCTACTCTTACCTTCAGAGCAGAGTTCAAAATTTAGAAAAATTAATTATTGAAATTTAATTTTATTATAAACAGAATTTAAATTTAATTTTAATACCTTATTTGGAACGACAATGGTAAGAACAGACGCGTGGTCGCGTGGATTATCGATTTTTAACTGAACTTAACCTTAAACATTTCTAAATTAATATTTTGTGACTGTGAATGTGCAAAGTAATTGTTTTAATCAAATTTTAAAGTGAAAATAAGAAATTCTAAATGTTCTTAAGTCTAGTGATGTGCAAAATACTTTTTTAAATGAAAGTGAAAATGAATTTAGTTTATACAACAAGAAATTAAACACACAATTATTTATTTTTATATCAAAATACCGTATAACTGCTGCTAATTCAATTCTCCAAGTCTTCTACCATATAAGAAACTGCTCAAACCATATAAATAAAGAATTTTCTTTACTTCTTGAGACAAAAATTGCTATATTCAGAACTGGTAAGTACTTATTTTACCGCTTCTCATCTTAACTTGATAATTTAATTTTCTTAACAATGATAAATATTCTTACTAGTAGAATATCTCTTCTCTTCGACTTTTTCAATCTTTTAAAATAACTTTAAATAATCTTTCTTCTTACCAAACTCGTACAAACTCCTTCTATTCAACTTTAGTACCAATATTGTATTATTCAAATCTCTTTTAACTTATTATTTTATCAAAAAACTCAATTTTAATAGTGCATAACATTTATTACAACCATTCTCTTCAAAAGATCAAGGAAAAGAGAAACAATCTCCAAAATCAACAAACTAACAAAAGCCTATCACTAACAATCTATATCCGATATAAATTTTTCCAAAACAAACTTGATTCTATTCAAATAAAACAAATCAGCCCTACTAGATTACTTATCTTAATTTCTTTAACAATTTCTATCATCATATATACTAGATTTATAACATTATTTTGCAAATTTGTCTTATAACCTTACATAGTAGATTTCTAACAAAAATTATAAATTTTATTTTCTATTATGTTTTAATATAAATTTATTTTTTTTAGAATTTCCCAATTTCTTATTAATTTTATAAATGACAAATATGAATATTATGAAAATAATAAATATGGAAATTATGGAAGTGAAAATTTATACACAATCTATTAACAGTAAGTATTCAATTATTTATTTGACTAATTAAATTATTTTAAACCATCACATGTATTTTAATATTTAAGTTTTAATTCATCTTTCTTATTTTATTTTTCCTTTTTTTTAGGAAAGAAGAGAATAATTTTTAATATACTGAAAAATGAAACTAAATTATGCAAATATCAAAGCTTTGAACTTGAAAAATTATATATATAATATGGTGCAAAAATTTTCCTCAATTTTCCATAGTAATCGAAACCAGGGTTTCCAATCTGTTCGGCTTTCTCCACAAAAAAAAGGAAATTTGGTGTCACCTCAAAAAGATATCAAACTCTAACGTGGCCCTTTTCACAGATATGGACTGACCGTAATAATGAAGTTAATAATTAGAAATCGATCCCTTAATGAAATTACAATCAAGTAAAAGCAGTTTTCAGCCATCGGATTTATCCCTATTATTGAGTACCTAAATTAATACTAAAACACGGGTAAAGACCGGTCTAAAATTTATTCAAGATCACAAAAACTGATGTTTGGCGAAAGTGAAACTACTTGAAAATGAGTTGTTAGTAGTAGTAAAATATCACCCCAATTTAAGAGACTTCTACAAATAAAATAATTAAATCAAACAATAGAATCGACTTTCTTGTAATGAAGAGGAGGTATCACCCAACGATCGACCAGTAAAATGAACTAAAAATTGTGATCGCCGCGTGAAAGAAGTACAGTTAACAGTAACACCACCAGCGGTACAATTTATAATTACGGCGATTACATTAAAATGAATCTCACCGAATATAGGCCCGGAAACAAAAGTCTGGTGAATTACTAAACGATCCGATAGATCGTTATACTCTTTCCAATCCTAATGTAAAATTTTGCGCTCTTTGGCGGTTTTTAAGTGCCTTTGACGACATTTCCGACCATTGGCGTGGAGTTAAATAAAAAGAGTTCATAAATTTTTATTAATTTTTGTTTTAAATTTCAAAAGAAAAACGGTTTTTGTATATTTGTAAATTTTATATCAATTTGAAAATTGTCAAATAACAAATTAATTCTTTCAAATTGAAACTTGTTAATTTTAGTTATTAATAAGAACATTTGGCTCATTAGTCAAATAGTACATAACTTATAATATTTTTATAACAATTGTCTAAAAATAATACTCATTTTATCAGACAATCTTAAAAGATTGTCTGTCCAGCAAGGACCATGAGGAGGTATGAGCCTTCCTTGCCTGGAAAGGAAAGGGTTGGGTACGTTAGTAAGAATATAAAATTAGTTTGTTTTTGAAAACAAGTTTTCAAGATACATCACGATAGTTGTAAAGGAAATTGGTTGGAATTAATAACAAGAATTGTCAGAGTCTTCTGAAGTAGAATCGTTTCCAGGTTGAATAACTAATGGTGCTATTGGCGGTAAAACAGGATATTTCTTTTCTATTTTTATAACATATGTTTGGCAATTTTTCCATACATCGCTATTAATGTCACTAATTACCTCTCGAATATTAAACGTAACGTTTCTTTACAGTACTCCAAACCATTTCGATTGGATTAAAAATACAGTAGTAAGGAGGTAAACGCAAAAGGGTATGACCATGTCTGCTGCAAATGGTGTCAATGACGTATTCATTTTTAAAATTCTGACTTTTGATCATTCTTATTAATTCCTTCTTTACTGGAACCTTTTTAGGAACATCGATATTTTTGATTGCCATAAGTCTTAAAATTTTATTCTTTTTTTGTGTTATTAGGTATTTTGTTTAATATGCGGAAATGATACGACACATTGTCCATAACAATTACTGAATTGTAAGAAAACCCAATAGATACCTAGTGTTGAATTTCGATTCATAAACAAATAAATAAATGAACAAACGAAAAACTAAAAGAAAGTGGAAAATTAAAAACAGAAAAAATGCGAAAAAAATAAAGTCTAAAAAAAATACCTTTCTAAATCAAATAATATAACGCCACCGTAAGGTGGCGTAGTTATTATCTTATATATTTAAACGAGAAATTCTTACTATATATATTAAGTACTATCAAGCCACCGTAATATATAATATATCTAATATAAAAAATCAATAAAAATCAATCACGCTACTGTGTACTGTAATGGGTAAGAAGACTATTGGCGGTATTTGACTGTTGTCGCATTTTGCAATTTCCCTCTTTGAAGTTTCGTTTGATAAAAATCGCACCGTCGGCATTTGTTTGCGTTAAGATCAATGCGTTACGAGCCGACTTAAAAATCCCCACAGTAAATACACAATGTTGCCGGTATTTAAAAATTTCTTTAAGTATAAGTAATATATACAAAATTGATATCATTAGAAGTAAAAACTGTTTAAATAAGAAGAACCTAGTTAATTAATTTAAGTATATATTTTGTAAGAATATTTTTATATTATCTTTCTAAGAGTCATTGACGAACAATTGAATAGTAAAGTAGAGAGAAAATTTTCAAAATATATAAACTTAGGAATATTCGCAAATATATCTGACAACCTAGATTCAAAAGTCGGATCCTTTGTTGGGGTTAAAGGGCGTGGTTATGTTTTCACATTAAGATTGGATAAACTATACAAGTTTTAATAAAATATTTATTTGGTATTTTTTCAATATAACAGTTTTGTTTAATTATGTTTTTGATATTTTTGTTTTTGTATTTATTTTCGTTTAGGAAAAGAAAAAAACTTAAATCCTTACTAACTAATTTCATACTGTCCGTTTTGTGTTCAGTTTTTCGTGACGGTGTACCTACGCATATTGTAAAAATATACCGTCATCATTTATCCGTAACACGCCAAAAAAATTATATCTTAGTTACTTTTTTCCTAATAATTTCGACCAGAAATGTTTGTAGTTTTGTATGAACAATCATCTCTAGAATGCTGATAAAAAGGTTTATGAAAATCAGAAACGAAAATTTGGCCGACAATTTGTTCGCATCAATGACAAATTTACCCTCTATAAATTCATTGGCCACTACCAATACGTCTTTTGATACATTGATTAAATTAATTTCGATTAGCAAATTTATCTACAACATTAAACTGAATTAAAAAAGTATAAATGCTGTAGAAACCAAAATCCGTAACAATGAACGTTTTAACCAACACCCGAGATCTAAATCTAAATTTAGACAATCACGCTCTCATTTACAATTTCCTAAACCAAATAATGTTTTTTATTGTCATTTTCGGTTACGGATGGAGAAATACTTTGGTGAAGTTCCATTTAAATTATATCGAAACTATAAGTTAAATGACAACATTTGTTTAACTTGCGTTTAAGCCTTTTCATCATGTGTTTATCGCATACCCAATCGCTA
Organism: Altica lythri; assembly: GCA_964028335.1. NCBI lineage: Eukaryota > Metazoa > Arthropoda > Insecta > Coleoptera > Chrysomelidae > Altica > Altica lythri. Next base: position 18,199,030 of record OZ034807.1, on the reverse strand, counting down.
TGTTTAACCATGGCTAAACTGCTAAACAAGTAATATTATCTACACAAAAAAATCAATTACTGGGAAAATTGTCGATGGTGCTTCACTTGTTAATTATGAACAATTGAAGAGATACTTAAAATGTCATGGATGTCCTAAAAAAACTGAACTGATTGAGAGGCCAGGGATCATTACTGATTTACTACGTAAAAAATTATTATATATCGTTCTATCTAATAAAATGTCAATCAATTTTAGCTTATTACAAAAAACTTCAATTAACACGATTATTCATGTGTATTAATTAATATGATAAATCATTCGACATTTTAAACCTAAACACCATAATTGTAATTTTAATTAAAAGAAATATTGTAGTTATAACACGAGGTAATTTATAAAAAAATAAATTACTTTTCACTGTAAAAATTGCAAAAAATAAAGTGGTGCTTGCTATAACAACCTAAAACCAAACTTATTTTTTGTATAAATTAATATAAATTTACATTATTGAGTAAATTATTAATTTTTGAAGTTACTTCTATTCTCTCGCCCGTCGTTGGAAATTTTTATGGGAGTAAATCAGAAAATTTATTAGTTTATATTTGGAATGGCATGAGTAAGAAAGAGACGGAAACATGTTATTAGTCCGTGAATACCGTTTAAACATTCAGTACCTTAAAAAGATATAGATATACAAAAAACAGTCAGGGCTAATGTTTTAGTATCTTAGTGACGTATCACATTGTGTGTGACAGATTATTTTATTATTCTGTCACGTAAGTATAGTAAAATGATAAACACTTAAAGTTATCGTCCAATAGCACCAAATGAGGTAACGATAAAAGAACTGAAATTGCTATAAAAAAAGTGAGAGGTGTCAAGGGACACCCGGATGGAACATAGTGAATTAGTGAAGGAATTGTAATTTGTAAACACAACAGAGTGTTTATACATAGGTACATAAGCATAATGTCTGTATAAAATGTCTACTTACCTAACTCTATCAGCAATATCCGGAACTTGTGCAGAAACACTGTCAGGATACACTATTGTTATTATTTTCTATTATTTTATTATTTATTATTTACAAAAAACCTGTATAAACTTAACAAAGTCGCGACACTACACTGTTCAAAGCAAAATAGAAAATAGTAAATCCATTATCACCTGAATATTTTCAGCAGTTCGTTTCTTTTAACAAAATTGTCCATTTATACAATATCAGAGGTTTAGATGACATACATCTACCTAGAATTACTTTTTATTTCAATTAAATTTAAAACAGGCATTAACAATTTAATTTAAAATTTTAAAATTAAAATATTTGACAGTAACTGACAGTTAATAATTTGACGTACCTAACTAGTCAAATTACGAACTATTTTTAAAATGTTTATGAATTTATTAATTTATAAAAACAAGATGAAATAAAATATAATACTATTATAGGTACTTATTTTTTATTCTACAGTATTTTCTTTTTAATGTACATTTTCTTTTAATTTAAATTAGTGTCTTTTTAATTTTAATATATCTATCTATGAGAGAGAGAGAGAGACAGACACACAGAGAAACATGCATGTGTCGTGTCGTGACATATTTTGGTCTGAATTTTTTCCGGCTAGCCTCTAGCCTCAGTCGTAACTGGTCGTAACGCCCGAAAGGGAACTTCGTTCCAATAATGAAGATTTTACTCCTGATATCCTACCAAAACAATTCTTGATAAAAGACGCTCTCCAAGACTGGTTCTAAAAGGCACAACCTTTTAGAAACTATTTTTTATAATTCACGTTCACAAAGTTTCTATTTCGACACTAAAAACAGTATCGAAATAGATTCATTGTAACACTGTTTTTGGTAACTTTTTGTTTTACACAATTGGTTGCACTGCACTGATTTTCACCGAAAGAGTTCAGGTAGTAAATCAAGAAGTATGTTGTAGTAAATTATTAACTACATTATCAGCGTTATTGCTAAATTCGGAATATTTTATACAAATTTGACAAACATTCTAATTTAAAATCATTAAAACTGACAAGTGTCAAAACTGTCAAGATTGCCAACATAAATAAATATTTCGAAAAACTCTCATTTTACATTTTTTTATACTTTTAAAAGTTTATTATAAAAAATAGTATGTAACACTCGAGTTACAATGACGGTTTGTAGTACTCGTTCTTTGCGAAACTCACCGCTTCGCGGTTCCTTTCACAAACTGAACTCGTACTACGAAACCTCTGTCATTGTAACACTTGTATTACAATATACTATTTGTTTGTAAGTACCTATTATTTCTAAAAATTTTCAAAATTTTCAAAAAACATTTATTGGTACTTTTTGTGCTATATATATACTAAAAAATTATTTCCAATAAAAAATATTAGGCAAAAAGAACGTAAATAGTTAACCATCTGCCGCAAGCACTACATATATTAATTAATTGCATGTTTGTTTAGTAGAAAACACATAAGCATATTGCGAAAATATGGTAAATTTATTTGTTTCATCAAAAAGTCAAATAAGTTTTCTAAAACATTAGCTTATTATTTTGTGTTCTGATATTTAAAATGTTTACCCTTATTCAGAACAGAACCAGTTATCTGGAAACACATCTTCTAATCAGATTTCACAGAATTTAAATAATTCCAGTATTAGATTAGTTATTATTCAGTCTGTATAATTTTCTTAATTACGTTCCAAATTAAAAACCGGATTAGGTACCTAACCAATCTACAGGATTTGTGTATAATTTCAAAGATTAACAAAATTGGATTATAAAAATTATTTCATTCATTTTATTAGAATTAGAAGGTGAGGAGCAATTTTATATAATCTGTATATAATCTTTATATAATCTATATATAATGGAATGAACTAACTATTTTATATAAAATCTTTGTTAATTACGGTGACCGGGTAGAATGTATATCAAAGAAAAGGAAGGTATGTTGTCATATGTAAGTAAACATTGGAAAATTTTAGTAGTGTAGGAATCTCTTTAACCATGCAACAATCACCTCAAAAATAGTAGTTATTTTATTGGACTTCTAAAAAAAGAAGGTTCACGTCTGTAAAGCTAGAAAGGTCAAGTCGGCAGAATCACTCGTATTATATCTCAAAATTTAGTGCTAATTTAGTGCTGAAAACAGATATGATAGGGGGACTAAAAATATGAACACTGCTAACTTTTCATTAAGTTAGCAGTGTACCATTCGTGACCGCGCTAAAACGGAAACTAATGGAATTAAAAGACGTCACTATTTATTGCTCAATTAGTGCTGCCATTACAGCAAAAGATTTTTGAAAAATATTTTTATTTTTCAAATCAACTACTGCTAATAAAACGACGCCAGCAGTCTTGAGAGCTAGAAGAAGACTCTAACACGGAAACTAATGGAATTAAAAGACGTCACCATTTAGTGCTCAATTAGTGCTGCCAGTACAGCAAAAGATTTTTGAAAAATATTTTTTTTTTCAAATCGACTACTGCTAGTATAACGACGCTAGCAGCCTTAAGAACTAGAGAGAGACTTCAAACGGAAACTACTGGAATTGAAAGACGCACAAGAAAGATGCGGTTTTCAAAAAGTATTTTATTGCGATAGAGTTCAATGTCAATATTGCATGGGAGTTATTGAAAATCATGTTTTTTCAACATTAAGATTTGATTTAAAATTGGTACTCGGAAGGTTTTGAAGATGGTACATCATGAATTTGCACCTACACCTGACAAAGCCAATTAGCAACTACAGAAAATAAAATAAAATCTTAAAATTACAAAAATTGTTAGTAACTAGGCGTCTGATTTGGATTTCCTTGAAGTCGGATCCAATGGCACATCTATACATATAACAAAACTGTAGAATTGAAAATTTTGTATATTTAAGATATTTAAAAAATAATATTTAAGGGGTGACTTCAGGGACTCTTTAACCCAATATTTAAATTTTTAACAGACAAATCTTAAGTTTTTACTTTCGCGATGAACTGCTCTTCTACGAGTACAGTTTTTATACCCAAACGAAAGACGAAAAGTCTGCAGTGAGCAATGCTTGTTATAAAAACTATGTCAGGACAGTAACTGTTTTTATATAATAAATATTAATACCATTTAAAAGTATCAGGTATTGTTTTGATTCTTAAACTTCGTCATAATTCTTTAATCCCGTATTTAAATGAGCATGATTGGGTTACGAATCACAAAAACCAGTGGTATTGATTTATTTAAAATATATTCCCATCTAGAATTACTTAATCAAGATACAATTTATTTAAATCAATTTATGTTAAACAGATAGGACTGCCCTATGTGCAGCAAATCGAGCGTTTTGTATATGCAGCTGTAGTTGAACTCGAGAATACCTAATTTCTATGCATGAGAACGGTTAATAGAAACTTCCGTCACAAATCGACTAGAATACTCCTTTAGTGTCGTACCGTAGTATTTATTAGTTTTGTTTGTTACAATTGTTTATACCATTTTACTTACGACTCATAAGTAAATTGCCTATTTTTTTACCTATATCTCTGTCAGTAAGTGTCAAATTATTAAGGAGTTGTGTTATAGTTTCTTTACTGCACTAGTGGAGTAAGTAGAAAGAAACCTGTATTTTTATGTTGGTTGCGTACTGTGTACATTAAATTAAACTAACATTTGACATTTCTGTCTGCGAAATCAAATATTTTTGACAACTTATGCGAAAATTTAAATTTTATGTTTGTTATTTTTATTTTTATACAATACCATTTGGTAAGTCGTGGGTAAAGCATAGTACTTCACTCGAGGAATAAATTGCATATAGTTGATCCATTAGTATACATAGTTAACAAATGTCTAGATCATAGAATTTGGCCTGAATCATTTAAAGAAACCATAGTGTGCCCCATATATAAAAAAGGAGATAAAACATCAGTTAATAACTATAGGCCAATATCACTTATTACTCATTTATCCAAAATTCTTGAAAAAGTATTAAAAACCCGCTTAAGTAGCTTTATAAAAAAATATAATTGTTAAAATTTAGTGTCCTTATTTTGTAAATTAGAATGATGATAGTGGATTGAGGACAGGCAAAGAAAAATCAAAGCTTTTATTAAATTGCCGACGTTTCGACGTTTATTGTCGTCTTTTTCAAGGCTAAAATACATTTTATATAGATGCTATTATATAATAATAAGAAAAAAAAAACATGTTAAAAATAAAAACATAATATCACACACACAAACATGTTTTTTTTTCTTATTATTATATAATAGCATCTATATAAAATGTATTTTAGCCTTGAAAAAGACGACAATAAACGTCGAAACGTCGGCAATTTAATAAAAGCTTTGATTTTTCTTTGCCTGTCCTCAATCCACTATCATCATTCTAAAAAATATAATTTAATATCGAAACAACAGTTTGGTTTTAAAGAAAATACTTCAACAGAGGATGCTGTACTGGAGCTAACAGAAAAAATCCATACGTCACTGGAAAAAGGAAAACCTAGTCTCTGTGTGTTTATTGACTTAAGTAAAGTATTTGATACTGTGGATCACCGCCTGTTATTTAAAACTTTGGAAAATATTGGCATTAGGGGTAATTGCTTAGAAATATTTAAGAGTTACCTGAGTGAGAGAAAACAGGTGGTTAAAATAGGTAATGAATATAGTGATACTGAATATATAAAGTGTGGCATACCGCAAGGTACAGTTCTGGAACCGCTATTATTCAATTTGTATATCAATGATATATTCAAATTGAACAGTTCTGGATATGTAATTGGTTACGCAGACGACACGGCGATTTTCTATGAGGCGGACGATTGGTTAGAATTAAAGAATAAAGTAGAAATAGATTTTAGTATTATGAAAAAATCGTTAGACAATAAACTTCTAACTGTAAACTTGGACAAAACTAATTTTCTACCTTTTAGTTGTAATATCACAGGGGCCTCACCTTTTCAAACTTTACAATTTCCTGCTCATGATAACAAAACAAATATTATACAGTCGACTTCAGAAATGAAATACTTGGGTGTATATATCGACACACATTTAAAATGGGACATACACATTAATTACATTATAAAAAAATTACAAACAATTTTGCACAAATTTAAACAGCTTAGAAAAGTCTTGCCACAAAAAGAGTTAAAAAACTATATTCCGCACTTGTTGAAAGTCACCTGAGATACGCTATTACAGCTTGGGGTTCTGCTCTAAAGATCCACTTAACTCCACTTGAAATAATTCAGAAAAGATTTCTGAAGTTAATAATGGATAAACATTACAGATATCCATCTGAACATTTATTCGAAGAAAGTAAAGTATTTGATTTAAGTCAACTCCACTTCTTTTGTACCAATGTCAAATATCATTTTGGAAACAAAAAAAATATCAATCGCGAACATAATTACTTAACTAGAAATCGTAACCTTCACACCTACCCAATCATTGTCAAGAAATCGATTTCACAAAGAGCATACTCTTATGTCTCAATGAAATTTTACAATGTTTTACCTGAAACACTAAAAAAGATCAATAATAAAAATATGTTTAAAAAAAAACTAAAAATGTATATTATGGAAAATCACAGACAATTTGTAGCTAATATATTACAATAATCTACAATAAATTACGTATTAGGAAAAGAAAAAAAAAGTCATAAAATCAAAGCAGACACTTACCCGGACTAGACCTATTACTTACCTAAAACAACAAGCTCACCTGAATTAACAAACTTACCGGCATTGACAAACTTATACATAATACTTTATTGTAATACTTTTAATATGTTTTTCTTTTAAGTAGAATTTAAATTTAGATAAAATGTCATTTTTTTTAGCGAAACAAGTGCTCATGTACTTATCGCTTTTCACTTTATCTGTATTAGTATTTGTATTGTAATGTTTAGTTTTAAAATCATTTATTTTTCTATTGTATTGCGCTATATACTATACGAATAAAGTTATTATTATTATTATTTTATTTAGCTCGTTTCTTTAGCCCATTCGCTCGCAAGCTCGCTCAAGGGCCAAACACACTCGCTGTAATATGCAATTTACTCCACTCGTAAAGTAATGTACTATAAAAGTACAAGTGAAATTTTTTATTCTTGATGTAAGCGATAATTCTTTAATCACTTGATTTTGTACAAAATTACTTAACAACATTTGTAGTTATATCAATAAATAACATCTTAAAAATTATTTTAAATTAAAACTAAAGAAATTTACACATATTGATTAAACAAAATTTTATAGTAAGTAGGTACTAGGTCCCACTCATATCATTCAAAGCCATCTTTTGTTATAAATTAATATTTATCGTCTTTCCCTAATTCTTCTTTATGTAAAATTTTAAATATTATTATAGTCCAAGATCCCGATATAGGACGACCTTCACCGAGCTGGTTAATGGACCAAACATATTTTTTATGTAATTTAATATATCAAAAAATATATTGCATATGAGTTGCCTATCGAATTTCAGTCAAGGATATTTTTAATTAATTTTTAAAAATTTTTTGTGCGACTGAGAGGTCCCTACCTATACTGATATATACTGTACGCGTCTATCGCTATCCTTCTTGTCTTCAAGAGCAGAGAGCTCTCTCTCTTTAAAAGGCCGGGATACAAACGCTGTTATGTTGTGTCCTCTTCTATCGCATGGGACGGTAGGTAGGGACCTCTCAGTCGCACAAATTTTTTTTAAAAATTAATTAAAAATATCCTTGACTGAAATTCGATAGGCAACTCATATGCAATATATTTTTTGATATAATAAATTACATAAAAAATATTCAGTAATGAGTATTGTATTCTACTCTAAAATACCGTCACATGGTTGCAGTATATCCCGCTCTATGCTTTTGAGGTAGTTGGCTACATAAACAGAGTTTTTACAAATAACATGGATCGAAATGCGTTTTTTGCATTGGATTCGTTAAAGTATCAGGAAATTTGTCGCTATATTTTATAATGTAAAAAGGGAAATTGCATTTCTGCATTCGAAAAGTACATTCCGAACAGACAATAGAGAGAAAACTTACAACTCGGTAAGTATTGCTGAAAATGGGTTCAATTTATATACTCGGGGTTTTTGGAGCCGCTGAACACGAATATCACGATTCCGAAAGTCTCCGCGGCACTTGGTGTCTAGGGTATTTACCTATTCTCCTGGGGTTTTATGTAAATTCTGTACGAAATAATAATGGCGATGTTGTTCGAAACACCTGGTGCTTAAATTAAGACTGACCTCGTCTCCAGGAATTTTATGCAAATTCGATACAAAAAGAGTGTGCACACGGTACTAGCAGGTTTTTTGGGTCGCTTACCACGAATATCATATAATGAGTTTGCTAAATCATTCGCATACAAATTTATGAATCCATGCACGTGCATAGAAGTATAACTTCTGCCGGCAGTCCCACTGACTGCCACACTACTTTTTTTTTAAATCTCTTTACACATTCCATATATTTTGTATAAGATTTATTTACAAACAACCCAAATTTATTACATACTTTTCTGAAAAGTTTTTTTTTAAGTTTCGTTTTGGATCTTGTTGACTATCACGGCATCTATGTATTTATATTCAAAGTGAAATATGGTGACCACGGTTTGGTTTTTACTTCCTTTTATTAGTGTTTGAAACACAATCTTAAATCGATTTATAGAGAGTGGGACTTCTTGTCTACAAAAGGTTTAAAAAACTTCCTTTTTAACCACCTAACTGTTGTGACATATTTGAATATTTTCGGGTATATTCCTATTACTTTATTTTTTATACTTTTTTATCTGAAGCTAGATGTTAAAAACAATTTTTTTTATAATACAAAAGGGGATGTTATCGGTGACACTTCCTCACTGTTCTCATCATGTTATAACGAACTTACTTGTTTACGTCGATATTTACATACAAAAGCGATGGATGCATTTACATAACATGATTAATTTTCGGAGGATCGGCAACTTCTGCATAAAGTGAAATGATTGATTATATCGCTGAAGAAGTGTTAAATTAATAACTAAGTTTGATTTTAACTTGCAAATGTGTAAATGAAAATGATCAATCTATAAACTAATGTTAACATAACTTTTGATAGCTAATTGTTTCGTTTAAATTAACAATTTCAAATTATCCGGTATATCGATAATAACTTCCTACGCATTATGAAATTGTATATAGAACGAATTTTCATACAGAAATTGGGGACGACGTAAATTTAAATTATTTATTACTTACCTTTAATTATACCGATTAAAAATTAACAATAATTTATACGAACGGTAGATTAAAGGTAATGAATAAGAGGATAAAGTAATCAAGATGATGTTAAACTGGATGGTTTAGCACGATCAACACAAATTTGGGGTACGTTTTAATATTCAAAAACTCTTATTAACTCACTACAAACGTGATGGTAATTTCCTAAGATTAAAACGTATACAAGGTCTATCGAAGAGTCTCCGATATACTTTCATTATCTCTGCATTGGCGTTAGTCATAGGGCGAGTGGCATCCTTCAAACAACATGCTCTCAACTTTATTTTCACTTTGCTGGAAGTCACATTTTAAAATAAAATGCCCTTATCGCATTATATTCCATGTTTTTTGAAGTTATACTTCTATTCGTACACTCTGTAGAAAAAGATTGTGTAGAGTTAAATGGAAAAAATCATTACATATGTAATGGTGTGAGTAAGAGAGACACAGAAACACTTATAAGGTATATTGGTCGGTAAAAACAAAGAATATTTACCACATGTCATTAGTCATAACTATAAGTCTTTTGAATACCGTTTCAACATTCAGTACATTGAAAAGGGATAGATATACAAAAAACAGTCTGAACTAATGTATGAATATCATAGTGACGGACCACATGATTATTTGACAGATTATTTTATAATTCTGTCACGTAAGCGAAGTAAAGTTTAGCATTTTATATTAATAATAATATTCAGTAATGAGTATTGTATTGTAGTCCAAAGTACCATCACATGGTTGCATTATATCCTGCACTATGCTTTTAAGGTTGTTGGCTACATAAACAGAGTTTTTACGAATAGTCGAGGAAATAAACTAAAACCTCTGAATTTTGTAACGTAAGATGGATCGGAATGCGTTTTTTTGCATTGTATTTGTTAATGTAACAGGAAATTTGTTGCTATACTTTATAATGTAAAAATGGGAAATTGCATTTCTGCATTCGAAAAGTGCATTCCGAACAGACAATAGAGAGAAAACTTACAATTCGGTAAGTATTGCTGAAAATGGGTTCAATTTATAAACTCGGGGTTTTTGGGGTCGCTGTACACGAATATCACGATTCCGAAAGTCTCCGCGGCACTTGGTGCCTAGGGTATTTACCTCTTCTCCTAGGGTTTAAAGTAAATTCTGTACGAAATCAGTGCACACCTTTGAGTCGCTAAATACGATTATAATAATGATGATGGTCTTCAAAACACCTGGTGCTTAAGATGGACCTCGTCTCCAGGAATATTATGCAAATTAGATACAAAAAGAGTGTGCACTCGGTTTTTGTGGAGGTTTTTGAGGTCGCTAACCACGAATATCATATAATGATTATTATAATTATTCGCATAAAAATTTATGAATCCGGGCGTGTGCATAGATGTATAATTTCTGCCGGCAGTCCCACTGACTGCCACACTCATTTTTTTTATATATAAGAACTATTTTTTTTCAATTTGAAAACAACCAAAAATCACAGTGGGTTATCTCGAAGTTGACAGAGCATTGCAATGTTATGTTTTATTTAAAATTGCTGCACAAAATTCGATATGTGCTACAAATTTGATGAGTCTCTTGTGGCATTATAGTGTTGGAGAAGCCCCACGTTGGGCGCCAATTGATATTGTACTTACCTCTTCCAATCAATAAAACTCTCAGGGTTCTGGATTCTGCACTTAAAGAAATGTGCCACTAACACAATAAAGGGTAGTTGTTAGATAGTTTTTTTGGTAATTTGTTTGTTAATTAGATTGTCATGAATAAGTTTTTTAAAAAATGTCATTTGAATGAAAATAGAATTGTAAAGAAATAAATTAAATAAAAATGTTAAGATGAATTAAGGAGATAATTAAAACACAGAACAGGAGTAAATAAAAGAGGTAGAGGATCAAAAGAAGGAGATAGCAAGTAGATGAGGAAAGAGAAGGAGCTAGCAAATAGAAGAGAAGAAAGAGGACAGAAAAAAGGAATTGAATTTTTATTTTTTTGTTTGTGTATATTTTTTTGTAATAGCAACTGATTAGCAACTGATTAGTAACTTAAGTGCAGAATCTACAACCCGGAGATTTTTTTGATTGAAAGATGTACCAAGGCGGCATTACATATCTAACATATTTAAACAAGCAATTCTTGTATATATATAAATATATATACTCGGAATCGTCTCCAACGATTTTCATGAAATTTAGTATATAGGGGGTTTCGGTAGCGATAAATCGATCTAGCTAGGAATCATTTTTAGAAAATGTCATTTTATTCATGTTTTATCGATAATCAACTTAAACATAAACTTACTTTTTTTTATTGGAAGAAAAATAACAAAAAGGTGGCGTTTGAGTAGTCCATAATAGTCAGGTTTCTGCTTGTCCCACACGTGCTGCTAACGTAAGATACTTGCAAAATTTACATTACACGAGCAGAAAGGTCTTATGATTTAGATGTTTCACGAGAGCGTGCGGCCCAACGTGTAGCTAATGAAAATATTAAGCCAGCAACTGTCTGGTTGTATTGCTATAGGTTTTCGCAAACGGTTCTAACGATTTCATTGAAATTTGAAATATAGGTATACACAGAGACAAAAAATCGATCTAGCTGGGTACCTACCACTTCCTGGATAATTCGTTTTTATCATTTTCCCACATAAGATGGTTGTTAGGGTCTTATTATTAAGGTGTTTTACGAGCAAAGCTCGGTCATCCAGGTACTCAATATATAAAGATATATATAATCTGAAATTTGGAAACAACTGCAACGATGAAAAACTGCTACAATAAACTGAAAAATATTGCTCGTTCTAAGATATATTGGCGAGCAGTAATAATTAATTGACACAGCAACAGTAAAGCTAGTGAATGGCATCTCTTCCGAAACTAACATTATAAGATTCACTGCGTTTTTTTATTAAACGTTTCATTAAAATCTTAGCTCTAAAAATTTAGTAGTTTATATTGCAATCCATTAGATTATTAAATTTTAAAATGTTTAGATGAAAATAACATTACATTGATCTATTACGTGTTAATTAAACGAAAAAATGTTTTTTTTTAATTAAAAACTAATGGAGATAAAACAAGTAAAAAAAAGTGAGAGGTGTCAAGGGACACCCGGATGGAACGAAGTTCCTTTCGATTAATTAGTGATAGTCTAGTCGAGAAGTTGATATCCTGCGAAAAATAATTACCAGCCTCCTAAAAATATGGGTGATAGCTCAAACGATCCAGAATGGCATTTAGAGAAAGACCATTTTTCGATTTTTTTCTGGAGATAAAAACTACAATTGTTATTAACAAAATAAGATGAAAAAACAAATGATATTTCGTTTTTTGTTCGTAACTCGAAAAATATTAACATTTAAAAAATTTTGAAAAAAGCTCGTTAAAGAGGAGGAAATTTCCAATAAAAAAGTCCAAAGTGCCGGAACTCTATCTCCGTTATTTATAATTTTAATTTAACGCTGAAAATAGGTCTGCGCGCGACATTTTTAGGTTGCGCGCGTGTAGCTCAAAAGCGAGTACGGCACAATAATTAATTTATTTAAGGTATTGAATATTATTTTTTAAATTTGAAAAAATTATGGTGTGTTCTGAACACTATAAATAATTTATTCCCGTTGGAAATTTTACTTAAAGTTAATTTTTCAACAAGTTAAACAATTGTTAACTAACAAAATTTTCTTGAACTTTTGTCTTAATTGTAAATAAAAAAAAATGTTTAAATAATTGCCGTAAAAATTTTTCGCTTCGTAGAGCCATTCTTATATACATACTTTACAGGATCACGCCATAAAAACTAAAAAAATATTCATACTTTGTTTATAATAATTTTTGCAATTAACCAAAAACTGAAAAATCCAAGCAATGTCGTTTAACTACAAAAATTATTATAAACAAAGTATAAATATTTTTTTAATTTTTATGGCGTGGTCTTGTAAAGAATGTATATAAGAATGGCTCTACGAAGCGAAAAATTTTTACGGCAATTATGTAAACATTTTTTTTTATTTACAATTAAGACAAAAGTTCAAGAAAATTTTGTTAGTTAACAATTGTTTAACTTGTTGAAAAATTAACTTTAAGTAAAATTTCCAACGGGAATAAATTATTTATAGTGTTCAGAACACACCATAATATTTTCAAATTTAAAAAATAATATTCAATACCTTAAATAAATTAATTAATGTGCCGTACTCGCTTTTGACCTACACGCGCGCAACCTAAAAATGTCGCGCGCAGACCTATTTTCAGCGTTAAATTAAAATTATAAATAACGGAGATAGAGTTCCGGCACTTTGGACTTTTTTATTGGAAATTTCCTCCTCTTTAACGAGTTTTTTTCAAAATTTTTTAAATGTTAATATTTTTCGAGTTACGAACAAAAAACGAAATATCATTTGTTTTTTCATCTTATTTTGTTAATAACAATTGTAATTTTTATCTCCAGAAAAAAATCGAAAAATGGTCTTTCTCTTAATGCCATTCTGGATCGTTTGAGCTATCACCCATATTTTTAGGAGGCTGGTAATTATTTTTCGCAGGATATCAACTTCTCGACTAGACTATGAAGGAATTGTAATTTGTAAACACAACAGAGTGTTTATACATACTAGTACATAAGCATAATGTCTGTATAAAATGTCTACTTACCTAACTCTATCAGCAATATCCGGAACTTGTTCAGAAACACTGTCAGGATACATTATTGTTATTATTTTCTATTATTTTATTATTTATTAGCTACAAAACACCTGTATAAACTTAACAAAGTCGCAACACTACACTGTTCAGAGCAATATAGTAAATCCATTATCACCTGAATATTTTCAACAGTTCGTTTCTTTTAACAAAAGTTTCCATTTATACAATATTAGAGGTTTAGATGACATACATCTACCTAGAATTACTTTTTATTTCAACTAAATTTAAAACAGGAATTAACAATTAAATACAAAATCTTAAAATTAAAATATTTGACAGTTAAGGTAATTTGACGTAACTAACTAGTCAAGTTACGAACTATTTTTAAAATGTTTATGAATTTATTAATTTATAAAAACAGGATGAAATAAAATATAATACTATTATAGGTACTTATTTTTTATTCTACAGTATTTTCTTTTTAATGTACATTTTCTTTTAATTTAAATTAGTGTCTTTTTAATTGTAATATATCTATCTATAAGAGAGAGAGAGAGAGAGACAGACACACAGAGAAACATGCGTGTGTCGTGTCGTGTCGTGACATATTTTGGTCTGAATTTTTTCCGGCTAGCCTCTAGCCTCAGTCGTAACTGGTCGTAACGCCCGAAAGGGAACTTCGTTCCAACAAATAGAGCATGTCAAATTTTATTGCTTATTATTATTATAGATTAAAAAATAATTCCATTTTCTGTTTAACTTTTAATTTTTTAACAAATTTTGGTTTATAATGTATTTTCTGTTTAATATCGGTGTCTAATAAATCTTTTATATACATTATTCATATATATTTTATTACCCATTTCTGTTTAATATTTAAGAATTAATTTATGCCTAAGTTTTATATAGATTGCATTCCATGAAAAAAAATTGTATTGAATTTTCCAATTAATATTGATGAGTATTATATACTGCTCGTTGAATTTTTTATGTACACTTTTTTACAAGATTGTAATAATCCAGAGCTTTATGAAAAAAGCCCAAAGGGCACAGCTAAATGATTTATTTATCTTTAAATGAAATTGAACTTCTTTTAACGTACGTTATTAATATAAATATTAACAACAACTATGTTAGTTGCTAATTATTTAATTGTTAATAAATTTATATCCTAGCGGACATACCTGACAATACAGGATTTATACTAATTTGTAACTAACTAAAAAAAGGTCTATTCACATTATAGTTCAGGTCACGCTCAGCTCACACTCCACTTAAGCCGCGGTCAAATATTATTACTTGCTTTTAAACGAGACTATTTATACTTGGCGCTTCGCTCACGGTACGCTCATGCTCATTGATCGTGGTCTTTCTTTCCACGGATATTTTGAACGGACCGTGAGCACATCGTGAGCGAACCGTTGTGCTAGTATGTATAATACAAATGACACTCAGACACTCAGTCTCAGTCGGTTTGCATTTTTCCCCTGCAAATTATACATTGACACAGCACTGAAAAATGGAATATGGAGAGAAATTGCAGAGAAATTAAATGAAATATATTGGAGTTTCGTTAATGCAAAAATAATTATGATATAGATACGTATCCATACAAGTATAATAAGATCAATATGTATATATTTTATTTATTTGCCATGGAACTTTTCTAGCTTCCGTGTTAAAAAACTGTTTAAATATTTCCCTACATTGAAAAGCATCTTCGCCAGCATTGCCTCCTTGATTTGGCAAAGAAAAGAACTGAGACTGCTCTTCTCTACTTCCATCTGACGTATCAGCTGAACCACAGTTAAATGATGCACAATCCCGCAACAAATTATGTAAAATACATGCAGTTAAAATAATTTAATTAAAATATTGAAAAAAATTTAGTTTCATCATCTGCAAGACCTCTATACAAAGTAAAAAATTCACCTTCCATTTTTCGCTTTTTAAAATTTCGTGTACCCATATTGTTCTGCGTTTTTTGTTTTCGTTTCGGTTTTCCTCCTCTTCAACATCCAAACATACAGCAATACTAGCTAAATCAGCATTTGAGATCTTTTTTAACATTTTTGATATTAACTAATAATAAATAATGTTCTGACCAGATTGGATGTTGATCGTTCAATGTGAATAGTAGGTAGGTATACATAAATCTTGATTGTGACCGAACGGTGAGCGAACCGAGACCTGAGCGCCTATGTGAATCGACCTTAAACTGTTGAATTGATCCCAACAAATCAACTAAAAAATTCATTTTGGCGAACAGAAATCCAGTCAAATGTTCATCTTTGAAAACGACAACCGATCTGGTTGTCGAAAGCTTAGTTAGAAAAATTATTTTAATTTTTGTTAGGCATTTTTAGTTTTGAAAAAACAACCCTTGACGAATTTATATATCTATCAAGATAAATAAGCAAGGATCATTTTTCAAACATTGATTTATTTTTTTATTATTTTGATTTTAGTGGCAAAAGTTCCCCCATTAAAGAAGTAAATATATACAATTATGCCACAAAGTTATAGGCAATATTCGTTCCTGCGCGTAAAATTGTCAAACGGTTTTCTTTTGATTTCACATGCAATGAATTACTTTTTAAATCAACGACGCGTTGGCACGTTTCATCTGAGTACTCGAATATGATTATTCATTGCGCTTTTTTAGTTCCATAAATTTCCGAAAGAAAATGATTTTGCTAATTTTGATGTTGCTCACTTAAAATTTGTCACCCGTTCACTTTTCTAAAATTATATCCCATTGATAAGTCTGTAGAAAGTAGTACGTTCAGGCTTAAAATCCCAGTTTTGTTTCGCGTCAGTCAAAAGTTTAGTAAAATATTCCTTTTTAGAATTGTACCAGCATATCTGTGGCTGCATTTATTTTTTTAAAATAATGTTATCAAATGTATAGGGTTACTTCTTCGTTTTATCCGACTTAGTGACTTAGTAATTTTCAAACAACAACATGACAAAAACCAATACCAACGTGAATAAATAAAAAAACAACCCACTAGATATGTTAAAACGTGGAATGATGTATATCTTAAGCCTAAATGGTATTGAACTGGCAAATTTTTATTTTTTTTATTGAAAAGATAACATGGATAGTAACGAGTATTCCCTCCTCTAGCTTTAATTACTGCATTCATCTTTCTGGGGATGCTACCAATTAAAGTCTGTATGTATTCCTGAGGAACTGCGTTTAATTTATATTGTGCTGCAAGTCCAAGTTCTTCAATTGTATTTGGAGTCGGATTTCTTTTTCTTATCCGGCGTCTTAGCTCATCCCACATGTGCTCGATTGGATTTAAGTCTGAGTTGTATGGTGGCCAATCTAACCTTTGAATCTGGACCTCACCAAGATAATTAGTCACTATGCCAGCGGCATGTGGTTGTAAATTATAGTGTATTAATATGAATTTTTTGATAACCGGGGTTTCTAATTCCTCTCCATACCGTCACATCCAAAACTAAAGTTATGTATAATACTGCAGCTGGCGTACGTTCCTCAAATCTTCTGTAGACATGATTTTGTCCATCCGGTTTTCATAAAAAGTAAATTTTTTTTATTGCTCCATATTTAACCGAATGTGTGTTAGGGCAAAGTCTAATCTACGAGATATGTGATTTTGTAGAAGACGAGGAAATTTACCACGGTGTCTTATTATCAAAAAACGATCATCAATTGCAGTGGTGCAACGCTTGCAGCCTTGACAAGGCCTTCAAACGAAATTTACAATCTCTTCATACCTTTTTAAAATATTTGATACCATAGATTGACCTCTCCTAAGACTTCCTGCTATATTTTCTTGTACATTTACTTTATTATGCATAATTTGTGCCGCTTCAGCTTCACCACAACATCTAACTTATTGTTTTAAATACAGGCAATACCAAAGCGAATCACTATCATTAACTTAATTTTAACACAAAGAGATCAACTCACTATAGTTCTTAAAGTATTTAAAAACAAATTTTTATCTAAAATACACAAAAATTATAGACGCCTTAATAAGGATTAAAATTGTCCTGATTAAAGAATCGACTAAGCGGCATTAAAGGCTAATTATGAAGAAGAAAAAACAATTTCTATTTTCTTATAACACTAATTAAGAAGTTAGTCAATGTTCACAAAACACGCAAACAATCTCAATACTGTTTCTAATCCGATTTAATAAAGAATACTTTTTGTTTCAGGTGACTTAATGGATATATCTGCCCTTACTAACTCCGGGATAAACTTTATTCTATACTGCACGATGTCCAGGCAATTCAGATCCAGTTTCCAAGACTTCTTCAAACTACACAAACTTAAAAAATTTAATCCACTGGGATACACTAACGAGACCGACAAGATGGGAGAAAAACCGACACAATTTACGGCGGTATAATGTTTAAGGAGTCTCTTCTAAGATTTAAGCTCAGGGTGCGTTATTAGTTTTGTATCAATCCTTCTTTATCTCATTTTAATAAAAAGTATAATATATAGAGTAATAAATCAGGTTTGTAACCCTGATTTAGACTTAATAGTTTCGAGGCCTATTTCAAATATTTCCAACATACAATTTACTGAACTGTCGTCTTATACCTAAACCAACAATTTAGTTTATCACTTTATATTAATAATGAATAATTAATATACATTTTTTTATTTTATGCAAAAAACTAATAAAGCATACGCAAATTTTTTTTCTTCTACTTTTATTCGCCTTCTTCTTTCTCTTCTTCTTCTCCTTCATCTTCTTCTTCTTCTTCCTCTTTATCATCATCGTCATCGTCGCTTTTTTCTTATAACAGAATCCAGCCGTATTTAATCCCATACGTTTATTCTCTTTTAGACCTCTTCGTTGGACTCTGAGCTCCATCTGAGCTCCAACTCTCAAACCATCTTTTGAGTGTTCTGACCATCAGTCTTCTCACGATTGGTTTCTGCGACTTAGTCCTGTTTAATCCGTTATGTTTATTCTTCTTCGCAGCTCTTTCTGAACTCTGACCGTCTACTCTCATACCACCAATTTTCGAGTGTTTGTTTTTAATTTGTTTCGTTTATTCTTCTTCGGAGCTATTTATATGACTCTAACCTCGGTTAGTCTGACCACCAATCTTCGAGTGTTTGGTTTCTGCGACTTAGACCTGTTTAATCGTTTACGTTTATCCTCCTTTACAGCTCTTCCTATGACTCTGAATTTTAACTCTCATACCAGTTCATACCCATCTTCGAGTGTTCTGTTTTTGTGGCTTAGTCTTGTTAAATCCGTTACTTTTATCCTCCTTTAGAACTCTTCTGTTGCGTTTGAGTTTTTATTCTTATACCATCTCTTGGATAGTCTATCCACCAATCTTAAAATGTTTGGTTTTTGCGGCTTAGTTCTGTTTTATTTGTCACGGTTGTCCTCCTTTAGAACTGTTATACCATCTCTTTGGTGATCTATCCACCAATATTTGAATGTTTGGTTTTTGCAGCTTAGTCCTATCTAATCCGTTATCTTTATTCTTCATTGGAGCTTTTCCTGTTACTTTGAGCATCCGCTATTATACATCTCTTGGGTGGTCTGTTTACTAGTGTTTGTATGTTTGGTTTTTACGATTTAATCCTATTTAAACGTTTACACTTTTTCGGAGGTCCAGTTCTTGTACCAGTTTGTAAGTTGTCACATTTTTGGTTTCTGCGATTTGGTCCTGTCAAAAAATTTCACATCTATATTTTTTTCTAAAAAAATAAATTTGTAGAGATGTTAATATGTTACGTTTATCTTCCTTCGTAACTTACTATAACTCCCATCTCTTGTATAGTCTTTCCACCAGTCTTCGCATATTTGGATACTGCAACTAAGTTATGTTTAATCTTTTACGTTTATCCTCTTTAGCAGCTCTTCTTATGATTTTGAGCGCCAACTCTCATTTCAGTCCTTGGTTGATCTGACCACCATTCTTAGCTCGTTTGACTGAGTTCTGTTTAATCTGTTATTTCCCCATTTTCTTCTGATATTCTTTATACATGGTCTCTCTAACACAACTTGCGTGTTCTACCCCATCCTGTATTCCTAGTTCCCCTCTAATATCCTGTTTTTTTTTTCTATCATTAAGGATAACACTCCTCAAGTTTTTTTTAACTCTCTAATTATCATTATTGCTTTTGTTTGTTGATGTGTTTGCTCGGTATGATTTGTAGTTCCTCACCTTGATCTTTTTACATATCATTTTGTTTTGCCGAATGTTATCTTTCAGTTATTTGCCGACTTTTGTTGCTTTTATGGCTTGTGTTCGTGTTTCTACAATCAGCTGGTTTTACTTATCGTTATTACAACGAGAAGCAGTGAAGAGATAGCATATTGTAACGAGCGAGAGTTCCCTAGTACGCCTCTGTCGCCCTGATAGCGTTAGGTAAACAACTGATTCCCGGAAGTATAGTCACCGCGCGTACAATCGAGAAAATTCCTTCCTTTCTACGCGCGTCGAGAAAGTGTTATCGAAAGACGTTCTGGAAGCAGTGAACTGGTATATAAGCTGAGATGCCGCGGACCACAGGGAAGTTTAAAGTTTATAGCGACAGGCTAAATATTTGAGCGATCTACGAGCTGCGAAGTGCAAATAAATAAGTGAATATAAATCGGAGTTAATTGTTGTACATAAATTAGTGTGTAGTGTTATAGTTAGTTTAGTTATTTAGTTATAATTCGTTTAGTTAGTAGTGTGTAAATAAATTAGACATTTTCGTTCAGCAGTGATTTTTATTTTGAACCCCTAGAACGTAACAATTGGTGTCAGGTGTGGGGTAAATTGAACTGCTGTGTTAATTTAAATTGTGGACTTCATTAGTGAATATTTTGTATGCCAGTTACGAGATCACAGACGAAGAAAATGGATCAGGCGACAATGGAATTTTTCCAGCAAGCCCTTGAAAAAATGAGCTTGAAAATGGAGGAAAACACAAATAAAATAGAAGAAAATACTAGAAAGATAATGGATGAAAACACCCAGAAAATGGAGAATAAAATGGAAGAAAACACCCAGAAAATGGAGAATAAAATGGAAGAAAAAACTAAGAAAATGGAAGAAAACACTAAGAAAATGGAAGATAATTTGGGAGATAAATTGACATTTATTGAAAATGAGTTGAAGAATAATTACTCCAAACTGGAAAATAAGATTGGAAGCGTAAAAGACGAAATTGGAAGCGTAAAAGACGAAATGGGAAACGTAAAAGACGAGATGGGGAACGTGAGCGATAAAATTGGAAAATTTGAAGACAGGGTTGGAAAATTTGAAGACAGGGTTGGAAACATTGAAGGCAGATTGGTTAATATGGAAGAAGAAATGCAAGTAAAATTGGAAGAACAGGTGAAAACCATGGAAGAGCGATTGAGTAAGAACTTCAGCAAATATTGTTCGGTTAAGCTGGGAGAACGGGGTGAGCCAGGCCGAACAAAGATCAAACCTCCAACTTTTGATGGCAAAACACCCTGGAGCACATACCAGAAACAATTTGAAGCAGCAGCCAACGCCAACTGCTGGGACGATGAAGAGAAAGCAACTGCCTTAATTGTTGCATTAAGAGGAGACGCACTGAATATCCTTCAGACCATTCCTGTAAGTCAACAAGGTGATTATAAGACTCTGACAAGTAGACTGCAAATGAGATATGGTGATGCACATCTCCAACAAGTGTATCACGCACAAATCAAGAGTCGCCATCAGAAGAGTGCAGAAACCTTGCAGGAATTCGAAGCAGACATAGCAAGGTTGGTAAGGCTGGCCTATCCTTCAGCACCGGACAGCTTCCTAGAACAACTTGCTGTCCAGACCTTCGTCGATGGGTTGAGAGACACGGAGACTCAGCAGACGTTGCGGTTGGCCCGGCCCAAAACCCTAGATGACGCCCTGGCCCATGTCCTAGAATTTGAAGCTGCTAAACAAGCTTCGCACAGAGGACAGAGCAAAGTGAGACAGCTTGATGATTTGCCAGTCTGCGACGATAGAATTGAGGAAGTAATTCGCCGAGTTCTCCAGGAGAAACGTAATGGTGGACCAAGATGCTGGAACTGCGGCGAAAGAGGACACATTCGGCGTAACTGCAAGAAGCCGGTTAAACCACAACGCCAAGAACAGGGGCCTAAACCGACCCGCCACGACAATGCCCCTGAAGTTGTAATTCAGGCCATCTCTTCAAGTGTTTATGTCGACGGTAAAATTAATGGGAGGTCCGTAAAAATGTTAGTCGACACTGGCGCAACCCGAACTATAGTTAAGCCGAGTGTAGTTAAAGGAAATGGAAAAACCTTACCAGCGATGGTTCGTTTACGGACTGCAACTGGAGAAGACGTGCCAACACATGGAAAGAAGAGGATCGTCATCAACATTGGGGACAGGTCTCTCGAACATGAGGTGCTGGTGGCAGATATCATGGAGGAAGTCATCTTGGGAATGGATGTCATTAAGGGTTATGGCTTCCAGATGAATATGAGAAACGATGTTCTGAGGATCGGAAGTCTGGAAATTCCATTCCTGGGATGTGAAGATATCACGACTCGAGTCTTACTCAGCGAAGATGTTCACCTACGTGGACAGGCGGAAACCATAGTGAAGGGGTATTTAGATAGAGACCTTCGAGATAGCTGTATAAGACTCATCGAACCAGCCAGTGAGAGTAACCTCGGGAAAGGACTGTTAGTCGGAAAAACCTTGGTGAGAGGCGGAAACGAAGTTCCTGTGAGAATGTTGAACACCAACATGTACCCTGTGATCTTAAAGAAAGGTACGATCCTGGGAGAAAGCTGTTCTGTGCTTTGTGTGACAGGAAGCGTTCAGGATCTGAAGAACCCGCTACCAAGAAGCGAGAAGAGTTCGAAGAAATTATTTGAGACATTGGCTTCTTCCTGCACAAAACTTGCACCAGAACATATTAGCAAGGTGAAGAAACTAATTCATGAATACAGTGACGTTTTTGCTATGGACAACACTCAGATGGGTAGGACGAATGTTGTGAAGCATTCTATCAATACCGGAAGTTCAGATCCCATACGCCAACAACCGCGAAGGCTTCCCATAGCAAAGAGAGAAGAAGCAGAAAATATAATCAAGGACATAAACGAACAAGGAATAATAGAGCAATCTGATAGTCCTTGGTCATCACCTGTGGTTTTGGTGAAGAAGAAAGATGGCAGCACCAGATTTTGTGTCGACTATCGTCGTTTGAACGACGTCACCAAGAAGGATTGCTACCCCATTCCAAGGATTGACGACACTTTGGACACGCTTTCTGGCTCGAAATGGTTCTCCACGCTGGATTTGAAGAGTGGATATTGGCAGGTGGAATTGGATCCCAAAGATAAAGAGAAAACAGCTTTTACTATTGGGACAGGATTGTGGCAGTTCACAGTAATGCCATTTGGTCTTTGTAACGCACCTGCAACTTTCGAGCGATTAATGGAAACCATTCTTCGAGGATTGTCATGGAAGACGTGCCTAGTTTATTTGGACGATGTCATAGTATTTGGCCGGACATTCGACGAACACCTGGAGAATCTAAGAGACGTCCTTGAAAGGCTACGCACTGCAAATTTAAAACTCAGTCCAAAGAAATGCCACCTCTTCAGGAAAGAAGTGAAATATTTAGGACATGTAGTATCTGCAGATGGCATCAGTGCTGACCCAGATAAAGTCAAGGTTGTACGAGAATGGCCAGTACCACGGGACAAGCACCAAGTAAGGAGTTTTCTTGGCTTGTGCACGTACTACAGGAAGTTCGTCTTTGGATTTGCTGACATCGCGAAGCCTCTAACAAGACTGACGGAAGATGGAAGGGACTTCAAATGGGATACTGAATGCGAGGATGCTTTCAATCGACTGAAGCAAGCACTAACAACAGCTCCTATATTAAGTTATCCTCAGACCAGTGGAAGGTTTATATTGGACACGGACGCAAGTAACACGGCCATAGGAGGCATATTATCCCAAATTCAGAATGGCCAAGAGAAAGTTATAGGATATTTCAGCAAGGTCCTGTCGAAGCCTGAGCGTAACTATTGTGTTACGAGGAGAGAACTTCTCGCCGCAGTCAAGTCAATAAAACATTTTTATAAATACTTGTACGGTCGCGAATTCCTTTTAAGAACAGATCATGCTGCTCTGAAGTGGCTTCTACAATTCAAGAACCCAGAAGGTCAGGTTGCGAGATGGATAGAAAGGCTGCAGGAATATCATTTTTCTGTGGAACATCGGGCCGGAAAGTCACATGGCAACGCTGACGCATTATCTAGAAGACCTTGTCCTTCTGACTGCAAACACTGCAGCAAAGCAGAAGAGAAGGAATTCTGTTTAAGAACAACCGTCGTGGATCTAGATTGGCTGCCAGAATCCCTAAAGCGAGACCAAGAAGGTGACACCGAACTAAAGATGATGTTTGACTGGAAAGCAAAAGGACAGAGACCAAGATGGGAAGAAGTGAGTCACCTGAATCCTAGGGTCAAGTCCTACTGGGCGCAGTGGGACTCCATTATTGTAGAGGATGGATTGTTGAAGAGGTCCGTCGAGAATGACGAGGGTACTGCAGCTAGGACTCAGCTGATAATTCCCCGGAGTCGGACGACAGAAGTATTGGAGAAACTTCATAATGGAACCTCCGGTGGACACTTCGGCATCAAGAAAACGTTGGAAAAGATCAGAGAACGTTTTTACTGGGTCAACCGCAAAGAAGACGTCAAGGACTGGTGCCGAAAATGTAGACTTTGTGCTTCAACGAATGGCCCAAGAGGAAAACGACGAGCGCCAATGAATCAGTATAACGTAGGCAGTCCTATGGAAAGAGTTGCTATAGACATCGCAGGCCCATTCCCAGAGACCGACGATGGGAACAAGTACATATTGGTGGCGTCGGATTACTTTACCAAATGGGTTGAAGCACATGCCATCCCAAACCAAGAGGCCTCGACAGTGGCAGACGTGCTGATAAAAGAGATGTTTAGTCGGTTTGGAGTGCCACTGGAGCTACATTCTGATCAGGGACGAAATTTCGAGTCTGGCCTATTCCAGAGCATTTGTGACATACTCGGAGTCAAGAAGACCAGGACAACGCCTCTTCACCCACAGTCAGATGGCCTAGTCGAAAGAATGAATAAAACTGTGGGAAAATATTTGGCTAAAGTGGTCTCTGACCATCAAAGAGACTGGGACCGATACCTTCATCTGTTCACCATGGCCTACAGATCAGCCGTACAGGAGTCTACTAGAGAGACAACAGCTTGTGTCATGTTCGGCCGGGAAATAAGATTACCCTGTGACCTAGAGTTTGGTTGTAAGCCCGGAACAGAGATAGCTGGTGAGGACTACGTGAGCACATTGAGGGGCAGGCTACACTACATTCATGAAAAGGTCCGACAAAACATACAAATTGCTAGTGACCGAATGAAGACCCGTTATGACAGCAAAGCTACAGAAGGTGGTTTTAACGCTGGAGATTTGGTCTGGCTGTACAACCCCCAGAAGAAGAGAGGATTATCACCTAAGCTACAGAGGAATTGGGAGGGTCCATACAGAGTGGTAAAGAGGATTAATGATGTAGTGTACCGTATACAAAAACTACCAAGGGGCAAGAGGCGCGTGGTCCATGTAAATCGGTTGGCGAAATACGAGGCGGACTACGACGAACAAGACGAGACCCATCTGAGAAGGACGACCAGCCCAGAGCATGTTGAGATGAGTTTCGACCAGTTCATGGAGAACTATGGTGGAACTGGGAAGGCACGATTCGGAGTTACCACCGAGCAGCAGCAGGACCTCTTCTCTGTGCCTGGAGATTATTCCCTAGCTCATTGTGTCGCCGAAGATCTGCGTATGTCCAGGGGAATAGCATTAGTCTTCAGGAAGAAGTTTGGCCGTGTATCTGAGCTCTCCAGACAACAGCCCCATCCCGGAAAAATTCTGAGTCTCACTGACGGTCATCGTCACCTCTTCTACATGGTGACTAAGAGGTTTTCCGATCACAAGCCCAGCTATAGAAGTATGTGGAATACCCTGCTGAACCTAAGAGACGAACTCACCAGGTTGGGAGTGAAGAAGCTGGCTGTGCCTAAGTTGGGTTGTGGTCTAGACCAACTCAACTGGAGAGTCGTCTGGAACATGCTCGAGGTACTTTTCCATAAGACAGGAATAGAGATACTCGTGTGCATTTTCAACCCGAGCGGAAACACAATGAAGGAGAAGACTGTGGATTGCTATTTCGAAAAGCAAGGGAGCTGCAGAAGGGGAGATGCCTGTAGGTTCAGACATACCAACCAAGGTGTTCGGGGACCGAACGTCTTAAGGAGGGGGCAGTGTAACGAGCGAGAGTTCCCTAGTACGCCTCTGTCGCCCTGATAGCGTTAGGTAAACAACTGATTCCCGGAAGTATAGTCACCGCGCGTACAATCGAGAAAATTCCTTCCTTTCTACGCGCGTCGAGAAAGTGTTATCGAAAGACGTTCTGGAAGCAGTGAACTGGTATATAAGCTGAGATGCCGCGGACCACAGGGAAGTTTAAAGTTTATAGCGACAGGCTAAATATTTGAGCGATCTACGAGCTGCGAAGTGCAAATAAATAAGTGAATATAAATCGGAGTTAATTGTTGTACATAAATTAGTGTGTAGTGTTATAGTTAGTTTAGTTATTTAGTTATAATTCGTTTAGTTAGTAGTGTGTAAATAAATTAGACATTTTCGTTCAGCAGTGATTTTTATTTTGAACCCCTAGAACGTATATAGTTTCATTTTATCTCGCTGTCCTTATATGGCTAGATTACAGAGCAGTGAATATCGCCTTAAAATTGTTATAAATACATTCAGTCAAACTAGCTGCTGTCTGAGGAGAATTTTATACAATTGAAATCTCTGCTGAAATCCAGATAAAATTTTGAAATGGGAGAAATAATCATAGATCTTATTATAACCATTTTCAAACATGCAATTCGAACGGATACTAGTCTGTAATATTTTTATCAATTTCTATTTGATTTTTATTAAAAATAAAAAAAAAGATAAGTATGAATGGGTATTTGTGCTTCATCTACCACAAATAAACGCTGTGTAAGTCCATAAGATATACAGATACAGAGACGTGCTTTACCGATAAAAAGAGAAGATTTTCTCTTGTAAAAGTAAATCTAGTATACTTCCGCTTGTCGCACAAGTAAAGATCGTACATCCTTTCATTCGCAAAGAAGTCAGTCCATTATTAGAATAGGTCCATCCTTCAGAAAGCTTTTTGTGTACTCTCTGGATGTCAATAAAAAAACGCATGAAACCGGAGGCTTTAACACAAAATTGAAACTGTTAGTTGAGATCCGATTTAATTTCAGATTTAAAAAATTTGTAAACTTGCATGTGTATGTTGTTGATAGTACAATAGAAGTCAAAGCAAAAAATAAACAGAACTTACGTACTATATTGTAACCCCTTTTTTTGATGTTAAAGGCTCACAAAGGGTTAGCCAAATGCGGACGGCACTCAGGGGGTAGGAGGAGAGCGAGTCGTGGGTCGAAGGAGCAATTGGGCGAGTATCTGGGAAAAAGGAAACATAGAAAATATTTACAAATCGGTAAAGGGCGCCACTTATTTTTTTTTATAGTGAAATAGGAAAGAAAATAAGAAACCTATTGGGAAACAGTTTATTAAATCTGAAATGGTTAGGGAACACACTTTAATTGAGCTATATCCTTAAGTCAATAATTATTTTAAACTTACCTTATTGATTCTACAATTCCTTGAATCCTTTTGTCTTATTAAAATCTAAATCTTTATTAAACAAGAGGTTTGAATCAGAACAGTTACTGGGAAGGTATAAGAAATAAATACTCAACGATATCAATAAAAACAATAAAACAATGTATTAAAAAAATAAAACAAAAATCCCCAGTATTAGTGAGAACGGTTATCACCAAAAAACTAACACTTCTGTTTATACAGTGAAAGATATTAACCGGTATTTGACAATACGGTTATTAAAAAACTAATATTCCTGTACATATAATATTACAGATTTTATCTAAATTGATTAACCTATTTTCAATAAACGAAAGTATGTAGAGAACTCAATTAAAACAAAATATATACTGAAGGTATATTTCCTTTCTTTAAAACAAAATTCAGTTCTCTAAAGAGTGCACACTCTGAGTGTTCTAAATATCTAAAAATTACCATATACATGAATACAAATATGAAATTTAGCAATACAAGTACCATAGAGGTAATAATCATGTAAGATTACGATTGAACACCAACACTTTGAAGAAAGTTAAAAAACAAAATTTAAAAACACTACATATTTATCATTCAATCATAGTTCCATAGATTTGAATAGTAACTAATGTTATTAACTGATTTAATACCGCTAAAAGCTTATAACAATTTAAATTTAAATAGAATCACTATAAAAAGTTTCCAAAAGCATATTCTTCCGAATAAGCACTAAAATTGTGACTGTTTCTTAGAATATTCGCAGTTCAACTAAGTATCGAACATAGAGAAATAACAGAAAGAATAGTCGAAAGTTTACCTTGTAATCCGGAACCAAAATTCATACTTCGTGACCGGAAAGTCACGCTTCTACGATAATAAAGCTTCTTTAAACATACCATAATTACCCAAAAACCATGTAGAATTAAACATCAGCACATAGGAAATCATCTATAAAACCATCCATAAGGTTTTTAGATCACTAGGTATCCTTTTACCTCGGTACCATATAATTTTATAAAAATTTCAAAATGGAGTCTTCCAACAGACAGCACGTCGCACCATGAATTTTATTGATACCATAAATCAACCAGATTGTACTTTCAATTTAAGCACATCTACATCCAAATTGAAATGCAGTATTTTTTTAAACACTTCCGATACGGAATAAACCAAGAACAAACGGTAATCTTAATGCTGTGAATTAACCGGCAGCCATTAATGTTCGCAAACGAGGGAAATCGACTTCCTCGCTCACCACTTAAAATCGTAATCCATCTCAAAGCTTGTTCTTTTACACCGATCTGCTTCTCTCGGTTCTCTTCGAGTATTTTCGATATGTATCGGTCTTAGTAAAAATGTAAAGTTGGTTGCATACCGACAAAAGTGTAAACGAGAATATAATATTATTTAAGGTGGTTTTTTTTGGGAATGCTACAATATTACTCTAGTCAACATCTTCAAAAACGTGAAAAATTAAAATACAGGTCCTAAAAATATGAGCGATAGCTTATTGGATTCGGAATCACCTCTAGAAAAATGTTTTTGAAGGTAAAATGTGCAGGCAAAAAATTGCAATTGTTATTAACAAAATAAGATAAAAAAAAAACAGATATATATGTTTTTGTTAATAACTCGAAAAATATTAATATTTAAGCAATTTTGAAAATAGCTCGTTAAAGAGGAGGAAATTTCCGAAAAAAAGTCCATCCTCTCGGAACTCTATCTCCATTATTTATAATTTGAATTTGACGTTGAAAATAGGGCTCCGCGCGGCTTTTACGGCATGCGCGCGCTACCGCTAAACGGTGTTAATCAGATAAAATATTTTTTTATGCCATAAAATGTTATTTTAAAAATTTGAAAAAATTCCAGTATTTTCCTAACACTTTAAAGAATCTAAATCAGTTGGAAAAAACATTTTATCACTGTTTTTTAAAAAGTTATTTAATTGTTAACTAACAAATTTTTTCCTAATCTCAGTTGACATAAACAATGGGATAAAAGGTATAAATAATTGGCCTAAAAATTTGAAACTTCGTGGAGCCCTTTTCATATGTATATTTTACAAGATTCTGTGATAAATGTTCATAAAAGTTTATTAATTTGTTAATTATGATTTTTCATAACTATTGCAAAAAAGTAAAAAAAAATAAAGAATTTTTCTAAATAAATGCATGTAGTATATAATAAACAATAAATACGAACTTGGTCTTAGAATTGTTTGAAAGAGAAATTTATTTTCTATAAAAAACACCTGAATATCCTTTATCATATCTCCAATAGTTTAAAAGATATATCATTTTTTAATTGGCAAGTTAAGTAGGCGCTACAGTTAACGTGACGTTTGATATTAGAAAGTATTATTAACAAATTAATAAACTTTTATGAACATTTATCGCAGGATCTTGTAAAGTATACATATGAAAAGGGCTCCACGAAGTTTCAAATTTTTAGGCCAATTATTTATACCTTTTATCCCATTGTTTATGTCAACAGAGATTAGGAAACAATTTGTTAGTTAACAATTGAATAACTTTTTGAAAAACAGTGATAAATTGTTTTTTTCCAACTGATTTAGATTCTTTCAAGTGTTAGGAAAATACTGGAATTTTTTCAAATTTTTAAAATAACATTTTATGTCATAAAAATAATATTTTATCTGATAAACCCCGTTTTGCGGTAGCGCGTGCATGCCTTAAAAGCCGCGCGAAGCACTATTTTCAACGTCAAATTAAAATTATAAATAATGGAGATAGAGTTCCGGGAGGACGGACTTTTTTTTCAGAAATTTCCTCCTCTTTAACGAGCTTTTTTCAAAATTGCTTAAATATTAATATTTTTCGAGTTATTCACAAAAACATAAATATCTGTTTTTTTTTTCATCTTATTTTGTTAATAACAATTGCAATTTTTTGCCTGCACACTTTTCCTTCAAAAACATTTTTCTAGAGGTGATTCCGAATCCAATGAGCTATCGCTCATATTTTTAGGACCTTTATTTTAATTTTTCACGTTTTTGAAGATGTTGACTAGAGTATATAGTAAAACGTCGTATATAAAGTGAAGTTGTATTACTTATCAGCTGAACATTTTTAAATAAATTAGGTTTTGCTTTTTATTTTTATTTTGATTCTCAAGAGGTAGCAGTTATTATTAGAATCTTATATATAGTATTAGGTAAAAAGTGTTAAATCGTCAAGAAGAGAAAATTATAAAGATAGGTTTGTGCAAATTTTAAATTCTGTCAGCACTCAGACATTCTCAATCTCCAATTTGTCGATAAGATGTTATAGATTCTTTTTATAATTTCCAAAGCTGTCATCATCATGAATCACTTAATAAGGGTATCTCACATTTAGTAAACATACAACTGATTTCTATAAATAAGTCCAGCTTTTCACCATCATAATTGACACCGAAGAGACTTTGAGTTTCAAATTTTGAAAACTATAAAAACAAGAATATATTAAATAACATAAGGAGAAATTGCAAAAAAAAGGGACTAACAAATCGCGAAGAAGACTGGAAACGAAATGATAAAAAAAGTGTGTGCGGGTAAACTTTGCGCGCGATTGAAGTAAAACTTAATCCCACCAAAACCATAAATGTAAAAAAGGAGAGCCAAGTTCAATACAAAAATTATGCTTGGCTGTGGGCTTCGCCGCAAAAAGGATGGAGATCTAAATGAGTGCCAAGTTATATGCAAAATCCAAATATGTATTTATAGGAACAAAATGACAGTATGAACAAATATTAAACTCTATTTCTTTGCTTTATTGAATACCTATAATAATTGTTGTTATTTAAAAATGTGAGATCTTAAAGAAGGTTAGATTTGACTTGGCCAGTTTTCATTAAATCAGTCATTTTATAAGTTATTCAACATATATTTTTAAATTCTGATAAAAACTGGCCAAGTCAAATCTAACCTTCTTTAAGATCTCATATTTTTATATAACAACAATTATTATAGGTAATCAATAAAGCAAAGAAATAGAGTTTAATATTTGTTCATAATGTTATTTTGTTCCTATAAATACATATTTGGATTTTGCATATATCTTGGCACTCATTTAGATCTCCATTCTTTTCATAATTTTTGTATTGAACTTGGCTCTCCTTTTTTACATTTATGGTTTTGGTGGGATATCATTACTTTTTGTAAAGAAAACTAGACAGGTATTGAGATTTAATGTTTTTTCTGGCGTTTCCGCTGCATGGTTATATTTTTTAAGCTATTGTCTACATTCTCTTGAATGTTAGAGACAATAGTGCGCATTGCCCATTCATATCTACTTCCTGTTTATAATTAAATTAGCTACTATTGAACTATTTTGTGTCTTAATTTGACTAGGGTCTAAATTAATAAGGTGTACCTACTCGGTCTAGTGTTTTAACTCTGGAGAGCGCAACGTAGGCCTGTCCTCTGCTATATAAAAATCGAAGTGTCTATGTCAAGAAGAGCGCTGTCCAGACTTTGTCCTTGTGATTTGTGGATGGTAATAGCGTAAGCCAAGCAAATAGGGAACTGTTCCCGGTGAACATATACATTATTTAATATATGAAACTTAGTCTTGACACGTTCTAGTTCATAAGTTAAATTATTGAATTTGATAATAATTTTACGTGCACTATTATTTCTATCGACATCCCAGTTTATTTTCTCTATAACTCCAATAGAGCCTTTCACTAGCCCTTCACTAACATGTATATTCCCACGCAACATAACTCGTGCACCCAATTTGATCGTGATAACGTTTTCTAATCCAGCGGTTAATGATGAATTATCCTCGTTCTTTTTCAGCACTTCCTTTGCTTAAATACCGTGGACAGTCTATTTCATCGATTGAATTCAATATAATTTGCGCGCCGCCGACGACACACCGTTTGTTTAGCGCGTATTTAAGTTTTTTGTATGGGGACAACACTTATTTTTTGACTTAACTTTATTTTTATATTTCTGTTATATAGCAAATATAGCAATATACATACATATATTGGGATAGTTTCAAATACCTGCTTATAACGGTTCCACGTCACGTCCGTTAGAATTACTGAGTTACCCTTAGTCGCGCCTAAAAAAGTTTTACTTCAAAAAAATATTAAAAAATAAAGAGATAGAATAAAAAAATGTTATGTATTAGAATATGTTTTTAAAATTTCTAAACATTAAAAAAATCGTAAAACAAAAAAAAGGGTGTGCGTGTAACCTTTACGCGCGATTGAAGTAAAACTTGTTGACGTACGTATCGGAAAATAAATATTTAATTACAATTCAATCATATTTATTGCCTATATACTTTACAAAAAAATGAGATGTTATATTTATATTATTCATTAGAAATAGGAATTTGAAAGTTATCATTATTTTTTTTATATATGAAATAATAGGTTTATGATAACTAAAATGTGAAACATAGATTTTACTCTCTAAATACCATTAATGTATTTGAAACCGTTTGAAAATTTCATAAATAAATTTCGAAAATTTAAGATCCTCCAATAGCTGAAATTACACAGTTACTTCCATCGGAATCTTCCGTTAGAATCTAACGTTAGAGTAACCCCTAGTCGCAACTAAAGAAGTTTTGCTTCAATAATAGGTAAACAATATTAAAAATATACACACCTTAAGTTTAGAATGTGTGATTTTGTAGCTGTATCTACCTTATTGTAATACATCACAACACAAGAGCCTTGGATAGTTAGATAACCATTTCATTTTGTATCATTTTATAGCATATTCCATAAAATTTAAAATCCTTAGTTAAGTTTGTTTCCTTCACGTCTACGAAGGATCCTGACTAGTGGTTTTATGGCCTTTATGGCTACCTAACCAAACCTAAAATAAGTATAAGAAAGTGTTAAAATATTTCGAATATTATTATTTTATAAACAAAAACGTGCATCATGCTTCTTTACTCAACGTAAAGATTCCGTATAAACAATTATTTACTATCATAATATGTATGTATATAAACTTACTTAATCAAATCATAATGAATGTGGCTGTCTCGTCATTTATTAATTTTTGTCATTTTTCTTCAAATCTTTCTGGCGCTTATAATATGCCCTTTGACGTTCACAATTTCTTTTTCTCTTTAGCTCTTTAAGTCTATAAAACGAAAATAGCTAGGTATAAATAATAAGGTATAAATAGTGTAATTACACACCAAAAATAAAATGTATGCATATAGATTATAGGTACTCACTATTTTCATTCAAAATTTTTTCATCACTTTCTTCATTAATAAATCCACTTTGTTTATTCATATTTAATACAAACACTTTATACACAAAAAACTACTAGCAATGTATTTTGGTTGACAAGATAACAAGCTGTCAATTCACAGATTCACAGATTTAATTTTATTTAATATACTAGGCAGAATCGCATGAGCGCCGCCAGGATTATTTTCATCTACACACTATTATGATCTAATATATATAGAATGTAGAATGATTTGGACAGCAACCGCGACGCCTTTAGTTTTTATTCAAACAATAATTTAATAAAAAAATTAAAAAATATATAATTTTCTGGTAAATTCAGGTATTTTTTTCCATAGCAGGGGGATGCAAGCGCACCCTCTTGCACCCTGCTGCCGGCGCCCATGAAAAATCGTGTCAGGTATTTTGTAATTAGGTTTTGTTTCCGGTTTCTGTTATTAGAATGACGTCACGTCCGTTAGAATAACTTTTTTACTCCTAGTCTCGCTAAAGAAGTTTTACTTCAAAAAGTGTGTACTGGTAAACTTTACGCGCGATTGAAGTAAAACTTAATTAACGTATCTACGTATCGCAAAATAAAAAATATTAAATTACAATTCAATTATATTTATTGTCTATATACTTTACAAATAAATTTCTCTTATAGTATTATTTAACAAAAGAGATTTGATATATTTTACTTAAAAATGATGAAAGAAAACTAGTTTAACAATAATTAAAATTAACACTACTTACGTTTTTTACAGGTCAAATCATTATCAGGTTTTTGATTTTTTCTTTTAATATTATTTATTGATGAAAGAGTAAAATGTTCTTGAGAATCCGCCATTTTATTCAAGTGACAACTATTTTGTTTTGTAATTTATCATTTTCATTTTTTTTATTTTCATTTATCTTCAAATTTTTCTGGCGCTGATAATATGCCCTTTGACGTTCACAATTTTTTTTTCTTTTTAGCTCTTTAAGTCTTTAAAACGAAAATAGCTAGGTATAAATAATTAGGTATAATTAGTGTAATTACACACCAAAAATAAAATGTATGCATATAGAGTACTCACTCATTTTCATTCAATAGTTTTTCATCACTTTCTTCATTAATAAATCCACTTTGTTTATTCATATTTAAAACAAACACTTTATACACAAATTTAAACTATTCACCACCAATGTATTTTGGTTGACAAGCTGTCAATTCATACAGATTTAACTTTTATTTAATATAGTAGGCGGAATCGTGTTAGATATTTTGTATCAGGTTTTGTTTCCGTTACATTAGAATGACGTCACGTCCGTTAGAATTACTGAGTTACCCTTAGTCGCGCCTAAAAAAGTTTTACTTCAAAAAAATATTAAAAAAATAAAGAGATAGAATAAAAAAATGTTATGTATTAGAATATGTTTTTAAAATTTCTAAACATTAAAAAAATTGTAAAACAAAAAAATAAAAGAAATTCTACAAAGTTCTGTAAAAGATCGAATCTTTGGAATGGGATCTGAAAATGGTCAATGAATTACGTAGAGTCTCCCTAGGGGACTGGAAAAAATCCTTGAATTTCTTTTACCAAGTAAATCGAAAAATAAACTGACTTCCTCTGATTTTTTTTAAAATTATACAAAAAATAAAATAGATTCTCCTCAGAATTCTTTAACAAAATAATTCGGTAATCTTCTCCTCGATAGATATGTCGTACCTTTGTATACAAGAAAAAAAAGTCCCAAGATTTACAAATTTAATGTATTTAATGTTAAGTTTTTCATTGTTAAACATGAAAAAGAGTTGTTGAATCGTAAAATGTATTCCGTTTTGACAGCAGAAGGCGAACCACTGCGGCTAAAGTTTAAACCACTAATCTATAATAATTAACAAATTCTGACAATTATAATCATGGAAAAATTTTGTTACGTAAAATTATCTTTAACTCAAAACAAATACTGTAACAGGTAACTAAACAAGGTGTTACCCACCTCCAAGAAGCAACAAAGAAAATAGAATTAAGCCACATAACCTAATAAGTAATTAATATCCTTGACTTCGAATTTAAGGTGATATACTCCAACATTTTGGCGCGAAACCTAGAAAGAGCAACAATACTCAAACAAACCCAGTACAAAGAATAAATGTAAAAATTTTGTCAGGTATAAATTAACCCCGACATTTAAAACAGATACTGATTCACCGAACTGTACTCGGAGGTTCATAGTAGAGGGCGCTTTAAATCAACGAATAGAATATTTTAAATCTGTATTGCGTTTTTCTCAAAAATTTCATAATATTTTGATATGAAATTTTAGGCATGAATAGTTTGTTTCATTTTACGTGGTAGACGCATACTTTTATTTTGAATAAATGATAACTTAAAGAAAATTATGATAGTTTATAGAGAAAAAAAATAATTTTTGTAATAAACACATGCGTCTACCACGTAAAATGAAACAAACTATTCATGACTAAAATTTCATATCAAAATATTTTGAAATTTTTGAGAAAAACGCAATACAGATTTAAAATATTCTATTCTTTGATTTAAAGCGCCCTCTACTATGAACCTCCGAGTACAGTTCGGTGAATCAGTATCTGTTTTAAATGTCGGGGTTAATTTATACCTGACAAAATTTTTACATTTATTCTCTGTACTGGGTTTGTTTGAGTATCGTTGCTCTTTCTAGGTTTCGCGCCAAAATGTTGGAGTATATCACCTTAATAACAGGTAATCGCTGCATAAGTCTACGACTTTAAGGCCCACCCTCGTAAATTATAGTATTGTAACAATTGAGCCCAAAAACTATTTTTTCTTCAAGTAGTTTAATTCAATTTTAATTAAGATATACAAATTATATCTTAAAAAATAGCAGCTCATAAGAAACAGACTATTTTTTTAATTGATAATACCATATGAAATAAAGAAGGAGTGAAATCAAACTAATGACTAAAAGAGTTGGATACAAATTTAATAGAATATTAATGTTACAATAAATATTAATGTACATTTTTTTTTAGAAGCAAGTATGAAGACAGAGGTGTTCTGCAAGAGCAGCGTCGATTAAGTTGTGCAATAAACTAATCTACCAGAAGGAAAATCAGAACAAGCATCGAGAATAAATAATAAAACAATTTCATGTACTTATACTGTATATTTTGTGTATTGTTGTTTATATAAATAAAGGTCTTAACTTTCCAATTATATCTTAATATAATATATACAGTATGAAAAAATCATAATATAAAGTGTATTTTCACCTAGATTTATATAGCGAACTGTTATGGATTTGAATAGAATTGTAAATTCTTCGAAATCTAAATCGCTGTGTTAAATAAAAATGAAATTTGTATATATAAAATATTCTGACTGGCTAACGCAAGATCCATACTACTAAATAGTAAACAAATTTTGGACAATGAGTTATAGAGTTATAAACAACCATGAAGGAAGGATTTTTCAATATTTTATTGCTAAAATAATATGTATAATAAACAATTTTACTATAGACGCAATTCCACTGATGCTACATACGAGGTCTGGTATTTAAGTTCCGAAACTATTGCAAGAACATCTTGTTGGTTGTCCTGAACCATCAAAGACGAGGTCAAAGATAAAAAAAGTTAAATGAATAAAAAACTTAGTTGTTAAGGAAAATTCCATTCGTTTGTAAGAAGAATAACAATGTAGATATTTTATAAAATTAATAACGAACAAATAAAGTAGGAAATGTTTACTGTTTTGAAAAATTTTTTGGTTTTCTATTTATAACTCACGTACTAGTAAGTTTTCTCATTGTTTTACACCGCAAATTTGTATAATAATTGATATCTTTTTGTAGCCTTGATAAAGAAATTAAACAATTTTGAAATATTGGTAAAGTAAAAAAGAGTTTCTCTTTTTCTACGAAAGACAGGTATTGACAACAAGGATGTTCGGATTGTGGCTGGTCTATATGGGGTCAAACAGAAAGAGTAAAAATAAGTAATGAACTTACTGAAAGCGTGGCGATTAGGAGAGGTGTCCGACAGGAAGTATCTTACCCCTACTCGTCTTCAATATCTACTTTGAGGAGGTATTGTCAGTAGCAAGGTAAGTTACAACAAACAATGGAGAGGATCAATGAAGTTATTATGGGTTACAGTCTAAGCCTCAACCTCGACAAGACAAAATGGATGCTCATAATTAAAAAGCAATATCTAGCTCGTTACGGATAAACAACAAACTAATTAACCATGTAGAATCTTAAGCATATCTTGGCAACAAAGTAAATGCAAAATGGGAGGAGAATACAGCAATAAAGTCAAAAATGTAACAATCTAGGACAGGAATTAACAGCAAAGATTTGTCTTTTCGTCTAAAGATGCGGCTAGTAACAAGATGGGATTTTTTCTAATACTTAGAAATAAATAAAAAACTCTATAGCAAAGAACCTCTCCATTAAAATTAAGAGCTTATATTTGCTGTGCCATTTTTATAGTGTCTAGCAACCATTTTTCAGAGTACCAAAAAAAAAATAATTGTTTTTATTGTTACAAGCTATAAAACAAAATTTTACTCCGAACGCAGATCTTAAAAACAAATTAATTTTAACTTCACTATGTTGGAAAGTTTCACTAGATATAATAATTGAGCCTTAATTAAAACTTAAGAAATATTCTTTATTTTTCAGCTCATCCAAACGTGATAGCGTTTATTTCCCATGGTGGTTTACTAGGTACAATTAAAGCCATATACAACGGTATCCCGATTTTAGGCCTACCAGTATTTTGGGATCAAAAGAAAAATATAAAAGACGGTGTAGACAAAGGTTACGCAATTAAATTAGATTTTGATAATATCAAATACGAAACGTTCAGCCATGCGCTAAATGAGATAATAAATAATCCAAATATCTTGCCCATTGTGCATCCTCCCGTGTGTAGGGATATCCACATCTCAGGCTGTCATCCGGTCTAAAGATTTAAAATAGGTGATGAGGCTCCCGAGGGGGATCCCCTGACATCGGCTGGTGTAAGCCAGTACTCACCCAACACGAATTTGTTCCTCCTGGACAAACCATCTATGCCAAGTTTAACATGAAAGTGCTCAAGAGACTCAAAAGAAAGATCAATTGGGCTCGACAATACATCGCAGCCGAGTGGAAGTTGCACCACGACAACGTCCCGGCTTACACCACCTTTCTTGTGAACAGCTAAGGCAAGCATTTTGAGACCGCAGAGAGGATGCCTTCCGTGACGCATTCAATGCTTGTAAATCGCGCTGGCAGCGCTGCATCGACGCGGAAGAAGTATATTTTGAAAGTTTTTAAAGAGTTTTAACGATTGGCTCAATAATTTTTTTAATTTGATTCAGTCCCATTACTTTTCGGACAAACCCTGTACTGTCGCCTGTATAGTACACCCGACTTAACTAATTTACAATAACCTGCAAAATAAAAGATGGATAAATTTTGTTGTCTTTGTTTTTGAAAAACTGATTTAGTTATTTTTCATTCTTTTTCTTTAATTTGTATATTTATTATAATTTTTTTTAGTTAAAGAAAAACCGCTTAACAAAGATCCAGAATCATGCATGATCAACCGATAAAACAAATAGATGAGTCAGTTTATTGGGTCGACTATGTAATCAGACACGGCGGTGCTAGACATTTACACTCAGTTGCTGTAGATTTAAAATGGTACCAATTGTATTTGGTCGATATTTTTCTCTTATTCGTAGGAATTATTTTGATTATATTAATCAGTGTAATATGTGTGTTAAAGACAAAAATGAGTACAGCAAGTGTTTCCCCATCTCTGAAGGTGTTCTTCAAGGAGAGCCACTAAGCCCACTCCTATTTTCTCTCTTCTTGTCCGATATTGAACAGTTTTTTACATCAAAAGGCCACCATGGATTAAGTATTGATATGTCCACTGAAGTTCTTATGCTTCTGTATGCCGATGATTTGATCATCCTTGGCGATTCTCCAATTGACCTTTCGAGAAAGCTTAGAACGTTAGAACAATATTCTTCCGACAACCTTCTTACCGTTAATACCGACAAAACTAAACTAATGATTTTTAGCAGGGGAGGTTATCATTCTGTACATCCCTATAAATTTTTCTACAATGGCGTGCCACTTGAAATTGTGAAAAAATACACCTACCTAGGAGTTGAATTTACTTCTTCCAGTCTTTTTCTTGAAATGTCAAAAAAAGCTGTTACTAAGGCGAATCAGGCTATTGGAGCTGTGATTAACTTGATGTGTGAATCCAGGATGAGCTCTTGGGAGTCTAGAATTTGCTTATATAACTCCATCGTACTCTCTTCGCTCTCATATAGTATTGGCGTGTGGGGTCTTCGTTATGGGAACTTAGTAGAAAAAATTCAAGTTGGCTTTTTTAAACGCTTATTAGCTCTGCCATTAAATACCTCAGATTACATAGTAAGGCTGGAAACATCTTCCATAAATCTTCTGTACTTAATTTTAAAATCAGCGCTTTCATGGTTAGACACTTTAAAATCACTCGATGATTCGAGACTTCCTAAAGTCTGTTATGGTCGCTTAACGGTTCTTACTGATGTTGATCCTAAATATAACTGGTTACTTCAATTAAAACAAGTCCTAACGTTATTTGGACAAGATGTACATTGGACAAGTTTACTCAGGCCCACTACTTCTACGAAAATAACTTTTCGAATACTGGAGGCAGTTAAAGGGCATCTTTTAACAAGCGATCTTAATAGACTAACTCATTTTTCATACCCATTGCTCTATCAAAGTTTATCGCTGCGGACTGTTCCTCAAAAATTTTTGAAAGCTAGAATGCCTATCTTTATTGTACGATTGTTGGCGCAAATACGTACCACAAGTAGGAAACATCTGAGATTCACTCATAAACAATCTGTTTACATAGTTGATCAAGGAGAGCTTTGTACCATTTGTAATCTTCATGAACCTGAAACTCTTTGCCATATATTTTTTCAATGTCCTATTTACGCGAGTTTGAGAAACTATGCAATTACATTGAATTCGATGGATGACCTAGTTTTTTTGTTAAATTATGGTTCTACTCAGGAACTTAAACAAATTGCCTACTTTATATTGAACATCCTAAAGTTGGGTTCTTTTATCATTAATGAGTAGCCTTGTATGACATGTTTTAGACTTTTTAGAGTATTATTATACATTTGTTTTTTTTTTTTTTTTTTTTTTTGTTTTTTATATTTGTGCTATTGTTAGTATCTATTTAGATGTTTGTTCTCTGTATTTTATAACCAACTCTTGTAATAAGAATTCTTCTATACAATAAATCTATCTATCTATCTATCTATATTAATCAGAAATCTATACCGAAAACACTAATCTAGAAAGCTAAAATTTTTAGCAACCTATTTTGGTGTAAAAAAGAGCAAACAATCTTGGTCGTCACAACATTTTCTTGTCTATCTTGAAAACATTTTCAATTCTGTATAACCATGTGGAATTTTTTATTCCTCTTTATTCTTCTTTATAATTTTACAAACTAAAATTGAAATCCGGTGTCATATTTTTTGCAAAAATAGCGATCACTTTAAAAAGTTTAATGATCTGTAACTTCTGCTAGACTGTATTGAAATTAAGAAGCCAAAAGAGGACAGGATGAGGGATAGGTGCAAAGAAATGGAGGAGCTTGAAAATTAACACGACTCTTTCCAAATCCACAAGAAAATTAAAGAGGTCACCAGCTGCTATAAAAAGTCCCATTTCATCACTTTATTATTTACCCGGAAGCCCGATAGTAGTATATTGAGAGATATTTCGATAGCTAAAAATAGAAAGGCCCCCGGCCGAGACGGGATCCCCAAAGAAATTCTTAAACTTATAAAAGAAGCGAACCTAAACCATATCACAAAACTATTAACATGATATACAACACCCAAAAAATCCCAGAGGATTGGCTGAAACCAACTTTTGTAACAATCCCTAAGAAATCTCGACCCAAGACATGTAGTGATTATAGGCTCATAAGCCTAATGAGTCATTTGCGGAAAACCTTACTTCGGATTAAGGTAGGGACACACATAACCGCACCGTACCCGAGCCGTATGTCGGCCGAGTGTTGACCATCACTCGGTGGAAGAGTTACGCAATGGTATGTTATAAAAATAGTTCACACATCACCGTATTACGGCCGAGCGTTACGAACGCACCGAGACCGCACCGAGCACGATTAAAATATTTTATATTTTAACGGTGACGGTGCGGTACCAAAAGCTCTTGGTAAACACTTTCGTGTATGCTCTCAAAATATAATATATAAAAAACATATTATTCTTGTGTTTTTTATTTTATATTATATTTTACTTAACCAGTCATGGTAGATGTTGAAAAGTTGATCGAGGAAGTACGGAAGTATCCGGTCCTCTATGATCAAACTAGTGATAAGTAGAGAAATTCGGAGTATAAAGACAGAATCTGGAATAATATTTCAACTACTTTGCAAATAAAAGGTAAGTATCTATCAACCTTCGACAGTTCTTGATTTCCAAGCATTATGTACCCATTTTCGTTTCTTTACTTGTTGATTTCTCCAAATCCTGTCTTCTTCTTCTAACGTTAGAGCAGTAACTCCCAAATCACAATTTTTAAACATTGTTTCTGCAACTTACGTACTCAAAATATTAAAACAGACTGAAACAGTTTTCAAACGTCAGTAGAAAAACGGATAAGCT
Organism: Altica lythri; assembly: GCA_964028335.1. Taxonomy (NCBI): domain Eukaryota; kingdom Metazoa; phylum Arthropoda; class Insecta; order Coleoptera; family Chrysomelidae; genus Altica; species Altica lythri. The sequence continues at coordinate 18,156,555 of OZ034807.1, read as the reverse complement.
ACGGACAAGTGTGGTGTCTACACCGACGAGCCGTGACACGGCCGAGTTACGGCCGACACACGGATCGGGTACGGTGCGGTTATGTGTGTCCCGACCTTAATACACGCTAGAATACGGATGAATGTGAGCTTGACCTAGACAAAGCCCAATTGGGTTTTAGGAATGCCTTTGGAACAGCTTTGTTTGCTGTCAATGGTCTTCTACAGAAGTGTCGCGACCAACATAAGGATTTTTTTGCTTCCTTTATAGACTACGAGGCTTTCGACAGAGTTCAGCATTCAAAATTAATCAAGATATTGAAACAAATTCAGCTGGAAGATAAGAAAATAAGAATAGTTAAGAAGTTATACTGGGGCCAGACGGCTGAAATTCGAACAGGTGCAATAAAAGCATCTACTATAGAAATACAGAGGTGAGGCTGTCTGCTGTCTCCTCTTTTGTTTAATCTTTAATCAGACAAGATCTTCAAAGATGTCTAAGAGAACACAGACCATGGAATTAAAGTAAACGATGTCTTGCTCAACATAATTAGATACGCTCATAATACCCTTATTATAGGTATGCATTTGTATGGACGGACTTCAACAACTTATTGATAGAATGACCAAGTTCGTTATATTCAGCCGTGAACAACACGAGAACCCGCAACTGACACTCAACAATATAACTATCATACTAAACAATTGGTAATTTGCTTGGTCTCCAGACTCGTACTAGGTCATAATGACCGGTACCATAACCATTTCTTTTAATGCAATGTGACTAAGACTATCAATACAGTATCAGTATCATAGACGTGGTTCAATACGGGAAAATGGCGTATCTAATATATTTGTGAAATATCAGGGAACGTTTAAACACAAAAAACGTCAATTTTATATTTGAATACAAAGTATGCATTTGTTATTTAGTTATTTCCAATAGATGGCAGTGCAAGTAAATGTGTTTGATGGCTAGTGCACAGATAGTTGGATTTGTATTTCGATTTTCAAATAAATAGGTAAATGAAAAACTTAAGTAAAATGGAAATAAGACAAAAAAGAGGTAAGATTGTGGAAAGAAAAATATTAACCAAAGCAAGTAATATGACGCTTCCTAAGGTGATGCAGTTGATATGGAGAATTTTTACTTAATTACTTACTATGATCCCATCGTAAGGTAACGCAGTTGATATCTTATATATTTACACAAGCAATTGCTACTCAATTGACTATGATATGACTATTATATTTTTATCTAAAGCTAAAATTAGAATTGGATTATCTATTATCTCTATTATTAAATTAAAATAAATATAAATATCTTCAATGCGATTCATCTAAAATAACGTACCTATATATTCGCAGCCAATCAATAACCATTATTTTTAGCAAATCATTAAATATCATTATGTAATATATAGGGGAAATATGCGCAGCTTTTAAAACATCTTCCTAATATAGAAACATTTTTTTTATTATAATTGAAAGTGTCAGTGGTTTTATTTACATTTGTATGAATTAGCTATCAACTACTAGCCCTAATATGTCACTTCTTTTATTACTTTTCGTTAGAAAAATATAAATATTAGTTTCGACCATTTTCTTTTATTCATTTTTTTTTCTTGTTCGTTCTTACGAACTTCTACAGTCACCATATTCGAGGCAATAAATCCCTAAATCTAGTAATTAATTTTTAAATGAAAAATAATAAAAACTTTTAAAAAAGAAAAATGCACTAAAAAGAATTGGAAGCAACTGATTTTGATTACCTTGAAGTCGGTTTCAATGGCAAATTACCCTCTATTTAATCAGATACCTAGTAGCTTCCCATTTTTTTTAAGAAATAAAGATTTCCTTTCTGGCTTTTTAATGCATTTTTCTTCTTTTTTTTTTGAAGACGGTTCAATCGATTGCAATTTTTTGCATTGAAATTATTCATTTTTGGTAGGTGTTCTCATAATTCTTCATGTTTGTTTTTCTCAACATTTTTTATTGAATAAAGATTTTTCAGCTTTTGTCTTCGCTTTACTATATTTTATACCTTTATTTTTGTCTTCATATAAATGACGTTTTATCATGCTGTGTTATTTCTTGTATTTCACCACTGTATTCTCATTCAATACTGTTGAATTGTCTGTATTATTTTATCGTTTTATGACAAATGGGCGAGGCCACTTAGGCAAGGCCTTTTAGGTATTGAGCCTCTTTGGTGCGTGAATTTTTGAGCGCAAGAATAAATGAGTGCTGGTATAGTTTAACTAATATTAATGTAAAAAGACAACCACGCCTTCTAACCCCAACAAAGGAACCGACTTTCGAATCTAGGTTGTCAGATATATTTCCGAAAATTCCTAAGTTTATATATTTTGAAAATGTTTGTCTCTACTTTACTATTCAATTGTTCGCCAATGACTCTTAGAAAGATAATATAAAAATATTCTTAAAAAATATATACTTAAATTAATTAACTAGGTTCTTCATATTTAAACAGTTTTCACTAATGATATCAATTTTGTATATATTACTTATACTTAAAGACATTTTTGAGTAATGGCAACATTGTGTATTTACTTTTCCATTTTCAAGTCAGTTCGCACCCCATTGATATTAATGTAAAGAAATGCCGACGGCGCGGTGGTACATCAAACGAAACATCAAAGAGGAAAATTGCAACATGCGTAATGAGTTAAATACCCGGCATCGTCTTGTTCCGCATTACAGTACACAGTAGCGTGATTGATTTTTATTGATTTTTTATATTAGATATATATTACGGTGGGCTTGATAGTACTTAATATAGTAAGAATTTCTCGTTTAAATATATAAGATAATAACTGCGCCACCCTACAGTGGCCTTATATTATTTGATTTAGAAAGGTATTTTTTGACTTTATTTTTTTCGCATTTTTTCTGTTTTTAATTTTTCACTTTCTTTTAGTTTTTCGTTTATTTATTTATTTATGAATCGAAATTCAACACTATCTATTGCGTCGTATCATTTCGGCATATTAAACAAAATACCCAATAATAAGACAAAAAATAATGAAATTTTAAGATTTATGGCAATCAAAAATATCAATGTTCCTAAAAAGGTTCCAGTAAAGAAGGAATTAATAAGAATGATCAAAAGTCAGAATTTTAAAAATAAATACGTCATTGACACCATTTGGAGCAGACATGGTCATACCCTTTTGCGTTTACCTCCATACTAATTTATTTTTAATCCAATCGAAATGGTTTGGAGTACTGTAAAGAAACGTTTACGAAAATATAATCAGTCACCAACCTTAAGCGCAGTTGTTCTTGATAATATTCGAGAGGTAATTAGTGGCATTAATAGCGATGTATGGAAAAATTGCGAAGCACATGTTATAAAAATAAAAAAGGAATATCCTGTTTTACCGCCAATAGCACCATTAGTTATTCAACCTGGGAACGATTCTACTTCAGAAGACTCTGACAATTCTTGTTAGTCTTTCTAACCAATTTCCTTTACAACTATCGTGATGTATCTTGTGTAAGAAACGACGCGACGCAATAACGTCATCCGATACCATCAAGAGGTCTCATTCAATCAGACCCATTAAGATTAGTTTATATTTATACGTTTATGTTTTGTTTAGGCTACAGATTTTATGTTTTGAGTTGAGTAATAACGAGGAGTCTTCAGTCTTACGTGACAAATAAAACAACACAGTTGAATTTTCGGAACGATATTTTAATTTTTGAATATAAGTAGTTTTTCATATATTTTTGCCGTTTTCTTACAAGTCAGAAGTGGGATATTACAGCCCTACGCTCGTGCCAATTTTTTTTCTTCTCCTGACAAAATGGGAAAAACTAAAAAAGACAAAAGTTCGAAAAACGTAAGTTCGAAACGTAAACATGCTCGTATCTCCCATTCTAGACGCGAACGGTATCGGTCGTCAAGTAGTACGAGTAATAGCTCGAGTACTGATAGTGAAAGTGTTAGTCTAAAAAAACAATTGAAGTTATTACAAAAAGAAGTCAACGAACTTCGAAATAAGCCATCAACTTCCGCAGCCGCGTTGTATACAAGTGACGAACAGGCGATTCCGGTGTTTGATTCTATAAAAGACGATATCACTATCGAAATGTGGGTGGCAAAAGTTGATACTCTTGGCGAACGATATAGGTGGAGTGTTGAGTACATTATCAGGATTATAGCAAGTAGGCTGAAAGGACACGCACGTCAGTGGTATTACGAACAAACAAAAAATGACGTTTCGTGGTGTGAAATGAAGCAAGGGATGTTAGAGCATTTTCGTAAGTCCGTTCCATTTTCCAATTTATTAAAGGATGCCTCAAATTATGAAGCTAGGCCGGGCCAAAATCTGGCGGACTACTGTTTCCGCAAATTAACGAAATTACGAGCTTTAAAAATTCCGATTCCTAAAGAATATTTAATTGACGCGGTAATTGAAGGCATCAATGATGAAAATATTGTTAGGACAATACGTTCAGCACAAATACAGAACTCTAATAAACTTTTTGCCTATTTAAATACTTTAGGCAACATGCCTAATGCCGAAGAATACAAACCCTCGAAGTCAAGTAATCTTCATAATGACTGCCCTTCGAAAGTTTCAAATATTAATTTAGTGCAGAATAGTTTTCAATCTCAAGAAGTGGAACATATGTTTATAAAAACAGCTTACATTAACGGTCATAAATCTCGTTGCCTTGTGGACACAGGCAGTGCCAAGACCCTCATAAAAACATCAGCTGTGAAGAGATTTAGGCTCGATATTAATTTGGCGCAAGAAAATATCCTTCGCGGCTTTACAGGAAATACCCTCTTATCAAATCAAACTACTCGTCTGTCGATAAAACTTGCAGAAGTATCAGGTGTCGTAAACGCTATTATTGTTGGTGATAACTATTTATCTCAAGAATTATTAATTGGGCGTGATTTTATTGAACAGCCTCACATTTTGATGATTAAGAAAAACGATAAAGTCACATTTAGAAATTTGCCCACGTTAAAAGAAATACTCATTAATGTTGTCGATATTTCTATGAACAATGTACTGAGTCTCAACGACCTTTCCTTTGGACCTATAAAAGAAAGCGATAAATTTAGGTGCTTGGAATTATTAAATAAATTCTTCGACTGTATATCATTTTCTCTGAAATGTTTGGGAAAAACGAAGACAGTGTCTATGGAAATAAAAACAACAACTGATGTGCCGATAACCTACAACCACCTAGAAGAACAAAACGTAACGAACGAAACAAAGCAATACTTTAAAGAATACGAACTGAAAAGTAATAAAATTTACAGAAAACTCGATGATGGAAAGAAGGCTTGGGTGGTACCGAAGATGGCAAGAATGCAGATATGTCGCCTTTGTCATGACGATGCAGGACATTTAGGTACGAAAAAGACATTAAAACGTATTCAGGAAAACTATTGGTTTCCGAAGATGCGACGATTTATTACAAAATATGTGAATGCCTGCCTGCAGTGTGCATACTATAAGCAGAGTGGATCTAGTAAAAAACAATGCAAGTTGAACCCAATCGAAAAGACACCAGTTCCATTTCATACTATTCATCTGGACCATGTAGGACCATTCGAAACCAGCAAGAAAAAAAATAAATTTATTCTTGTAATTGTGGACGCTTTCACGAAATTTTGTTTAATAGAACCAGTTAAGAATCAGAAAACAAAATATGTCACAAATACATTAACCACTCTCATACATCTTTTTGGTGTGCCGAACCGTATTATTAGTGATCGCGGATCAGCCTTTACATCAAAGACTTTTAAGAATTTTTGTGAGTGTTACGGGATCAAACATATTTTAAATGCTGTCGCTAGCCCACGTGCAAATGGTCAATGTGAACGCTATAACAGAACAATCATCAGTTTATTGGCTACAACATTTGCAGGTAAAGACATTGACAAATGGGACAAATGTGTCAAACAAGTGCAAAGTGCAATTAATACTACTCATAATAAGTCAATCAATGCTACGCCAATGGAAGCACTTATCGGTTGGAACACACGGCACGCCGCCGATTCTCGCATCGTCATTGAAATCCAAGAAGATCTCAATAGAAAAGATTTACAAGATTTACGTCACGATATTTCTGACCATATTACTGAAACACAAAAAAAAACAGAAGGAACAATACGATAAGTCTAGACGGGAGGCCCTTAAGTACAGTAAAGGTGATTTAGTAATGCTGAAAATAACAAGTGAGCCAACGACAGGGGGAAGTCGCAAACTACTACCAAAGTTCAAAGGACCGTTTCGAATTACACGAGTTCTGTTTAACGACAGGTAGAAAGACTTACGAGGCCTTCGCAAGATATCACGTACTGTTGTCGCTGCCGACAACATTAAGCACTGGCTCACCTTTCAACACGATGATGAGTAAGTCAGTTTACGTTTTTTTTTTCACGAGAGATCGACGGATCTCATTACGTTTTTTTTTGTTACGAGAGGTCGACGGATCTCATTATATTTTTTTTTTACGAGAGATCGAAGGATCTCATTACGTTTTTTTTCACGAGAGGTCGATGGATCTCATTATATTTTTTTTACGAGAGATCGAAGGATCTCATTACGTTTTTTTTAAGTACGAGAGGTCGACGGATCTCATTACGTTTTTTTTTCACGAGAGATCGACGGATCTCATTACGTTTTTTTTTGTTACGAGAGGTCGACGGATCTCATTATATTTTTTTTTACGAGAGATCGACGGATCTCATTACGTTTTTTTTTTACGAGAGGTCGATGGATCTCATTATATTTTTTTACGAGAGATCGAAGGATCTCATTACGTTTTTTTTACGAGAGGTCGACGGATCTCATTACGTTTTTTTTTTCACGAGAGATCGACGGATCTCATTACGTTTTTTTTTGTTACGAGAGGTCGACGGATCTCATTATATTTTTTTTTACGAGAGATCGAAGGATCTCATTACGTTTTTTTTTCACGAGAGGTCGATGGATCTCATTATATTTTTTTTACGAGAGATCGAAGGATCTCATTACGTTTTTTTTACGAGAGGTCGACGGATCTCATTACGTTTTTTTTTTTCACGAGAGATCGACGGATCTCATTACGTTTTTTTTTTGTTACGAGAGGTCGACGGATTTCTAAAACGACAAAGATTGGAGGATCTTTGAATTTTTTTTTTCTTTTTTTTAGTTCCTTGTAAAGCTTGAGGACAAGCTTACATATACAGGATGGCCGAGTGTAAGAAACGACGCGACGCAATAACGTCATCCGATACCATCAAGAGGTCTCATTCATTCAGACCCATTAAGATTAGTTTATATTTATACGTTTATGTTTTGTTTAGGCTACAGATTTTATGTTTTGAGTTGAGTAATAACGAGGAGTCTTCAGTCTTACGTGACAAATAAAACAACACAGTTGAATTTTCGGAACGATATTTTAATTTTTGAATATAAGTAGTTTTTCATATATTTTTGCCGTTTTCTTACACTTGAAAACTTGTTTTCAAAAACAAACTAATTTTATATTCTTACTAACATACCCAACCCTTTCCTTTCCAGACAAGGAAGGCTCATACCTTCTCGTGGTCCTTGCTGGACAGACAATCTTTTAAGATTGTCTAACAAAATGAGTATTATTTGTAGACAATTCTTATAAAAATATTATGAGTTATGTACTATTTGAATAATGAGTCAAATGTTCTTATTAATAACTAAAATTAACAAGCTTTAATTTGAAAGAATTAATTTGTTATTTGACAATTTTCAAATTGATACAAAATTTACAAATATACAAAAACTGTTTTTCTTTTGAAATTTAAAACAAAAATTAATAAAAATTTATGAACTCTTTTTATTTAATTCCACGCCAATGGTCGGCATTGCTATCAAAGGCATTCAAATTCCGACAAAGAGCAAAAAATTTTACATTCACTTTGGAACAACTATACTCTTGTGCGCAAAGGGAACGTGAAATTAACACCTATTATTAAAATTATCGTTTTATTGAGGAAAGTCATTTAAAAAAAATACTTGATGGAAAAAAGTTTATACATAGGTACATTCTTGTTGTAAAATACTAGTACATATACAAATTTAAATTTAAAAAAATTAGAAACACAATAGTTTTTCTGTGTCTATTAATAAATTCAATAATGTTTCAATTTTAGTCATCTATCAGACTTCGAGCTTTTTAAGTGTATTAAATACCTCCTTATTAACAAATTTATAATTTTAAAATTCACAAATCTTTATTTATTTGTAATAAAACCAGCATATATTACAAAACTGAGTTGACAAGCTATCAGCAGATAGGAATTTTTCTAAAATAAGAAAGCTAAAATGCGAAATATGTTTATGAATATGTCAATGCACTAAGCCAAAAATTGATATGGAAAGAATGATGTTGAAAATAACGTAAATATTTTTGAATTCATCACAAATTTGAAATGTTTGAACCGCCTGGTTTATCAGGATCAGGTTTTTGATACTGGTGACTTATTCATATTGGAATCCAATATCCAACTATAATTATTTTTAATATTGCTGAAATAAACAGTCTGTCGGGCTTTGTAAACAAAATTATGAGTTATGAATTTGGGAAACTTTTATCGAACCGTTGCGACAGCAGATTTTTTATTAATGCGTTTTGGAATGTATGGTTCTTATTTTTATTTTGTCAGTTTGAAAGTTTATATTGTACTATGCTCTATACTAGTCTTTATATGATATATTGATATTGTTAATAAATAACTTTACAGGATTCTCATTTATGCCTTTTTATTATCTGCTAATTCCAACAATGTAACTTTTTTATTCATTATTCACGCTGGTGAGTTGGCGTCCGCCCAGATTTCTACATATTCTGCAGTTCTACTTGCAGTTTTACTAGAATCGATCTAGTTTTTTTAAGTCTCGCAAAATTTTATTACTTCCTATCCTATGTTAGAAAACGGCAAAAATATATGAAAAACTACTTTTATTCAAAAATTAAAATATCGTTCCGAAAATTCAACTGTGTTGTTTTATTTGTCACGTAAGACTGAAGACTCTTCGTTATTACTCAACTCAAAACATAAAATCTGTAGCCTAAACAAAACATAAACGTATAAATATAAACTAATCTTAATGGGTCTGAATGAATGAGACCTCTTGATGGTATCGGATGACGTTATTGCGTCGCGTCGTTTCTTACACTCGGCCATCCTGTATATGTAAGCTTGTCCTCAAGCTTTACAAGGAACTAAAAAAAGGAGAAAAAAAATTCAAAGAAAACGTAATGAGATCCGTCGATCTCTCGTGAAAAAAAACGTAATGAGATCCGTCGACCTCTCGTAAAAAAAAACGTAATGAGATCCTTCGATCTCTCGTAAAAAAAATATAATGAGATCCATCGACCTCTCGTGAAAAAAAAACGTAATGGATCCTTCGATCTCTCGTAAAAAAAAATATAATGAGATCCGTCGACCTCTCGTGAAAAAAACGTAATGAGATCCGTCGATCTCTCGTGAAAAAAAAAACGTAATGAGATCCGTCGACCTCTCGTAAAAAAAAACGTAATGAGATCCTTCGATCTCTCGTAAAAAAAAATATAATGAGATCCGTCGACCTCTCGTAAAAAAAACGTAATGAGATCCGTCGACCTCTCGTAAAAAAAACGTAATGAGATCCTTCGATCTCTCGTAAAAAAAAAATATAATGAGATCCATCGACTCTCGTGAAAAAAAAACGTAATGAGATCCGTCGACCTCTCGTAAAAAAAACGTAATGAGATCCTTCGATCTCTCATAAAAAAAATATAATGAGATCAATCGACCTCTCGTGAAAAAAAAACGTAATGAGATCCTTCGATCTCTCGTAAAAAAAAATATAATGAGATCCGTCGACCTCTCGTGAAAAAAAACGTAATGAGATCCTTCGATCTCTCGTAAAAAAAAAAGTATAATGAGATCCGTCGACCTCTCGTGAAAAAAAAACGTAAACTGACTTACTCATCATCGTGTTGAAAGGTGAGCCACCGCTTAATGTTGTCGGCAGCGACAACAGTACGTGATATCTTGCGAAGGCCTCGTAGAACTTCATACCTGTCGTTGAACAGAACTCGTGTAATTCGAAACGGTCCTTTGAACTTTGGTAGTAGTTTGCGACTTCCCCCTGTCGTTGGCTCACTTGTTATTTTCAGCATTACTAAATCACCTTTACTGTACTTAAGGGCCTCCCGTCTTGACTTATCGTATTGTTCCTTCTGTTTTTTCTGGGTTTCAGTAATATGGTCAGAAATATCGTGACGTAAATCTTGTAAATCTTTTCTATTGAGATCTTCTTGGATTTCGTTGACGATGCGAGAATCGGCGGCGTGCCGTGTGTTCCAACCGATAAGTGCTTCCATTGGCGTAGCATTGATTGACTTATTGTGAGTAGTATTAATTGCACTTTGCACTTGTTTGACACATTGGTCCCATTTGTCAATGTCTTTACCTGCAGATGTTGTAGCCAATGAACTGATGATTGTTCTGTTATAGCGTTCACATTGACCATTTGCACGTGGGCTAGCGACAGCATTTAAAATATGTTTGATCCCGTAACACTCACAAAAATTCTTAAAAGTCTTTGATGTAAAGGCTGATCCGCGATCACTAATAATACGGTTCGGCACACCAAAAAGATGTATGAGAGTGGTTAATGTATTTGTGACATATTTTGTTTTCTGATTCTTAACTGGTTCTATTAAACAAAATTTCGTGAAAGCGTCCACAATTACAAATAAGAATAAATTTATTTTTTTTCTTGCTGGTTTCGAATGGTCCTACATGGTCCAGATGAATAGTATGAAATGGAACTGGTGTCTTTTCGATTGGGTTCAACTTGCATTGTTTTTTACTAGATCCACTCTGCTTATAGTATGCACACTGCAGGCAGGCATTCACATATTTTGTAATAAATCGTCGCATCTTCGGAAACCAATAGTTTTCCTGAATACGTTTTAATGTCTTTTCCGTACCTAAGTGTCCTGCATCGTCATGACAAAGGCGACATATCTGCATTCTTGCCATCTTCGGTACCACCCAAGCCTTCTTTCCATCATCGAGTTTTCTGTAAATTTTGTTACTTTTCAGTTCATATTCTTTAAAGTACCTATTGCTTTGTTTCGTTCGTTACGTTTTGTTCTTCTAGAATTTTTCTGATCCTGCGCAGCTGTTCATCTTGCAACTGTGCTCCTACTATCCATTCTCCTTCGGTGATGTCTACAACAAATGTTTCATATAGGTTTACTGGATTTCTACTCAGGGCATCGACATGTGTCATGCGTGACCCTGGTCGATATTCAATTTCAAAGGAAACTTCTTGAATTTCTAACCATCATCGCCCAATTCTAGGTAATAGGTCTTTTTTGGAAAGGGTTGTTCTTAGAGCGTTACAATCAGTAACAACCTTGAATTGTATTCCCAACAGATACACTCTAAAATATCGTAGAGCCAATACAACTCATATGCGTGATAATGTCTTTGATCGTACGATGTTTGCTTAGAAAATGCTCTAACATCCCTTGCTTCATTTCACACCACGAAACGTCATTTTTTGTTTGTTCGTAATACCACTGACGTGCGTGTCCTTTCAGCCTACTTGCTACAATCCTGATAATGTACTCATCACTCCACCTATATCGTTCGCCAAGAGTATCAACTTTTGCCACCCACATTTCGATAGTGATATCGTTTTTTATAGAATCAAATACCGGAATCGCCTGTTCGTCACTTGTATACAACGCGGCTGCGGAAGTTGATGGCTTATTTCGAAGTTCGTTGACTTCTTTTTGTAATAACTTCAATTGTTTTTTTAGACTAACACTTTCACTATCAGTACTCGAGCTATTACTCGTACTACTTGACGACCGATACCGTTCGCGTCTAGAATGGGAGATACGAGCATGTTTACGTTTCGAACTTACGTTTTTCGAACTTTTGTCTTTTTTAGTTTTTCCCATTTTGTCAGGAGAAGAAAAAAAATTGGCACGAGCGTAGGGCTGTAATATCCCACTTCTGACTTGTAAGAAAACGGCAAAAATATATGAAAAACTACTTTTATTCAAAAATTAAAATATCGTTCCGAAAATTCAACTGTGTTGTTTTATTTGTCACGTAAGACTGAAGACTCTTCGTTATTACTCAACTCAAAACATAAAATCTGTAGCCTAAACAAAACATAAACGTATAAATATAAACTAATCTTAATGGGTCTGAATGAATGAGACCTCTTGATGGTATCGGATGACGTTATTGCGTCGCGTCGTTTCTTACACCTACGATTGGATAAAATTTTTACTTTATTTGGTTTCGATTTTCTCTTTTAATGTTATTTCTGTTATCACATCCTTTCTCTGTTTTTCGATTTTAATCTTCTTCAAATGTCTTCCATCTTTTTAATTTTTTTTTTATATTCTCTTACTTTTTAATTTATTCGAGTTCCGTGGCCAAAGGGCAAAAAATGGATCCCTGATAGATTCGTCATGTCTGTCTGTCTGTTCGTCCTTATGTTACAGCAACTTTTTTCCAAAACTTTAAGAATGTTTAAACTTAAAAAGTGGATGTATTCTGTGAACCAGATTAAGATATTACACAAAAATAGAAAAAAAAATAAAACGTTTTCTATTATAATCCGAAATATATTAATAATTCAATACAGAAAAACACATCTCACTCCTATATATATTTTAATTGCAATGTCCCCCTACTGTTATAAATAATCTTGTTAAAAAATACAAACTGTTTAGATGAGTTCAGTACGCGCAGATAATTCAATATGAAGATTCTCTCTTGTCTTATTATCATTTTACAAATTGTCTCTCAAATTCAATGTTACCGAATTTTAGGAATTTTCGGATATTGTGCACATAGCCATTATTTTCTCGGATATAGGTTTATGAAAGAACTGGCTGACAGAGGGCATAATGTAACTTTAATTACATGTTACCCACAGAAAACTCAAGTAAAAAATTTGCGAGAAGTATCTGTTAACAGTAATTTTCAAGGAACTATAGGTAAGTGACATTCATTTTATAATGAAAAGTTTAACTATAAGAACATTCAAATAACTAAATTTAAAATATAGAATCCCGTGTAGTGTTTTATTGAATTCGTCAAATTTATAATCTAATACAATTCTCTAATAACAATAAATTATTCATGATTCATTTTGTTTATTTTGGAATTTTTTTATTAATTATAATATTTACTTATCAGTATTTATGAGCTATTAAACACTAAATCTATTTCAATCCTTATCGTTTAAAAAATAAACAAATTAAAATATTTACCAGAGATAATATTGTAACGGGATAACCGTAAAGGAAGGGACCTTAATTTGAAAGATTGTTATTGACAGTTGATTTTTAGAAGTTTCTAAAAATCAACTGACCATTTTAAATAATGTTTCTAGAAAATTCTAGAAACTTCTAAACACACTGACTAGATTAAATAATGTTTCTAGAAAGTTCTAGAAAGATCTAAACACACTAACTAGATTAAATAAAGTTGTATATAAGGGGATGCATGGGCAGTTAACGTGAGTTCAAGTTCAAGTATTCACAAGAGTTCATTGTATTTTCAAGTAGTTAGACGTTATCCAGCAGAGTTCAGTGTATCTTAACAATTTGGTAAATAAATTGTGTAAAAAGCCCCCATAAGTGTTTTAAATTGGTGTCAGGTGTGGGGTGAAGATACAAGAATGCCTGGAAAGAAAATAAATGAACTATTGGTGGCTGAGCTCAGAAAAGAGCTCGAAGAATTGGAGTTGGAAACTACTGGGACCAAATCCGTATTGTTGAGTAGGCTCCGTGAATACTACCTAGCTAATAATTTGGACCCTGACGCTGTGGAGTTCGAAGACCCAGTTCAAAAAGCAAATTCTGAACTAACTCAACAACTATCCCGGCAACATGAGGAGCTATCCAGTCAGATGAAGAGCCAGCGCGAAGATATGTCCCAGCTGTCCCAACGAATGACGAGCCAACAAGAAGAACAAACTCAACAACTTTCCCGGCTGTAAGAAAAACAAATTCAACAACTTTCCCAGCTGAAAGAGGAGCTATCAGGACGAATGACGAGCCAGCAAGAGGAGCTATCCAGTCAGATGAAGAGACAGAACAAGATAAGTCCTTCTGTTGGGATCAGGAATGTCAAGAGGCGTTTGAAATATTGAAGAAACAGCTTACGTCAGCACCTGTTCTTGCTTATCTACTTCCTGATGGTAAGCTTATTCTGGACACCGACGCCAGCAATGTAGGAATTGTCACAGCTACAAGATGGTAAGGAAAGAGTGGTTGGTTACTTCAGCAAAACTTTATCGAAAGCTGAAAAGAACTACTGTGTAACTCGGAGGGAACTGTTAGCAGTTGTAAAATCCGTCGAACACTTTTATAAATATCTGTATGGCAGAAAATTCCTAAACAGAACAGACCATGCTAGTTTAAAGTGGTTACTTAGCTTTAGGAACCCAGAAGGACAGATAGCAAGATGGCTCGAAAAACTGCAGGAATATGATGTTGAAATCGAGCACAGACCTGGAACAAGACATCGTAATGCTGATGCACTTTCCAGAAGACCATGTCGACCAGATGTATCTGTTATTGGTACATGAGAAATCGGCTGCACCAATAAGTTACTGTCAACTCTATTAACTCTCATTAAGAGAGCAGGTCTGGTAAAGGTGCTCTAATTCTATTCTAGAGATGATGGGTGTTCATATAGATCTGTAAAGGTCGTAGTGGTACAGGCTATTAACCAACCCATTGGTTATCTATCTATCTATCTACCATGTTCATCAAACTGTAGACATTTTTTAAAACTAATTTTCATGAATTTCCATACGAAATGCAAATGGTACAAAAAAATGCTAGCTAATAAATCTCGTCGAGTTTAATACGATTTTAACATTCTTGCTAAAGAACATAATTTTTGATCATAACACATAAGGCTCCTTTTAGTCTGAGTGCAAGTATTAATATGCAAATATGCATTTTGTACACTAAAAATCCACAAATAATTGCATTTACATTCGCCAAAAGTTACTCTTGTTATTGGTCCGTACTTTAAAAGATAATAATGGTGCTAAAGTAACTTCTAACAGAGCGCGATATAGGCTAAATGAAATTAGCATTTCTTCAATCGTACAGAAGAAATGCGTATATCACAAAGTATATATAATATGTAGTAGCATATAACAGCGAAAGTGGTAGAGCTAGTTTGCTACAGTCAGATTTTTAGTCAAATTATCAACGATAAAGTGCGGATTGTTGTACGAGATATTTTAAAGACGTTATTCAGTTATTGTGACTGTAGTAAAGTTGTGTAAATTAGTTTAAGAAATTGTTATTTAGTTGTGTTTACCAATAAATTGTTAAGTTTGTCTGCTGTTTATCACTTATCCCGAATTCACGAAGAAAAAAAAATAACAGAACTTTAAAGAATTAATTCAAGCCAAGCGTGTATCTCTACATGGTATAATGTCAGAGATTATTGGGAAACCATTAATTTTTAAACTCTAAAAATATGTTGTACAGTATCAGGAAATGTCGTATATTAAAAAAACAATAACAATAGCATGTGCAACTTATAATAATTGTTTTTAATTTTATTGTCTTGCAATATTAAAAGATTAAATACCAGAAATAAATGCATACTACTTGTACAGGATAATAATGTAAAGTACCTACTCATTATTTTCTTTTAATTCAACGTACTTAACTTAAATAAATTACAAACTATTAGATAATCAAATTTATGGTCTGTTATAATTTGACATATTTAAAGTCTCTTTAAATTACTAATTAAGATTGTAAAACGAATATACCGATAAGGAAAAAAGTCCTGCTACTTTAAATGATGTTATGAAACGTTTATGTATTAGATTCAACTAATAAAATGGGTGCGGTTTTATTTTTATTGTTTATTTTATTAAAATTTGGACCAAAGTCTTGCAAGTTCTGGCCTTAGGTAGTTTGAAAGAATTTGATATTTGCTTTTTCGGTGGAATTAAATCAGGTGAGCGTGGTGTTTAATCCAAATCACTTTATTTCAAAATAATCGACCGGGAAACATAACCTTCAATAAACCCATTTTACCAGCGGTATGTCATCTTTCACCATCCTGTTGAAACCATTAATTATCCATGCCACTTTTATCCAGCTCAGATGCCAAAAACAGCGTACCATTGCCTGATATCGCACTCGGTTAATCAGTACTATCGGACCATTATCATCTATAAAAAATTACGGACCAATGAGTAAATAATTCTGAATGTTAATTATTGTGAATGCCAATAACGAACATTTTGCAGATTAACAGTTCCTTACAGCTTTAAATGTGCCCCACACTGCGTAAAATAAGCCTCATCTGTCATGATCACCTGACACCAAAAATCATGTTCACCAGCAAGAATATTTATCCTGTATTAAATAGATTAATTAACCGGCATAATTGTTTGTGTCATTTCCATTTTGTATGGAAAAACATGAAAACAAAACCAATTTTTTAAACTCGATGGACACATACCATGGTAAACAGCACAGCGATATGCTCTCCAAGACTTTCGATCTCAATAATCTCATTACTTTAACGTGGCTTAGAAGTTTCCAACGAACCCCTATTCTTTAAATTGGACATTAAACGTCTTCGGTGAAAGTACTTTTTGATCGTGGTATTTATTTGTAAACGCATCTGTTTAGTATGGTGATGATGTTATGACTGAAAGCATAATAAAGCACCATGGGATAAAATGTATGCGGATGATATTGTGATTGTAGATTTTGTGAAAGAGAGGTTGGAAAGGAAACTTGACAAACGGAGAAAAGGGCTAGAGAGTTGAGGGGTCAGAGTGAGTAGGACAAAGACTGAGACGAAACAATTGGAATTAAAATTAATCTGCAGGATCAAGTGTTGCCAGCATTCCTAAGACTTTAAATATTATGGGCCTGTGCTAAAAGGAATGGTTAACGAGTGAGATAAACAATAAAATTAAGTGTGAATTGATAAACTGATATATAACTCAGAAACCTAGCCAATAACGAAAGAACAAGAAAGAAAGTTAGAAGTGACGGAGATAAAAATTTTGCGTTGGATGTGTGATATAACAAGGAAAGATAGAAAAAAAATGAGAGAGTAAAAGGTACAGTTAGACATCTAAACAAAAAAAATCCAGGAAAATAAGCTGAGATAGATTTGTCATGTATAAAGGAGGGATGAGAATTATGTAGGTAAAAAATGAATGTAAGATTTGAACTTGAACGTAAAACTGGTGATTTGCCAAAAGTGGCAGAGTTTTTTGAATTTTTGGAAAGACGATGTGTAGCAATGGAAAACTTGTCAACTTCTGATACACGCCCGCAGAAGAATAATAATAAAGTATCACTACATTCACAAAGTAACATTCCCCCTTCTAACTGTATCTTTTGTAACATCGAATTTACTCTTGTTCAAAATTCATAAATCTTCCTCATCCGCAAAAGGAAAAATTCACTAAAACTAAAAGACTTTGCCTAAATTGTTTAGGTACCAGGCATTCAGTTCAAAACTGTAAATCAACTCAGCGATGTTTCCTTTGCAATCAAAAACATCATTCAATTTTGCATACCTCTCCAAATATCTCCAGAAATCCCCCTAGACTTAATGACTCTCATTACGAGTCTGCACAAACAAGTTCGTCCTTAAATGAAGAATCTTCGTCATCTAATCCCTCCAATATGGGCAATCCGCCGTCTACTTCGAACCCAGGACAGTCTCTTACTTTATCCACCGTAGCTATGAATAAACCTCATGTTCTTTTAGCCACTGCTCAAATCACTCTATTTACAAAACACGGCCGCATTATCAATACAAAGGCATTATTAGACAATGGAAGTCAAAGTTCCTTCATTACGCAAAGGCTAGTGAATCAATTGCAGGAGAATCCTTATATTAACACATTAAATGTATCTGGGATTTCACAAAGTAATATAATTTCAAATAAAATGTTGGATATCTTTATTCACTCAAAACTTAATTCACGCAATCGATTTTTAGTATCATGCGCTGTGCTTGATAAGATCACCTCCAGACTTCCTCAGGTAAGCATCGATGTTAGTCATCTAAAAATCCCCGACGAAATTTCTAACGAGTTAGCTGACCCTAGTTATTTCATTCCATCTGATATTGATGTCCTCATTGGTGCAGATTTATTTTACACGTTGCTTTGTCCAGGTTTTCACAGTTTAGGCAAAGGACTCCCCGCACTGTTGAACACACATCTAGGCTGGGTTATTGCTGGTAATGATCCTTCTCGTTATATCCCACCTCGACACTCCTCAACAGCGCTCTGCACTGATTTGCAACACGTTGAGAATAACGTATCCCTGTTGGTTCAAAATTCTAATTCTGAAATTAACAGAACACTCGAAAAATTCTGGAAACTTGAAGAAGTAAATCAGACATCTCCATATACCTCCGATGAGCAGCTCTCGGAAGCGATTTTTACCTCAACTACAAAAAGGTTAGAAACCGGTAGATATCAAATCGATTTCCCTTTACGTACTCCCAACAAATCCAATAAATTAAGTAAATCATTAAGAAGTGTTCAAAAGCGTTTTCTTACACTTGAAAGAATATTTAAAAAAGACTCTTCCTTCTTCCAAGACCACAAACCGCTCATTAATAAATACCTCTCTTTAGGTCATGAAGTATATGTACTGCTCTCAAATAAAAACTTTCAAGATAAGGTCAAATATTTTATTTCCCATTCCCCACAACACCGAATTCTTTAGAGCAATCTTTCGCGCATCAATCCGAATGATGATTTTTAATCTATAGAACTCCAAACTGTCACATATGATACTAACTTCGCTCTTGTCGCTGCAACTCGAGTCATTAAGAATCTTGCTCTCTCAAGCAAAAGTTCTCACCCCTTAGCTTCTGATGCACTTATGTCACAGTGCTATGTTAATGATATTTTTTATGGCTCTAATAACTTCTCTGCATTGAACCAATTGCATTTAGAGTTACTCAGTTTACTTGGTAGTTCTGATTTTAACTTGCACAAATGGTCCTTAAAATCTCAAGAGTTTCTACACACTATCTCTGCTCCCCGCTCTGACTCAGAAACGCGTGATTACCAACTTTATTTAGATGAATCTCCAAGTAAAGTGTTAGGCCTAAAATTGAAAACCTCAGAAGATCTTTTAATTACTTCGCTTCCTAATTTCCGTTATGAGGAATTCAACACAGGTCTCAGCCAGATTGAAGTTGCCTTAAATTCGATGCCAAAGTCTACTCTCTCTTCAGATCCCCTAGATCTTCAATGCCCTACTCCGGGACATTTTTTAATTAGAAAAAGTTTAACTGCTTACCCTGAAACAGAGTTGATTGATTTCAGGGAAAATAAGCTCAACATCTTTCAAAGAATTTCCCAAATTCAAGAAACCTTTTGGAAACGTTGGTCTGTGGACTATTTAAATCGCCTCCAACACCACCCAGTAATTTACAAGAAAATTATCTGGTGTCACACAAAGAAGATAATACACCTTCTCTATTATAGCCTCGAGCTAGGGTGGTTGAAGTACACCCAGGGTCTAATGGCAAGTTCACGAGGTCAGAGTCGCCAAATTGTTGACTTCAAATGGTATAGTGACAAGATCAATTTCTAAAATCTGCCCTCTTCCAGATCATAACATAAACTAGACATTATATTTTCTTCTTCTCCTCTTATGTCAATCTCTTCTTATACCTTTGATAATTGTTCCAAACCTTCTTTATAGAATTCCCTCAACTTCGAATATTCTTGGTTCCCTTTCTCTCAGTTTTCTCTATCACCACTCGTTCGGCTAATTCTTCTTATTCTTTACTATTTTCTTGAAGTCGAAGACTTCAACGTGGGGCAGTATGTTGTGAAAACATTCACAACAATATTTATATATTTTATGAACAGGACGTGACTATGACAATGCCTCTCAATTCTCTCTTCAATAAAAGTAACAGTTTAGAAATCCCTATCTCTTTCAATAAGGCACGCACTACTCTATAAAATATACCCAAAAAACCCCATCTGTTACTTTCCCTATCATAAAATGCAACGTCAAAATACCCGACTTGTACTTTCCCCATCATAAAAGATAATAGTAAAATTCTTGGTATAACCATCCTTTCTGAAAACCAATCCACCCCCTTTTATGATCACAGGTTATAATTTTATCATTCCCGATATCCGAAGAGGGAGTACACTCACAGCTTTCTCTCTGCTCGGTAGTCTCAAAAAGTTCTCTCGCAGCTCAGTTCTCTTATCACTCTGTATTCTCATCACTCTCTCGCTGGGTAGTACACGAACAGCCCTCTCACGAGTAAGTTCTCGTATCACTCCGTATTCACCGCTCTCTCGCAAAGATATAATTCTCTCAGCTCTCTCGTTGCACATAACTTCTTCGCTCAACTCTCTCTCGGCTAAGTTCTCTCGCTTCTTGTCTCGCTGTTGGTACGTGTTCAGAAGTGACAAATTCCGCAACACAGACACATAAACTATTGTAATATTAGTATTTAAAGTGTAGTGAAAGTGACAATCGTAATTAAGTTCGTAAACAAACAAAGTGATAGTAATAGTGGTAAAACATTGTATATAGTAATAAAGCATAGTGTAATAAAACCAATTTGATTATTCCACCCCCAACCAGCGGATTATGGATTATAGCAAACCGCCGTGTGAGAAGTTGGTACTGAGATTATCAGCTCCTCAACACAAATATTACAACAGGCCAAGCCAACCCAACTAGGCTTCAGTTTGATAAAAAAATTTAAACCCTAAAAGTACAAATGATTTTGTAGTACCTACCTAAATTGTGTTGTAACCTCTTTTTTCTCTATGATGTTAAATGCTCGTTTTATCGAGGTTAACAAATGCGAACGGCACTCAGGGGGTAGGAGGAGAGCGAGCGTGGATTCGAACGAGCTCGATGATATTGTATTAAAAAGATATAAGAAGATATATTTACTGAAAAAATAAACGAATTTAAAGGGGACTAAAAAGAAAATGAGAGAAATGATGAAATAGGGAAAGGTAAATGGGCGCCACTTATTTTTTTATCATATGGACGGGGAAATATAAGAAACCCAGATGGAAAAAAGATTTGATTATGGGGAATAGGATAGAATAATTAATAAGTTGTGGTAGATCAAGTTAAAATTAGAAAGATATAGGAAATATAAGATAAGATACGGTAAAGTTGAGTAAACCGGTAGATGTTCTTGTTAAAACTTTAAATTAAACACTTTTATTGGCAAAGCTAGAAAGAGAAAGTTATACTTACTTTTTGTTTTTACTTATCACAACAGCTCCATTTATATTAATGAGATAGAAATGAGTTCAAAAGTTAAGATTTATGATTTAAATACGTCTCATTCTTATTGTTGATGAAATTAGATCAGAATAACGTACACTAGGTCAGAAATAAAACGTATAAATAAACAATAAACAATATTTATTACTGTGAGTAGTAATAAGTCAAGCATACGAACGAAACAATAGACATATAAAATATCAACAAATCAAATAAGGTAAAATACAGTAAAACACACTAGTGTTTAATCACATATAGAAACAATATTACACATTCAATAACAGCTAAGTATTTTTATATTGTTATTTTAGTGTACCCATTTAAGCAGAATGTGATGTGAAAGGAATTTTAAAAGTATCAAAATTTAATAAAAAAATAGTAAATCACTTTTAGCTTAAAAGATTTTTTACTCGAGTAAAAGATGGGGGTACCATATACTAGTTTAAGTTAAAACAATTAAATTAAGAGAAACATTAAGAAACCAAAAATTTACCATAAATGTGTTACAAAAATATTTAATCAGGCTCTGCGCAACGCTTTCACTGATAACTGAAACATGTATTCGGTGAACTTTTTCGAAATTTTCACACTTTTGGAGTCTGTAGAAAAGGTGCCGGGTTTATTATAAAAGCCGGTAGCACTATGAATTTTATGAGCACTTCTTACGTTAATTACCCACACTTGGATATTATTCATGCGGATTACAATGAAATTTTTGTTCCAAAGAAATAAATGGTATCCCTTCTTTTCTGGTAGTTAAGCAATAATAATGATATTAAAAAACTTACAGTTTGATTCCTGGATAGTAGGATTAATGGGGCCACACCCAATTTATACGATACGGTAAAATCAAGATTCTCATTAGAAATTCATCGACATCTTTCCATCTGCACTATTAACTATCACTAGTAACTGATTTTAGCTTAATTAAAAACGTTTAAGAGACTTTTTAAGCGGTTACAGATAAAAAAACCGCCAAAACGGTAATTAACATTAACAAAACACTTATTAATCTCAAAGCTTCCACCCTGTCTCCGCCGCAAAAAAATGATTCCTACCCGTTTTTGTAGTTTACCCTCTCCTAAGAACAAGCCACTTCAGTGGTCACTCTCGGGGGGAGCGTGAAATTTGATTCGACGATTATGACATAAGGATCTATTTTTTAGCCGCGGACGCCTCGTTATAATGGTACTGCTCAAGGATTTGATTGCCTAGCAACTAAAACCGTTAAAATTTTAACCCTTGTCATGATGTGTTTTAAGTTGAGGGTACAGGGCGGTAATAAGGAAGATTTAATGATTAAAATGACGATTTTTAATTTTCGAGTTTTTTAAACATGCTACAGTGTTAACTCAATGGAAAAACGCACCTTATTCTAAAACACTACTTATCGTCACTCCACATCAAGGTATTTATGGCAAAGATGAATTTGTTAATTAGATGCTGGCATTGCAATAGCCATCCTGCTACAAGAAGATTTTTTAACAGTCTGTAAAGAGTTGAATTACGCTGGGTTTAACACTTCTTTATTGAATAAGATACAACTCAAACATTGACGTTAACATTAACATTGCAAATTATATGTCATAAATAACAACTATAATACAAATACATCTTAGTAACGTTTAACCAGTCAAAGACGTAACATTGGGTGATACCTACATACAAGGTCAAAACACAGTCCATTCGCTAATTATCTCTAAATTTGCTAAGAAACAACATTTTTTGCACGCTATTATAATTCTTATTAACAAGTATATTCTAATTTCCTATCGATTTGATTATCATATTAAAAAATGTACTTATGTATTATTTTAGATTTGCATAAAGAATTGGTAAACTTCGGTGCAATTTCTTACTTGGGCCAACTAGTCTTTATAACGAATATAGGCAAATTTTATACAGAAGGAATACTGAAAAATGAGAATGTACAAAATTTACTTAATTCAGACGAAGAATTTGAGTTGGTTATTCAAGAACAATTTGTAAACGAAGCATTAACGTATTTTCATCACAGATTCAAATGTCCACTTATGTTTTTCGCACCAGGACCAACAACCTTATTTAATAATTACATGTTTGGAAATTTAGCACCATCATCATTTGTCCCTAATATTTTAACAGAACATACTACGAAAATGAGCTTTTTGGAACGAGTATATAATACTTATTGTAATATAGCAGGTGAATTATATTTACGATTTATAATGTTGCCTAAACAAGCTGAGATTTTAAAAAGATTAATTCCACACGCACCTGATTTGGATTCTCTTATATACAACGCAAGCTTTCTGTTAACTATGTCACATGTAAGTTTATCTGATCCTTTTCCAATGCAAAAAAATATCAAAGATATTGGTGGTTATCATGTAGCTCCTCCGAAACCATTACCAGCAGATTTAAAAAAATTCCTAGATGACGCTAAAGAAGGAGTCGTCTTGTTTTCAATGGGATCAAATTTGAAAAGTTCTCATTTTGAACCTGAGAAGAAAAGAGCAATTTTAAAAGCTTTTTCAGGTATAAAACAAAAGGTTTTGTGGAAATTTGAAGAGGATTTTCCGGAGAAATCTGATAATATTATGATTATGAATTGGTTACCACAGCAAGACGTTATGGGTAAGTAGTTAGTTATATTATTTAAAAATTATTTTATATTATTTTTTAATGATATATTTAAAAAATAGCACACATATGCGCAACCTAATACAGTCTAATCTCTAGCAACAACCTCTATGTAGCAACCACTTTGGGTATAATCCGATTAATTTCTAATGTTTTTTAATAAAGTAACCCCTTACTACAAGAACTACTCCAGATAACGACAGCGACCACACGTTTTTCTTATTAAAATTATATGCTGTCTCTAAAATTTAAAAATTGACTACGAATTGACTACCCCAATAATAGCTCATACTGGAACAAATACATGTTTGCAGTAGCATTTTTAAGCTCTCTTGGAAAATAAATAAATGTTTCTAACATATTGACCAAAAATTTAGGAAAGACTGATCTGACTACGAATTGGCTACCGTGATAGATCACTCTGTACCAAAAAAATGTTTTTAAGTAACATTTTCAAAGCTTTGCTAAATTAGAGTTCTGGTATTGATCAATTACACTAGATAAAATACACCTGAAAGATCTGTTGAAAGGTGTTTTTACACATTAACTGAAAATTAAGGAATGACCAAGTTGACTACGAATTGGTTGTCGCAATAGTTCACTCTAGAGTCTAGACCACAAACATGTTTGGAATACAGTTTTAAAGCTCTGTTGGACAATATAATCAGAGTTCTGGTGCTGATTAATTTAATCTAGATATAAAGTAAATGCAAAAGATGCTACAGAAATCAAGTCGACAATAGAATAATCTAGAACAGGAATTAACAGCATAAAAAACAATTTATAAGCAAATATTTGTCTCTTCCTCTGAAATTGCGACTAGTAACAAGATGGGATTTTTTTCTAATACTTAGAAACAAATGAAAAACTATAAGGCAAAAGACCTTTCCATTAAGAGCTCATATTTGCAGTGCCTCTTTTATAGGTGTCTAGCAACCAATTTTTCAGAGTACCAAGCGAACAAAAATAATTGTTTTTATTGGCCCATTCTACAAGCCATAAAACAAAATTTTACTCCGAACGAAGATCTTAAAAACAAATTAAAACTTCACTATTTTAGAAAGTTTTTGCTAGATATAATAAGTGAGTCTTAATTAAATCTTGAGAAATATTCTTTATTTTCCAGCTCATCCAAACGTGATAGCGTTTATTTCCCATGGGGGTTTACTAGGTACAATTGAAGCCATATACAATGGTATCCCGATTTTAGGCCTACCAGTATTTTGGGATCAAAAGAAAAATATAAAAGAAGGTGTAGACAAAGGTTACGCAATTAAATTAGATTTTGATAATATCAACTACGAAACGTTCAGCCATGTGCTGAATGAAATAATAAATAATCCAAGGTAAATATTACAAAAATATCTTGCAATTTATAATTTAATAACAAAATATAAAATATATAAAATTATGGTGTTAAATGTAGACGGTAGGTGTATTTTATACTCCTAAAGAGTAGTTCAAAAATGCTTTCAAAAATTAATACAGATACAAACAAGCATCACAGAAGAAAAATATCAAATACCAACAACTTTATATCTGATAGAATTAATCAGTTCCTTAAAGAATAAACCTATTTTTTTGAAATATCAAATATATTGATTTTTCGTTAACAATTTTAAATGCTATTTCACTAAAATTTATTTAAACCATGTGAAAATACCCTTTACACTCAAAATTTACTGTAAGGTGTCGCAGATGATATCTCATCTCATATAGTCATATAGGTATATTTAAATCAGCAATTCATACTAAATTAAGAACTATGACGCAACCGTGAGGTGGCGCAGTTGATACTCATATTTACATGAGCAATTTTTACTTAATTAAGTACCATAACGCCACTGTAAGGTGGCACAGTTGATACCTAATATATTAATATATTTAATTAAAAAAATACCAAATACAACAAAAAAAGTAGTAAAAACCTGGAAACTAAAAAAACAAACAACAAAACATTAAAAACAAATAAAAAAATGTGTCAATAACAGCTAGTTACATACAAAGTTGTAGTTGATAAAGTAATTTCGGAATTTTTGTCTAAATAATTGAGAATATAATAATTGTAATGATTTTTAAGAAACGACTCAAACCGTAAATAATATCTACCATTAAATGAATCATCAACATTCAACTGGTGTTCGATGTAGGTACTTTTCTAAATGACCACAAAATCCATAGTTAATGTTCAGCACTTAAGAATAAATGGAAGAAAAAGTAAAAACATTGGAAAAGAATTTTGGGATTCAAGAACATAAATGCGGCTGTTATCGTCGTGAAATGGACCATGGAGACACATTATTCCACCTTTTCTCTTAATTCTTAGCAAAAATATTATCTGCAGTAAAGGATTTTTATAAAAAATTGTAAGAATACAAATGCTTTGGAATAGTTTCAATTTATTTTTTAGATTACTTTTTTCACTTGATCCATGACAGCTTCTTTTACCATCATAGTTTTTATTAAACATTTGTGCAGATTTAAATAATATCATTAACGTAACGATTTTACAATAACAGCTCAAAGCTTTGATTCTGTAACCGAAGTTAAAACTCTGTTGAAAAGAATAGCTAACAAATTTTTAAAATGTAGGTTTACAAAACATAATAATTATACTGTCCAACTCTAAAGCCAAGTCGTCTTCTCACAAGGAGAAGGAATAAGCATTTAATTAATTTGCCTGCTAAGTGCGGGTTGGTGATTTCAGACAATTAAGTCCACGTTTTATAACGATGTTTTCCTTTGCCGTACGTGCATGGTGTTCTAGGTGTTAGACATTTTATTTATGTCTCCAAAAAGTCACATTGGAACATGTCGGGAGTGTTAGGTATTGAACTCAATACCTTTTGCTCGGTATTCGGAAGGTTTTGAAAATAGTACATCATGAATTTGTGCCCACATCTGACAAAAGAAAAACTTATTTAAAAAAAGTGTATTCAAGCTAAGACTTCAAGAAATATGGGATTCCTTTATACCACAATTTTGCAAAAGAATTCTTAGTTTGTCTTTAAGTGTTGTCATCTGAAAATGGTTTTACATAAATAGGAATAACTAAAGTGTACACACTACTCGTATTTTAGCACCATAAAAGCAAATTTTTAAAATATCTGACGTGAAGTCAATTGTGTTGAGAAGGAACTCATATTTGCATCTTTGTGGACCTGCAGTAGATTCTTTGTAGGTATATTTAAATTCAATTGATGTAAATTCGATGCATTCTTAAGACTTTAGAATCACAGCTCTAAAATTAGATATAATAAACGGTTTTAAAAATCGGTTAGAGAGAACTGTTACCAGAGTCTTGAATTATATGGTTAAAAAAAATTTAGACGTTATGTCTTAGATAAATTACATAAGTAGCTTAAAAATTTTAGAATTATGGCTCTTAGATAAGACTCGACAGGCAATTTTAAACATCTGTTGGAGAGAATAGTTAACAGATTTAGAGGATCAAACACAGTAAAATATTTTGGGCATTAAGTCACAAAAACTTACGTGGGTAGCTTATATTTTAAGGTAATTAAATCTTTATGGAAACACAGAAGATCCTTTGGTTAATTCCAAACTCCCCTGAATTACAAATACGCAAAAACATCTGCCTTTGATTGAAGTGTCTGACTTTTCCGTTGTTGTGTACTTGGCCAGAACGAAAATATCGGCATGTTTTTAAACTTTAAAATAGCCCAAAAAAATATCAAGAAAATTCTTAAGACACATCATCTTGATGGAGCAATTTAAAATTGTTTTTCTATTGGCTATTTGTCATTCAAAGTATACATCAGTAGCAAGTGAGTATTTTTATTCTTAAGATTACCTGCTTACAAAAACGAATAATTTTGTGTTCGACAATAACAAAATAGGCTTAAGCGAGATGTGGTAAATACCGTGATTTACTCAAAAGCACCAACACTGAAATTGGAAAAACATAAATGCTCATAAATTTTAAAGTTGTTGGTGGAAGTCAAACTCTCAAAAAGGATAGCTGAAATTAAAGAATTAATGTCTACTATCAAAGCAATTTTATTACCGGAAAGAAAGTATTCGAGAATTATATGACTAAAAATGCTTTTTATGTGCTTTAAAAAAAAATTAAACGACTACACGCGAAGTTATTAAACATCGTTGCTAAACAAAAGAATGCTGAATAACGTCCTCGTTTATTATAAAAATT
Source organism: Altica lythri (assembly GCA_964028335.1). Taxonomy (NCBI): domain Eukaryota; kingdom Metazoa; phylum Arthropoda; class Insecta; order Coleoptera; family Chrysomelidae; genus Altica; species Altica lythri. The sequence continues at coordinate 18,128,436 of OZ034807.1, read as the reverse complement.
TATGACACTCAAGAGATAGTTCATGGATCAATGAAAACTTGAAAATGTTGATAAACGACATTGTGCTTTTATGAAAATTATGATTTAGTTTCATATTTTTAAAAACAGTGTTTTTCAAATATAATAGATTAGAATAGATTTCTCTTAACTTAATTCTAAGTTATAAACCGTAAGAGTACAGATTCATAAATAATATATAGAGTGTGATTCGATAATTATATTCAATTCAAAAGTTAATAAGCACTGATTTACACACTATTTAGATGTGTTTCTGTGAGTGTTGCAATCCGAAAATGCAGCGTACGTTAGAGCAGAGGTAGGTACACGATTAAATTCTGTGTGAAACTCGGTAAATCTGCGACAGAGACGTTTGATATGATCAAGCAGGATCTTGCTTTAGCAAGAAGTGGTGTGTTTCGGTGGCACCAGGCCTTTTTGGAGGGCCGGGAAGAGGTCGCTGATAAAGACCGTGCTGGAAGACCCTCGACTTCGACAAACACCGACAATGTGACTCGTGTGCGCCAAGTTTTGAACTGAGACCGTCGACTAAGTATTCGTTTAATTGCCTAGATGTTAAAATGACCAAAATTTGTGGTTCATGACATTGTGACAGAGCAAAGTGTGCACGAAGATGTTCCCAAAAGTGCTCACTGACGACCAGAAATTGCGGCGAGTGGAAGTGTGCCAAGAAAATTTGAACATGTGTTAAAGTGATCCCCAATTTTTGAATAACGTAATCACAGATGACGAGTCGTGGATTTTTGAGTATGATCCAGAGACAAAGAGGCAATCTTCCGAGTGGCACACGCCGGCGTCCCCTCGCCTAGAAAGGGAAGAATGAGCAAATCCAAAGTGAAAACGATACTCATTGTCTTTGTTGACATCAAAGGCATCGTCCACCATGAATTTGATCCTCCTGGACAAACCATCAATGCCAAGTTTAACGTGGAAGTGCTCAAGAGACTCAAACGAAGGGTCAATCGGGTTCGACAAGACATCACAGTTGACTGGAAGTTGCATAACGAAAACGCCCCGGCTCACACCGCTTTTCTTGTGAACAGCTACCTGACCAAGGCCGGCATCCCAACGCTTCCGCAGCCACCCTACAGCCCAGATGTGCCCCCCGGATTTTTTTTGTTTCTTCGCCTGAAAAAGCCAATGAAAGGCAAGCATTTTGAGACGACAGAGGGGATACAAGCAGCATGCACCGCGGCTCTTAAGGCTATTCCGGAGACTGCCTTCCGTGACTCCTTGAATCCTTGGAAATCGCGCTGGCTGCGCTGCATCGACGCAGAAGGAGCCTATTTTGAAAGTTTTTAAAGAATTGTAACGATTGGCTTCATATTTTTTTTTAATCAACTCAGTCCTATTACTTTCAGACAAACTCTGTACTGTCGCCTGTATAGTACACCCCGACTTAACTAATTTACAATAACCTGCAAAATAAAAGATGGATAAATTTTGTTGTCTTTGTCTTTGAAAAACTAGAAATAGCAGACTCAGTTAATTTTTCATTTTTTTTTTCTTTAATTTGTATATTTATTATAGATTTTTTTTAGTTACAGAAAAACCGCTCAACAAAGATCCAGAATCATGCATGATCAACCGATGAAACAAATAGATGAGGCTGTTTATTGGGTCGAATATGTAATCAGACATGACGGTGCTCGACATTTACGCTCTGTTGCTGTAGATTTAAAATGGTATCAATTGTATTTGGTCGATATTTTTCTCGTATTCGTAGGAATTATTTTGATTATATTAGTCAGTGTTAAAATTGCCATTAAATGTATTTTTTCTAGAAAGAAAAGTGATAGTAAAATAAAGAAAAATTAATCTTCTCAGATGAAGCAATGTGTCTATTTTAATTTGTAACAGAAATATTTTCAGTTATAATATAAAATAAAAATAACCCAAATTAATCTCATAATTTTAAAGTAAAATATGCCAAAGGAATTTATGTAGTACTTATAAAAAAATTCATTATTTTTCATCAAACTAACGAGAAAGGTAATTAAAAAGCTTCCGTGATTAATTATTATCCCACAACTCAGTGTATAGAAAAAAATAGCCGTTTTGTTGCGTAATATAATCTATAACGAAAACACTAATCTAGAAAGCTAAAATGGTTAGCAACCTTTTTTGCTGTAAAAAAGGGCAAACAATCTTGGTCGTCACAACATTTTCTTATTTATCTCGAAAACTATTGATTTTAGCCTGGTACCATATGTAAGTATAGTTTAGTTTCTCTCGTTTTTCAATTTATTTAGAAATCGAAACACAACTCCATCTACCGGGTATCTGTAACCTAGCATTAGCGGATTCATAGAACTAGAATAAATATATACTTTATATTGGAATATTAAATTGTCGTTTTTTTTTTCTATTTTCCGTTCCTTATCACTTGTGTCTCACGGTTTAAAACTTCCTAAATTTCACAAATATTTCAAGATCAAAATTTGCCAAATAAGTCTAGTCATTCTCAAATTTAATCAAAATGAATAATCCGGAAAACAAAACACAGCGCCCAATGGCGGATTTACGCAGGAACTAGCCGGGGCTTAAGCCCAGAACCCCGCGAAGCTTCGGGGGACCCCGTGATACAGAAAAAATGTTATGGTAAAAAAAACTAGAAAAAAATCAAGAAACTTATTCCACTAGAGTCTAGTGACTAGACTGAAGTAATTTTTCGAAAACTTTTGCGATATTATTAATTGATGATGAATATGCCCTTGTGCAAGTTTATTCAGATGATTTAGAAGATTCATTATTCATAGAATTAGAAATATTAATACAGCTTATCAAAGTTCAGCCAAATGTTTTTTTTTTTCAATCGTTTGGAAGAAATAAATAGACAAAATGATCAATATTTATGTTGAATTGGATAGTAGAACAAGACATGGATTAAGTGTTTCCTAATGCCTACATAGCTTACAGACTGCTTGTTACAATACCAATAGCTAATTGTGAGACAAAAAGGTCTTTCTCTGTCCTAAAAAGGATAAAAAATATGCATAGGTCTACTATGTTAGATGATAGATTATCTTCCTTGGGAGTACTGTGCATTGATTTAGAATTATTGTGATCCTTGAATTTTGATAACGTAATATCAGATTTTTTTCTACAAGCATGCGTAAAACAACACTTTCCTGCACGCATTTTAATTCAGAAAATATTTTTCCCGCACGCATTTTTTTTTATTAATTAGAGATGTGTTCCGATAACCTTTTTGACAAATTATTGTATTATTATCTTTATCTTGTTGGACTACATACAAATAGTAAAAAAAAATTAAGATTATTTTACATGAAAATAGGGATTTTTAAAATGTTTGTTTTTAATTTTTTTTTAAAAAATCATAATTTATTAAATCACCCCTGTAAACCTTACTCAAAGCAACAACAAACTCACCTGTTTAAGTAGGGTTGCTAAAGCTACAGTCGTGTATTTATTGACACTATGAAAGATTTAATTGTCACAATCGCATCTTTTCAAATATCTAAATAATTTTCGAGGTGATTTTGCTTGTAGAAAAAATATTGATCCTAACTCTTGCGGAAATTAACTTTCCCGCACTTAACTGCTTGCATCGGCAGTTCGCGTGCGGGAGAGTATAACTTTCCGCACTTGTTAGGATAATAACTATATATATTACAACTAAGTTGAGGAAAAAATATATTTAATTTATTTAAATGTTGCTTTAGGTGTTCATTAAAATAAGATATTTTCTATTGTTAATAAAGCTCGTTGGTAAAGTTTTTGTATTACTTTTTCTTATTTGAGTTTTTTCTCCACCCTTAAGTGGGCCCCCGCTCGATTTAGTCCCGGGCCCCGCAGGATAGTTAAATCCACCACCAGCGCCATGTTTTTTTTTCACGTGTTGACCAAGTTGACCAAATAGTGATTCCTAACCATTTTTTGAAAACTTTGAATTTTTTTAGAAAGTATACAAACAAGAATATATTAAATTACATTAAGGACAAATTTAATTCGCACCAGGGGTAAGATTTTCTGCGCTTATATTTTAGAAAATTTAATTTTACACAATTTTTTTCTCTAAAATCAGTAATTCTCCGGATAAATCATTTTTACTTCAATAGGGCTGCAAAAAAATTGTTCTTTTTTAGATTACTTCTTTATTACTTAGTGTTTTAGGTATCACACTATAAAAGAGCTATTCTGAGTTTTACCTATTTCATATCCTCAGTACCTCAGTTCTTGACCAATAAAATTATTCTATTATAAATTTTCAGATTCTAAATTCTGAAAAAGCATATATATGAAATAATTAACGAACACCTTATGAAACATAATTAAGAAAATTCCATTTCTATTTCTTCTTTTAATTGTTCATTTTGTCCTAATCACATTAAATCAAATTCTAAAACTTTTGAAAGTAATTCTTCAAAAACTACAAATGCTGGAGCCATAATGCTGTGAAACTTGACGAATGGTATGTGAACAGTGAATTACTCCATTTATATGGCTAAATCTTCGGGAAAATTTAGTTATATAATAAAATTTATTATATATAATTATCCAGTTCTATAGTGGGTCACATACTTAAACTTTAAACACGACACTCATGGTATTTAGTTTCTAACAGTATGCATTGTCTTTGGAATTTAAGTCGTAAAATACCAGAACTAAGTACTATTTGAAGTAAGCGGGTTAATGTTTAGTTAAAGATCGGTATTCTTTATAGTAACCACTGCAATATAACTATCATACAAAACAATAATTGTTAGTTTGCTTGGTCTCCAGACTCGGACTAGGTCATAATGATCGGCACCATAACCATTTCTTTTGATGCAATGTGACTAAGACAATCAATACAGTAGGTATCATAGACCTGGTTCAATACGGGAAAATTGCTTATCTAATAATCCAAACAATATTAACTAACCCCCATTATTTAACTACTATTTCCAAGGCTTTCGATAGAGTCAACCACACCCTCTTACTCGAGAAGATCGAAAAATATGGTGTATGTGGGACATTAGTAGCTATCTTACGAACAGGATTCAAATGGTGAGAGCAAATCATCATTATTCTAACATAATTCAAGTTACCTCTGGTGTTCCTAAAGGGTCGCACCTCGGTCCCTTACTATTCAACTTATTTATTAATGACATCATTCACTGTTTCAGATACGGCAAAGCACTATTATTTGCAGATGATTTAAAAATATTCCTAATTATTAAGTCCTCTTATGACGCTCTGTTACTTCAGTCTGACCTTGATAATAATCTGTCCAACTGGTGTTTCTTAAATGGCATGGACTTGAATGTTATTAAATGCCATGTCATGCTTTTTTATCGATAACATGTGCCTACTATTATTTCTGATTACAACTTAAATGGTCACACCCTAAAGTCTGTTAACCAAATCAAAGACCTTGGAGTTATTCTTGACCCCATCTTAAATTTCAATAAACATATACCCTCAGTTACTCAAAAATCCATGAAAATGCTTGGTTTTATTAAAAGGCTTACCCGCGATTTCACTGACACAAATGCAATTAAAGCTCTTTATTGTTCATTAGTTCGACCCCACCTTGATTATTGTTCTTCTGTCTGGTCTCCACATTACATAACTTTTAGCAGGAACATCGAAAATGTGCAACACAATTTTCTTAGATACATAGCCTTTAAACTAGGTATTCCTTGCGACTATTATTGTTTTTTGGAACAATATCTGAACATCGCTCCTTTGGAAACTAGGAGGAAACAGAGAGACCTGACTTTACTTTTTAATATCATCAATGGCAGAAGCAGCTGTTCTGAACTCCTAGCAAAAATAAATCTTTTTGTTCCAATCCGGCCAACTGGACAGCAACAAACATTTTATATACCTACCTTTTTATAGTTTAAACCAAACTTTTAACAGCTGTATTCCAAGAATGTTACGATTAGCCAATAATAATATTCATAATAATCTTAAGATATTCAACACCTCATTTCATTCATTCAAAGCTCGATTACTTACCTAATACCGAGCTCTAATAAAATATTTTATTTAATCTTTATCATCTATGTCTTATTAATTTGTTTAGTTTGTATCTTACTTGTATTTTTAACTCTTTTGTTTTATAGAGTTATATATATGTTAGTGTTTTTTAAATAGTAATTTACTGCTTAAATGGGCTTGCCCGTAAATAAATAAATAAATACTATTTTATATAATACTGAACAGAAAAAATTTAGTTGACGTTTTCAACTGAAGCTAAGGGTTTCTTTTGTGCTATTAAAGTGTTGTTTTAATGCTGTGTGTAAAATGTGGAGGCCATGATGTTGTGATATACCGTTCAAAAAAACTTATGTTTTTATCATCTAAACGTTTTTCGCCAACAGACGTAAACAAATATATTTAAATGATTTCAACAGTATCAGAACTAAAGATGTGAATATTAACAAGTAAAGTGTGTGGTAAGCTTGTGACCAGATTCCTAATGGCGGAATAGAAGATGCTTCTGATACCCTAGAATGTCTCGAAAGAGACTCAAACTTCTTGTCAAGGGTCATAACATGCGACGAAACTTGGATTTTTTAATATAATTCTGAAACCAAGGGATAATGAACGCACTGGAATTCTCCAAACTCTCCGAGAGCCAAAACATGCAGCGAGGATGAGCAAGTCCTAATTCAAGTCGATGTTGATTGTTTTCTTTGAAATACGGAGTGTAGTCCACATGGGTTGGGTACCACAAGATCAGACAGTCAATCAACACTACTATATAGTTTTACAAAGACTCCAAGAAAAAATTCGCAGAAAAAGGCCCGAAATGTGGAAAGAAAACTGATGGATCCTACATCAAGACAACGTGTCTGTTCATAACGCGATGTCTCTCAACGAATATTTGGCAAAAAAACACGTCACAGACTTGGAACACGCACCCTTTTCGCCATGCTAATCACCCTGCGACTTGCAGCTGTTCCCAAAAATTAAATCCTACTTGAAGGCTGTAGGAAGATGACATGCAGCACTGCTTCGCACAGTCGAAGGTTTTCATGGAGGTGTCGGGATGCGGATGAAGAGTATATTGAAGTGAAAAAATGAAAAATTGTATAAAAATGGCGAAATAAAGATATTGCAATAGTCTGGGAATTTAGTTGCCAGACCTAGTAAATAATCGTATACTGCAACTGCGATGCAATTTCGTAACTTTAACAGCTGTAATATTACAATTCATAAATATTTCTGTAACACACATTGTTATAATCAGCTCAATATGTAAAATAATTATTTATAATATATATGTAGGTACTTTATTTTCATTTAAAGTCGCTTAGCTGCTCATGTCGACAGCGCTAGTACAGAAAGTACTTCCCGGAGTAGTTGTAGAATATACTATCATGCTATACAGTACTCATACAGAATTAATCTAAAATATTGTAGAATCCTTTTATTGATCGCATTATGCTGTTCCCTGCAATGTACTCGTTTCGGTATTATTTAGAAAGTCAAATGTGGATTAGAACTTCTGAACTGTAAGTAATTATTCCTAACAATGTGATGTAACATGAGTTTATGAAATGATCCAATATTAGTATGTTCAAGCTGTGCAACTGCAATTGGATTTTGTAACAATAATCACTTAATGATAACTATTATTGGAAGAAAGTAAACATATAATTAAAATTAATTGGTTTTAGAAAATTGGAATTGATTTTCATTAAACAAAACTCAAACCTTGCAACTTTCATAGGTTTAAAATTAATTAAAATTCCAAATTAATTTTGGTTAATGAAGTTCATCAGGTATATATATATTAAAATTTATTTTCGAAGCTAGTAATTCATTTTCTTTACGAACAAATTTGGTTCACTTATGTTTCAGGACTTAGCCCACTAAAAGAAACATTCAATAAATGGATTAAAATGATTACATTAAAAACAAACATACAAGTAAATCTAATAATAAAGCATTTACTTTATTTTTCCAGGCACACAACTCTGCATGTGTACAACTTATTCGTTTTACAGGCCCGTATGTGTATCTTCCCCCTGCCGTACATTTATTATATTATAGCCAACATATCAATTATACCAAAGAGCTTATAAACACAAGCTCTTTGAATTATACTAACACAGGTCAGGGCGATAATTAATTATATTCTGTTCCACACTCCTTTTTAATATTGCAAAAATGTTTGCAATTTTACAAAAATATAAATGACCAATTCAAATAAGGTTTTTAAGTTATTCACGTATCTTCATATGCTTTTTTAGACCACTTCTGACTACGAACTTATTCAAACATTTGTCACACTGATATGGTTTTTCTCCAGTATGGCATCGTATATGAATTTTTAAACTTTTGCTAGATGAATAGTTAGCTGGACAAATTTTACACTCATGGTTTTTCTCCAGTATGGGTTCTCGTGTGTTCCTTAAGATTCGACTTTAGAGTAAAAGATTTTTCGCAAATTTCGCATTTAAACGGTTTTACTCCGGAATGGATTATTGCTAAGTGTGCTTTCAAAGCTCCAATCAATGCAAACGATTTGTTACATAACTCGCATTTATGTAAATCTTTCTCTGTGTGCAATCTTGAATGTCTCTTTAATAGTATTTTGCTAAAAAGTGATTTGTTACATATTGTATACTTTAACTAATATTAATGTAATAAGTCAACCACGCCTCCTTACCATATCAAAGGAAGCGGCTCTCGAATTTAGGTTGCCAGATATATTTCCGATAATTCCTAAATTTATATATTTTGAAAATGTTCCCTCTACTTTACTATTCAATTGTTCGTCAATGACTCTTAGAAAGATAATATGAAAATATTCTTAAAAAATATATTTAAACAGTTTTCAACAATTTATATAAATATATATATAAACAATTTTGTATATGTTACTTATACTTAAAGGCATTTTTGAGTAACGGCAACATTGTGTATTTAGTTACCCATTTTCAAGTCTTTTTGCGCCGCTTTGATATTAATGTAAAGAAATGCCGACGGCCTTTGTAAGACTATGTACCGACAATGATATTTTTCGAGACATACAGAAGAGTCGCTATTAGGAACCGACAGGGTTTTCACACCAAGATAGTTAAATTTCGGAGTTGATTTAGCAGAGCCACTCTGAGCTTGCATAATGTTTTGTTTTAAGACTAAGCGCGGTCGTACACAAACGAAACATCAAAGACGCAACATGCGACATGAGGTAAATACCGCGCATAGACTTGTGCCGCATTACAGTAAATAGTAGCGTCAGTGTGTTTATTGGAGAAATTTATTTAATAAAAAATTATAATACTACTAGCTGTTTCGGCGGACTTTGTACCGTATAACACTGGCGTTGTATTTTTTTCATTTTTCCTTTTTTGGAATTTTTACCATTTTGCTTTTTTTGTTTTTATTGATTTTTTATATTAGATATCCGCTGCACTACCTTACGGTGGGCTTAATAGTACTTAATTTAGTAATAATTTCTCGTTTAAATATATGAGATAATAACTGCGCCACCTTACGGTGGCGTTATATATTATTTGTTTTAGAAAGGTATTTTTTGACTTTATTCTTTCCGCATTTTTTCTGTTTTTAATTTTTCACTTTCTTTTAGTTTTTCGTTTATTTATTTATTTATGAATCGAAATTCAACACTATCTATTGGGTTTTCTTACAACCTAAATGTTGAATAATGTAGAAATCAAAATACAATATCTGCGATATTATCACCTTTATGCAAAGGTGTGACAAAACTAAGCTTCCATACTAGAGGAAAATATCCTTGTAGTAAAGGGACATTATATGTAATAGAAAGGTACTAAAAATGTATGTACTCTTTAACAACCATTGGATGTACATTATCGGGACCAGAACTAGACTGAGTATTAACATAGTTTATCGCTTCAAATACTTTATAGTGTGTTAAAACAATTGAACTTATAGAGCACCCATAATCAAAAGCAATATCCTGAAAAGAACGATTAACCTTCCTATAAACAGAACCAAATTTTCTATTAAATAAATTTACAATATTCTGTCCGTTATCTACAACTTCATTACCAAAGTGAACAGAAGATGTATATTCATTACAAGATGTAACGCTACTTACCTACATACCTAAAGAAACACCTAGAGTCTTAAACCAAAGATTCAATTCAATTCCATTTATTAACTGAAACAAAATTATAATTCTACAAAGTGACACGTTTTAAGTAAAAAAATCTTAATTCTATGGAAACAATAGATTAGATAACTAAAAAATAATAAACAATGACTGATTCAAATCAGTGCTATGCCTGTGCTATTTCATGAAAAGGAAAAAGACAAGGAAAACTTGTGTTGTCTCTACCTATTACTATTTTAAAGATTTTTATTAATATAACTGCATAAACTTACGATCTAGTCTCAAAAATATCTAAAAACATGAAATCCCAAATGGTACACCCAAACAAAAAAAAAAAATAAACGCGACCAAGCCTCCACCCACGATGGAGACAGAAGAAGCGAAATTGCTGGCATCCAGGCAACATTTGAAATTTAAATCGTTGCGATTTTGTTTCAAATTATATTTGTTGTATTTCTTATATCTTGACTGACCATAGTATACATTTTATTTCCAAAGAAATCTATAAACGGTTGACAGCATCTTAGCTTTCATTTCATTTTTTTTTTCATCATGACTTTAAGAATATCAGTTCTAACATATTTAAAATTTAAATGGATTCTATTAAAGCAGTATAAATACTTTTTAATAGTGATAATTCTAGAATATTCCTTTTTTGATAAAAGATGAAAACAAGTTTTCGTAAGTTTAATTGTAACCCCTAAATATTTAACTTTTTCAGCCTTTTGCCATGCTTATATATTTATGCAACCCTTTAAGAAATCCATTTTCAGAAAAATAACTTGACTCTACCATCGGGTTTTTACTCGTACGATACCCGACATGCTGCCAATTTGTGGGTTCCTTTTTTAAGACTGTCTACCTGTAAATCAAAGAAAAACTTCCTTAACTATGAATTATATAATTTATTACCAGTTTAAAAATCTAGATTTAAAGCATTTTAAATTTGCACTGAAATGTTCTTTAACAAGAAACTGTTTTTATTCCGTTAAAGATTTTATTAAAAACGCCTCGTTTGTTGGTTTGTTTTTTATTTTATTTGTTACGTACTTTTGTTAGTTCCTTAATCATTATTTTGTTCTTTTATATGACATGTAATTTACTTAATATTTGTTTTTATAATTTATACCTTCTCTTAAATTGTAAGTAATATTGTTGTATTTTCTTAATGACTTGTTGTAAATGTTTTAACGGATAAAAGTCAAATAAACTACTCTATTCTTTTTAATCCTCAAGGAACAAAGATAATTTTTGCTAAGAATATTAAAATACTAAAAGTATTGAGATTTTCACAATTTTTATTTAATGTATAACGCGTTTCACTATCTTATAGCTTCATCAGATACATAATTAAAATCGAACTTACAAAGTTATGATATAAATAAAATGAAATGTGACATAATGACACAATGATGGTCGAAAATCATGTGGTATAAATAAACTGAAATAAAACAAATGTACTACAAATTGCAATAAGGACAAAGATAATAATAATAAATTTTTACGATAGTAGTAATATATACAGGATTAGTACATAGACTTTTATGTAAATAAATTTAATAACGGTGAATTATTTAATTCTGTTTGATCATTCAGTAATGTATCAGAGTGTTTACATTTATTAATTTCTAGACTTTCTAATAAATTTAATTTAAAACCTTTATTTTCTTTGTGTAAAATATCAAAATTATTATTAAAGTTATGGTTTTCAGAAATTAGATGATTTGAATATGTAGAATCAGTTTTTTTATTAAGGAAGCTTCTGTTATGTTCTGTAATACGCTTTTTAAAAGTTCTACCTGTTTGTCCTATATATACTTTATTACAAGAACCACAATTAAGTTTATATACACCCGATTTTTGATCTTTTGAATTTTTAGTTTTATTGTTCTTAATGTATTTCCCTATTGTATTATTGGTTTTATATGAAATCGTAAAATTTTGTTTCATTAAAAAAGATTTTAATTTAGTACTACTTTTACCTAGATATGTTAAACTTTTGTATTGTTTAGTTTCTTTTATGTACGGATAAACTTCCTGGATGGCTTGTTTATAAGCTTTTTTAGAAATAATGTTGTCAATTAATTTGTGGTCGTAGCCATTATTAACTGCTATTTGTTTGATAATCAAATATTCTTTATTATAATTATTTTCAGTTAAAGGTGTATTCAATAATCTATGGATCATACTATTATATGCTGCGTGTTTATGTTGAATTGGATGAATAGAAGTATTGTGGATAGTTATATCTGTATGGGACGGTTTATGAAATATAGAAAATTCATGTTTTTTATTTACTCTATTAATTGTTAAATCCAAGAAGTTTATGCTATTTTCATCTTCTAATTCTATAGTGAAATTAATTTTAGGATGTATATTATTAATGAACACAAGAAAACTATTTAATTGTCTGTTTGTACCTGTAAAACACGCAATAATATCATCTACATACCGATACCAATATATGAAGTTTGGTGACAGATTATGTTTGTGTATAATATTTTCAATGTTATCCATAAATATTTCATTATGTCACATTTCATTTTATTTATATCATAACTTTGTAAGTTCGATTTTAATTATGTATCTAATGAAGCTATAAGATAGTGAAACGCGTTATACATTAAATAAAAATTGTGAAAATCTCAATACTTTTAGTATTTTAATATTCTTGGAATATGGATTTTCATCAAGTAACGACTAAGAATATTCAATATAATTTTTGCTGTTTGTAAAGGCAGGATTATGTATAATTATCTCATTAAAATCTGGCAGCGTTTTCCACGCAGGTGTAAAGGACATAAACTGCGATTTTTCAGCATTTAATAAGAGATTTTCGTCCAGCCACTTTTTTACACACTCAATCACTTGAGTTGCCTTTTCTCTAGGTTTTACTCAAGTCTCATCTTCGAAGTAAAGTACAATGTCATCTGCATGGGTAATAACCTTACCCACAGGAATATTTGTTTCTTAATCATAAATGAATATTAAAAATAATATCGGTCCTAAAACTGTTTCCTGGGAGTACCCCTCTTTTTGTGACTAGGTCATCACTATAATTTGAGCCTATTTGCACCACTAGTTTTCTGTTATTTAGATAATTTTAAAATAAATTTAACACAACGCTACGTAAACACTTTCTACTTTCTCATAAGACACCATATCAAAGGAGTTTCTAAGATCTAAGAACAAAGCCATGTATTTCTTATTTCGCTCTAGGTAACTTTATTGATTAAATTGTATAAGGCGTCTTCAGCACTCAAACCTGGACGAAAGCTCTACTGAGTCATACTTAACAAATTAAATTTACTTTAAATGAGGTACCATCCAAGGTTTTATTACTTAAATTAATTACACATACTTAAAGTAGAAACTTGTGGAATATAAATTTTAACACAAAACATAAATAAAATTAGTTTATTTTTGTATGTATATAATCATAAAACATTATTGATTCTTTGGCAACAATAAAAAAAATAAATCACACAATTACTTATGTAAATTCAATCACTAATAGAACTATTGTAATTAATAGTAGAATTATGTCTGGTTTTTCTAGAACCCTCTTCTATGGCTATCGATGGGTCCTTGGATTTCGATAATGCGAAAGTTTTTTGAAAATCAATCGTAACATATTTTTCCTTAATCGTAGGCATTTCTTGTACTACCTGTAACAATAAGATATTTAATATTTGTTTTAGAATTTATATAAAATGCGAGCGTTTATGAAAAGATTCCAAATTTGCAAATAAAGTCAACTTGATATTTTGTATTTCATACAAAAATCATCGTGGTGGTTTTCACAGAATCCTGTTTCGTATAAAAGTTGTGAATTTGTACATTTCCAATACTGAAAATAACGAAGTTTTGAGAACATTTATTCCAAAATTTTGAATTATACTGATTTTCGCATTTTTAATGTAAAATGAATGATTTACAAATAGAATAATGACAAACTGTGCAGTTCTAGTAAGGAAAATATTATTTTTTTTTTATCACCAAAGCTGTAAGCGAAATAAACAGACAAAGTAGTGAGTAACAAGTTAGCAAGCGACACCACGCACAGATGAGATCTTTATCCAATTTTTAAATTGTACTATAATAAAGAAGTAAATTGTAACAAAACAGATAATTTCACTAAAACAAATATCAACATTTAAAATCTTTTTTCAATATCTTGAAAATTTAACTTAATGATGATTTGGTGCTTTTACCATATATGTTCACGTATGTTATTTAACAACATCACGGGTCCGGTACACCCAGCCGAAATTCATTTGGCCGAAATGAAAAAATTCGGTCAAAAATATTTCATTATTAATGATAGTACACTGTGCCATAGGCAAAATAGTTTCAGAGTTTCGCAGTACGCATTCCCTTTATATATGTAACTAATTTAGAGATGGCGCTACTTATCCCAGTGTGTTCTACTTTCAACTAAATCGATCGACTATAGTAAGTATCAATTTCAGATATGATATAATCACTCAGTTCTCTTCAATTTTACTAAAGATTTCCGTGGAGAGTTGGAGAGGAACATAAGTATATAATTCTTGTAGCCTAACTTTTTTAACCAAATAAAAACGACAGTTAAAGATAAATTAATTAATAAAGTAATAATGGTTAGTTTGGGCATTAAGTTGTTGGGTTATTGGGTTACCGTATAACAGAGATAATAAAAGAAGAATAATCCAATAACTGCATAGCAGAGAACAAGTACAAACGTCTTTTAATAGTCTAAGAAATACATTCAGTATTAAATATTCATTTCGGTCAAATGGATTTTGGTCAAGTGCACTGTAACCCAACTTATTAACATATTTAATATAAAGATTCTTATTACCTGAGTAATATTTTTTACATTACTAGTTTGACTACCATCTAAATCAAGTTCAGCATAATTCACTTCATCTATAACAGAATGATCAAGATTTGCATACGACATTAAAGGCGTAAATGGTACAGAATCTACAGGTCTTAATTCTTCTACATCTTCAGAATTAATATTAGCATAACAATGACTTTCCTGGATATCAGATACTGGTTGAGGCATATCAACATTCATATATACATGTGATGTACTAAAACAAAACAGATTACAAAACTATAACTATAGTCGGTATTACTATCTATTTTTTTAGATCGTATTCTCATTTGACAAATATGTTACCATATGCAAAATTCAAATTTTGTTTCACGAACTACATATGAATATAATAGAAATTCAGAATTGAGTGGTAGAAGTCTACCAAAACTAGTGAAAAATTACTTTCGTTTCTAGTTTTGTTTGTATATTTATTACTTGTTTTAATTTGACTTAAAAATGTAATTACCTAAAACCTTCTCCTACAACCAATTCACCCGCTACTGAATTACTATATTGTGGCATGATGCCATTTTCTACCACTACATTTGGATATGAGGGCTCAGGTACTACACTATCCCTTTTGTTATTATTATGTTCAGCAGGAATTTCTACTTGTGATGTACCACTGGTGGGACTAAGAGGTGAATTATTAGCTCCAGCTGAATTTGATTCGGGCACGGAGGGTATTGATACAGGATTTAAATAACCATCCGTTTGCACTTGGAAGGAAGCTGTGGAGGGTGGTCGTCTAGAAACCAAAACTTGACCATTGCTAGCATGAAAATCTTCGGTGTTGTCGTCAGTTACGTTACCTAAAAAAGATTAGGAATCAATTTAAAACAGTTATACAGATTATATCTATCTAAAAATTTTTAAAATCCCAAGAGAGATATCTTAGATAATCGTTTACTAACTCTAGTCTTCTAATACTTTTTTTATATGTTCCTAATTTTTTTACATGGATTTAGTGACGGATTTTAAACATTTTTGGTTATTGCATAATGACCGTGACTTTCAATACATTGGAAACTACAGAGATAATGTTTTAACGGTCAGCTGATGTAAATATCAGTTTACTTCAAGTGATATTGTGGAAGAGGACTTTTCGTTTCGATTAAAACGTAAATGCGGGAAAATTACAAAATGTGAATATTTTAGATGAATCCTGATACTTTATAGGCATGTAAACCGTTCGTAATTAGATTAGCCTTACTAATACGAATTATATTCAATAGATTTAATTGTCTCATTACGGCGTGTGACTCCATTAATTACTTTAATTTCATCAAACACAAAAATTAAATGTAAATTAATATTACCAGTTATGTGATGTTGCACAACATTAAATAGCATTTCCGCTTTTTTACATTTAAAAGCGTATATCCCATGTCCAGTTGGACATCTTCTGCCACACTCGAAACTAAATGTTTCTGTATCAAAGCCATATTTTCTTAGAGAGCGTAAAGGCCATTTGGTGGGTTTTTTACCTCGTTGATAAAAGACTAGAGCCGTATCAGTAACTTGTAATTTTCCTGCTTTAATTTTCTTTCCATGTTCGTTTACGTTTGTTACCTGAAAAATATTTGGGTGTCTGTCGTTGATATCGATTTTACTACTAATGCATCCCATATTAACTGAAAAGATAAAACTATTCTATAGCACTGACAGCGACAAAGGAGATTACAAAATGTAGAAAAATAAAATATTCAAGATGCTTTTACCTGTTCATCAATGTTTAAAAACACATCAGTACGGTTCGTTTTTCAATAATTTCTTCATTACTATCAAATCAAAAGTTGAAATATTATTAATTAAAATATTTCATACAACAAAAAATGTAAATAGATAATCATCACATATCTTTAAAAAATATATAATTGCAGAGTGTTTAATAATTTCCTTTGTATTATCGTATTAGTTGTATTTTCCAAAATGATTGATATAGCGGCTTACATATACAGTCCATAAATTCTTTGGCTACAAAATATAAATAGTAAGTACCTCAAATTTATTTTAAATATTTATCAGTTCTGATTAGAAACACTCACAAGCCTAAAATACCTTTCTTTAAAATTTGCGTTTTATTCTAATACTAATAGTACATCATTTTAACGCTGTTTTATTATGAATAATTTTTAGTAGTTAGTTTCAATTGTATAATAAGACATGCATTATATGTATCAACATTATATTATATTATAAGCATTATATGTTTCAACATTGAAAACATAAAAGAAAATTTGTTTCGCTAATTGGTTTAACTAGTTTTAATTACTGATGTTAATCACAATAAATTTTAAAGCTATGTTATTATAGTCTAATGAAAAAATATAGTTTGAGCGTATTTATACAAACCTTGGTTAAAAAAATAATTATCACACTAAATTCTAAAATTTGATAACTTCAAATAAACTTAATATCACTTTTAATAGATGTCTGGGTTCAAAACTTTTCATCAAATCGACTTTAATTTTATTTTACTTCTATTATGATTTGTTTATCAATAATCCCCATTCTCAAAGGAGATGATACATATATGACATGACATGAGATTAATAATTAATACAGTGATTACAGTGATGCCACTACTTAAAAACAAATAATGTCATCCAAGTGATACAATTAAAATTAATTATTTTAACATCTGCAGTAAAATAGATAATTAAATGTAGCCACATTATATCATATACAGTTGTAGTATATCTTAAAATACTCATTTGTATTTTTTCTATATTTATAAAGTAAGAAAAATTATAGTGGTAGAAGAAGCAAACAGTACATGACCGCGTAATTGTTTAAAGTAAAATTTAAAAGAAAAAAGAAGAAGAAGATGAAAATAACCTATAACATTATTTTTTTCATTTTTTGTAATTTTATTTGGTATTTATTATTGTTATGTCCGAGATATATAAGGTAATGTAAATTTTAATAGCTTTAAACAATTATATAATTATTAAAAATAATTAGTAGCTTCTTTTTACATTTTTTTTGGTATATTTATTATCACGTTAACTCAAAAATTTGTATATAAATACTTAAATACACTATCAGGATAAATAAAGAAAGTGTAACGAATATTTATATTTCATAAAATTATCATTTTGAAAATTTGAATAATTTAGAATTTGTAAATATTATAGCCTATGTAATATTGTACGATTTAAGAAGTTTTAATTTGTTTTTAGAATGAAATCAATCAACAAACAGATTGTTATACAAACAGAAATACTTCTCTACAAAGTATTTATTTAAAAAAGAAGAAAGAATTAGAAACATTAAAATTAGAACTTTTAAAAGATGAAATAGATTATAAAAGAATGTTGTTAAGTTTAGAAAACATTAAAAGTGTTTTAAACAGAAGACTTCAAGCCAAAGAAAACCATCATTAAAATAATGTGGAAGTGTAGGTATTTACTTACCATTATAACTTTAATTAGGTTTTGATATTAAGTATTATTCAACTAAATTTCAGTAGAGTTTATACAATGGTAGTTTCTGACTATTATAAATATTTGTTTACTGTTGTTTTGAATTACTGTTTATCCGTAAAGGTGCGTTGTGTAATGTGCTCTGATTAAGAATTTCTTATATTCTTAAACATTACATATATAATCAAGGGTATGACGAATAAGTTGTAATAAGTGTTTTCTTTTTTTTTTCTTTAAATTGGGCCAAAATTTTTAGGTAATGGTTACTTTATAGTGTTAATTTTTTCACCACAAAAATTGTATTCATTTCTATTGTTAGTCAAACTTGCAAGAACAGTTTAAATTAATATTATAGATATGCTTTCTGTACAAAACTTAAAAAGAAAAAACAAAAAATAAGTTTTTCTACAACCGTGCGTAAAGTATTACCTTTACGCACGGTTTAAGGTTCGTAAAGTTTAACTTTTTTTCACTAGTGAAAAAAAGTAAAATAAGCACTGGTTTGTATAAGATTATGCAAATAATTTTACGTGCTTATTGGCCGAGATTGTAAGGTGTTTACCTTCTACCCAGATGATTTGGGTTCAATTCCGGGTAAGGAAACATTTTTTTTATTATTTAATTGTGTAAATATATTTAATTATTAAATTATTGCAGTTTAATACATACAAAACTAGATATTATATTTAGTAATTTTTAATTTGATTTTTAATATGACAGAAATATCAGTTCATGAATAAGGGTAAGTATTTTTATTTAAATGATGACTGATTGACATTTCAATTAATTTATAATTCAAGCATTTCGCGTTTCTACGTACCGGTATTATAAGGTAAGATTAATTTAAAAAATAAATATTTTGTTATCTAAAATATGTTTTAAATATAATATTTTTTTTCGCAGTAAAGCGTAAAAAAATCAGGCCTATACTTGTATTTCTTGTAAAGAAATTCGGTTGTAGAAAAAATATTGTATGCAACTCGTGCGTAAATGTTCCTTTTTTGACTCATGTGATTGTCGCATTCGCCTGCGGCTCATGCGACAACATTCACATTCGTCAAAAAAGGTCACTTTACGCACTAGTTGCATAAATAACTACTATCTACTCCACCTCATATTATGTATCAATTTTTAGTTCGTGAAAACTGTCATTATAGACAGCAGTGTGTGAAGGATAGAAAGTGTGTGTGAAGTAACAATGTATTTTAAATGGGATTTACTTTTTCGCACTGTTTTTGACACATTTTCATATAATCAAATATCCTTAGCATTCGCCTCGCCATGGTGTTGCTATGAGAGCATTAGTTTTGTTAGTATCTTGTAAATGAATTGAAAATAAATTGCTTTCTTTTAATTATTTTTTATTTGATTATCGTAGATAAAATATTGTATGAAACTGTGCGTGAAGAGCTTTTTGCGCACCTACGCGGTATATAGCACTCGCTTCGCTCGTGCTCTAAACATCGCGTGCGTGCGCAAAAAGCATACTGCACGAACTGTTTCATAAATAACTATTTTAAAACTTTACTTAAACAGACTAACTAAAGGTTCTTTCTGCTGAAATATATGTCTTTTTGCAACCAGCTTTTATGGTTTCTTGGTTATCTGTCAAATAATCTAGATCAGTTTTTAATACTGTTGGAAATAGATAGTGGGCAATGTCCTCCTACATTCAAAGGCTGGAGGCATCCTGTCAAATCTGTTTTGTTTATATGTTAAGGAAGGTTGTCTCCAATCACAATTTTTCTTCCACTGTTTTTATTAGTATTAGATGATTTAAAAACCAATCTTCAAAACTTGTATCCAGTTTTGGTTCTATTAAACCGAGCACCTTCGGGTCCATTTTCAGTCCAAGTGGTCTATGGATGGTCGGACTTTTAAATTATGTTTGGAGGATCTGCTTCTCTTACAGGCCAATGTCACCCGAAACCGGTCATTCTACTGATTTTTAAAACGTGGTATTTAGGGAACAAACAACGAGTATTGTTTTCATCCCAACATCAAATAGGGAAAACGTAGAAATCGTCTGTCTGTCCGTCCGTCCGTCTGCCTTTAAACACATCTCCTCCGTTATTTAAAGGGGTAGACACAAAAATGAGATGTCAAATTAGAGCTCTTTGTCTTAACACGTCATTAAAGGTGAGAAATCACTTCCGGTTCAGCACAAGAAGAAGTAGGTAGTATAAAGTCGTTTGGGGTGAAAACAGTAAAGTCAGTTGACTTGTCCCGGTGCTATATTTGGTTGAAAAATGCATTTACAATCTCCTGAATAATTATTTATAAACAACAATTGAACAAATTTACAAAATATACCGCTACATCTAAAAGTTTAAATGATATAACATAGTGGCAATTTGCAAAGTAGCTATCAAGGGGTGATATTCGTACATGTTAATATTGCCATGATTAAAGTAACCCGCTTTTACTTGAATATATTTCACATGATCTGAGTATTTTTTTTAGAAAAAGTTAAATTTTAAAGTATCAATTTATTATATACTAGCGGACCCGGCGAACTTCGCACCGCCTAACACTATTGTTTTTCCATTTTTTTTTATTTTTACGATTAATTTTTTGTATTTTTTATCATATTTTCTCGTTAGTTACCAGTTTTTACTATTATTTATAGTACTTTGTAATTTATCGGTTAGGTATATTATATATTAACTGCGCCACCTAACGGTGGCTTCATAGTATACTTAGTTATGTAAGAATTACAGGTGTAAATTTATAACATCTCAACTGCGCCACCTTAGGTTAGTGTCATAATGATTAATTTCGTAATAAACGCGTCCGATCGCTGC
The DNA here is from genome assembly GCA_964028335.1 of Altica lythri. Lineage (NCBI taxonomy): Eukaryota > Metazoa > Arthropoda > Insecta > Coleoptera > Chrysomelidae > Altica > Altica lythri. The sequence goes on along the minus strand of OZ034807.1, from coordinate 18,107,253 downwards.
AAAATTCAAAGTGCTATAGGGAAAATCGCGGCCTCCGATGCGGTATTTATAGGCACGTTACCGTCGCCCCGGCCGGCCAGTACCACCGCAAGCGCTACGTCCCGCAATTTTAGATCTGTAATATCTTTGAAAATATTCATTTAAATCTTGTGCTGTAAAGGGCCATATAGATCTATATTAAGTCAACAATGTATTTAAGCTATTTAATTGAATAAGGATTAATGCGGTATTGGTTAAAATCGCTTCGAAAATTAACCATTATTTGTCGTAAAAAGTCGTAAAATGACAAAAAAATGTTATTGAGGGATATCCATAAGAGATAGACATATACCATCGCGGAGTTTTCTGTAGACCTTTTCAATGTGTACAAATAATTAGTACATTATTTTGATAAATCTCGTAGGGTTCAGCCTGTGTTTGCAATGTAAGCGGGAAAAAATTGATAATTAACGACATCACATTAGAAACCTCAAAAATAACAGTATTTATCCACTATTTAATGGATGTTATTATACATATAAACCTTCCTCTTGAATCACTCTATCTATTAAAAAAAACCGCATCAAAATCCGTTGCGTAGTTTTAAAGATTTAAGCATACAAAGGGAAATAGGGACAGAAAAAGCGACTTTGTTTTATACTATGTATTGATTTGTTAACAATATTCATACAAACCAATTAGCTTTCAATTATTTGTACTTATAAACATTTACAAGAAAATAATTAAAATAAATGTTTCATACGTGAGCAGTATATTGGATTTTTCCTTTTTATCATTAATAGCTATTAAGAAAAGGTGTTTGTTATATACCTATTCAAAAACATTAGAACTGGTTATGATTTCAATGACAACCTAAAAAATGCTTTATTTTTATCAAGAAAAAGAAAACAAGTTTTTTAACGGAAATATATTTGACGTGAGTAGTAGCATTAATATCATACTTAGAAGTTATTTAAAATCAATTTCATTTAAGCATTAATTTTTAATTACTAAATAAATTGTGATGATGTATTGTAGATTCGTCACTGTTTATATATCTACCTATATAAAGTAATAATTTAATTTCATGGCAGTTTTATTAGTTTTATTACTTACTTCCTGATTTATTTTATTTTATTATTAAGATTTCTTTCTGTAATGGTAGCTTTAACGTCATGTATTAATAAAGCATGTGATTGTAAATAACTACTCCGGAATGATTTATTACTAAAAAGATTCAATAAATAATTGTAATACATAATCTATAGATTAATTCCAAATCTGTATATTGACGTTTTTAACTAAGAGTATGTGTAACAAATTTGTGTTTTAAGCTTTTTGTTCATATTGTTATCCTTTAATTTATGAGTCACAACTTACATGTTGTAATCTTCCATCCTATTGTCAACATTGGTAAATTCAATATCAAGGATTTTTAGACCTTGATTCAAATCATGTAAACATATTTATTCAATTTTTATATGAAAGTTAAAAAAAGTTACATATATAGATACATAATTTAAAAACTTGAGTAGTTCCTATCTGATATAATGGGTTAACAAACTTATTCAATACAAAATGAGAGTGACTCATTATTATGCAACGTATTTCATTGAAGTTTCGCATTAGCTTTTTTTATCAACCACTATTCAGACTTAATTGTAGATTTTAAAATATAGTTTTTGCTGTTATTTAAAGTTACAATAATTTAAAAAACAAATTATTTTAATGGCAGCTGTTGCAACAAATATACACAACGCGAAACAGGAATTATCTGGATTGTCGTCAGTAACACTTCTATTTAGTACGTAATTGAAAGGTAATTTTTCAATTACACCATACAAACTGCGTTAACCAAATATTAAGGTATAATCAGATAAGACATCTTATATAATATGTTGAACTGTAATCAGATAAAACAAATTTAAATTTTTCCAACAAAAAGAAATAGAAACATTTAAAATTTCGAAATATTTCAAAATGCATCGATAAAATTGTTCTTACAGATTTAACAAAGTATTGAATTTGAATCTCTTAAATGAAAACAAAATTCATACAGCATTTGTAATTTTAAGAAGATTCAAATATAGACAAAAACAAGGTGGACAGCGATTTCCATGATACCTGTTTCACAAGAAATCTATTTTTACGTCGTCTCCAGGAGTTTTCTGAAAATTCTTCATTAAGAAGCTAAAATTCGATACCCAGATGGGGGGGGGGAGGTTTAATGTCGCTGAGAACGAATTTGAATTCCACTACGATCTCCGGAGTACCTGGTACACATAATTGTTGATGTTGGATTCGTTCTCCGCGGCCTACAGTGCATGCGGCCAAAGGTCGCATACTTTGCGGCCAAAAGTCGAAAACTTTAACGATCGACCTGAAATCTTGTACTTGGGGGTTTTTGGAGTCGGTGATTACGAATCCATTGTCAGAATTACGAAAATCAAGATGGCGGGTCCAATAAAGCATCATATCGCCACAGCTAATACAGCCAAAAATGTAGAAATTAAAAAAAAAACGATCTGTATGTAGAATGTCAAATATATATTTATGTTTATTGTAAATAAAAGTTAATATAAAATATAGATTTTGTAAATTCACATTTACAGTTACAGGAATTAATATTTTAAAAATTATATTCCGAAATATTTTGTATAATTCACGTTGACAAAGTTTCTATTTCGACACTAAAAACAGTATCGAAATAGATTCATTGTAACACTGTTTTTGGTAACTTTTTGTTTTAAACAATTGGTTGCACTGCACTGATTGTTAACGAAAGAGTTCAGGTAGTAAATCAAGAAGTATGTTGTAGTAAATTATTAACTACATTATCAGCGATATTGCGAAATTCAGAATATTTTTTACAAATTTGACAAACATTCAAATTTAAAATTATTAAAACTGTCAAGTGTCAAGATTGCCAACATAAATTAATATTTCAAAAAACTCTCATTTTATTTATTTTTCTATACTTTTAAAAGTTCATTATAAAAAATAGTATGTAACACTCGAATTACAATAAAGGTTTGTAGTACTCGTTCTTTGCGAAACTCACCGCTTCGTGGTTCGTTTCACAAACTGCACTCGTACTACGAAACCTGTCATTGTAGCACTTGTATTACAATATACTATTTTGCTAATGCTTTGAAGAAAAAATTGTAATCGAAGAAAATTCGTGGTTTCAGTTTTTATGTTATAAGGAAAGAAATATTTTTGAATATTTTTATAACAATCTTTATTTCTATTAAGCATAAAAATATACAAAAAAATTTAATTACAAATAATTGGTAGGTCAATTATGTTGGAATAAAAAACTGGTTTCGTAGGAATCCACATCTTCGTCTGCTTCTGATGACTCTGAGGCAGAAGAACGTTCAAACTCTCGGGCTCTTTTTCTTCATCATGTACAGATAAAGCTACTAATAAATCAATTGTATCAGGTGCTAAAGACCTCCTTGGTTTTACTGGTAATTTTCGCCAAGTAGAAGTAAAAGGAGCGGATAAAATCAGAAATCTTTTGAAAACGTCCTCCATAGTTTTTTGCCGATAGTTTTTTCTGGCATAAGCAACGCAGATAATGTTAAAAAATTTATGACATGCCTCTTGGTATTCGGACATTTGGCCTATAGGTAGTATGGATTGTTTAACGATGTCTGAGCCGTGAATTAGAAGTTTATGCACTAAGGTAGACATGTAATACCAATAGTATGCATGTACGATCCTTTCAGCTAATTCTTTGCAATACTGCCTAAATTTGTTCACATCGATTTCATATCCACATGAAATTGTTTGTAATATGACGTAAAACCGATAAATAGTAGCCTCAGATAAAAGAGAAACGCACTATGTGTACTTATATTTCGGTTCGCTTTCTATCAGTTTGATTTCGAAAAAAGGGCATAAAAGATGAATAGGCAGCTCTTGGCAGCTGAATCTTGTTTTATTTGGTAGATAATATATTTAATTATCATTTCAATAAGGTTTCAAAGCAGCGTTTTAATGCAATGTCATTTGAAAAGTCTAATTTTCAGAAAAGTTATGTGAAAAAATGATACTACTGTTTATGTTTTCCCTAATTCACTACTTAACAATTGATAATTAGTACTTTTTTTACATGTTCTACTCACCTTCAGAAGTGGATTCCATTTGGTCCTATCTAATTTTCTTTATTACATAAAATGTTTACGTATATAACCGTTCTCAGTGTTTTTACTGTCGAGTGACGCTTGAGCGAAGGCCACATTCCAACTGAGCCTAAGGAAGGGGCATGATTAATAAGTCATCACTACGACCGATTTTAATTTCTTGAAGGATCATTGCAGCTAACTCGAAAGGTGAAAAAGCCCTAAATAGAAAGTGTTTTTTTTTTACTTTTGGCCGCACAGTGCAGACTTCGGCCGCACTGTGCGGCCCGAGTATCGAGTTTTAGCATATAGACCATCAGTCAAGCTTAAAAATGCGTATAATAAGAAACCATTAATGGTAGTAATCGGAAAAGGCAAGTCTGGCAGACCTGAGAGCTGAAGTAAAATGGTGGCATCATACCAAAGTTTCCAATTTTCGATTGTACTATGGGAAACCATATAAATATTTGATTGCTTTAACGTATAAACAACGAAAAAATTAAACCAGGCAAAGCTAGTCGTCGACTTTGTCCCACCAAGACCACCCTAAATAGTTAAATTTGAGCGCCCTCTTTAAATAATACTACAAGAACCCATATGCTCACAAAGGCCTAATTAAGTGCTTTATTTTCTCGACTAATACTGTTTAAGATGTTTAAAAACATAAAAAATATTCAATCTGCCCCTAGTAGTTTTTTTAACAAATTTATTTATTACTTAAATACCACAATCGCGTCAAGAAGAGAAAGGATGCAGAAAATGGTAATTAATACAATTTGATTTCTATTTTAATATTAATTTCTAACAATTATGATTAATTTGCAAAGAAATAACTGCGTGTTTGTTAAATATTAAAGTTCTAGTAGCATTGTAGTTTAAAAAATTATAATAAATATAGTTGGGAAAGTTTTTTAATTTTAAATGTTTCTAAATCTAAATAATAAATAGCTTTATTAGATTAGCATTTTCCAATAGATACAAAAGAATATAATTTATACAAAGATATATTATATGTAAAGTTAGAAATCAAGAAAGAAGTTTATCCATGACGTGTGTACTAAAAATTTAATATAACGTGAGTGCAAAAAAGGAGAATTTTAAAACCTGATTGTATATTTCTGAAAATACAATTTTTCTTTGAAAAAATTACTTGTTTTATGTGATGATTTGCTAGGGAGAAAAACAGAGGACAGCAGGAGTCTATTTTTTTTTTAATTTAAGGATGACCTAAATACAAACAGTATAAAGGTGTATGGAGTTGGCACATTCGTTTCTATGGCTGATCTGGCAAGTGGAGGCACAATAGAGCGGAGTTTCTCTGAGTAAAATCCGTTTAAGTAGCCGATCCTTAGGGAACTCCAGCATTGATCTTGTAGAGGTTAGAGAAATGTCCAACTACGGCAACGTGAATGTGCCTGTTGGAGAGAAAGTTTGATATACATCTGCAAAGGTTTGGCGAGAGTCCGTATGAAGGCAGTTTGTTTAAGAGAGCTGCATGCCACACTTAATCCAATGCTTTTGAGATGTCTAGTGATACTATTTGAGTCTCCCCATAGCGCTAGATATGCTTGCAGATCGCCTGTTGACCTTTGTTGGCGAAAACCATTAAAAGGTTGTGTGTCTCAAGGTAGCTCAGGATCTCGTGATTGACGTATTTCTCCATGATTTTCCTAATAACAGATAGAAGAGCTATGGGTCTGTAGTTAGAAGGCAGGTATTGAAGCCTTTATTGGGACTGGTTTTACTTGAGCAGTTTTCCAGGATTGTGTGGGGAGACTGTGATATAGAAGGTAGCTCCATGTTGTCCGGTGGGTTTAGTTCAAAGAGAACATTTTGGCAAAGATTTCTGCCTTTCCTGTGGAGGACGTAACTATTGAGACGTCATCTGCTGTGAGTAGAGGGAACGAACTATTTTTGTAAAATTGTTATTGATATTAATACTTTTAAATAGAATCGATACTCCTGTATAGTGTTGTAAAAAGGGCTTAAGGGAAAAAATCGTCGCATGACGTACCTTTTTTGTCACAAAAAGGGAAATTTTACGTTCAAAATATCCTAAAAGGCGTTGGTTACCAATCTGTAACTCTCACTAGCTCAAAAAATATATGGGTCGTAAATTTACTGTTTATGTGTACTACCAGTCTCTTCTAAACAAGAAATTAAGTACCTACGCCAAAGTTCAAACTTTTTTAAAAGTTTCTGTTAAGAAAGAAAAATTTTTCTTTTATCTTGGATTTTTTCTTCAGAATCCACGGGATGGGTTCAAATAGATGGCGAAATATACTTTTCAGAATTATTTCCGAAATTGTAGATTGATCTCAGAATTCTTTAACAAAGTAATTTGGAAAAATAAGCTAGAATCTTCTAGAAATTCTGGTAGGTTCTAAAATTCTAGGTAGGTTCTAATATTCCTGACAGGTTTTAAACTTCTTGGTAGGCTCTAAATTTCCTGGTAGGCCTGCTCAACAGATAGGCTAGTACTTTTGTATTCGAGGAGGTGAAGTCGTCAAATTCACTTTAATATCTATATCTCCGCTATTGAACATTTTGATATCTACGGTATATGTATTATAACTAATATGGGTTATATGGAAATAAAGAAGGAATATTAAATTCAACTATAATTGAGTAATAATTTTTTAATTTTGTATTAAAATATGTAGGTATATATTTTTTTTTGTATAGTATCAACATATCACCCTTATTACACAAGTTTTGTTCTTGCTAAAACAAGCAAATGCATTGTTATTTAAAACTAATAAATAAAAGAACACATCCTATATTACTCTTTTAAAAATGACGATTTTATGAGACAGTAACAAATCGTAATTTTTTTTATTATCTAATGACAAAAAGAAAGACTAAGCAGAATTGTAGATAATAGGTTTAATAAATTGTTTTTACAAACAAAATATATTTTTATTTAATTTAATTTTATTCAGAGTATTTTTACACCTCCTAGTATCAGTCAAATATGTCATAAAATACAAATTAATCGAGGAGCCTTAAGTAACTTATAAACTTATTTGAATTAAAGTACAGTAACATCCCATATAAGAATATTGTCTAATAAAATAGGTAATTATTCTCAAAGAATATTAGCGTAGATCCAATATGGCTATTAAAATTATACTACCTTAACCTTCCTATCTAATTACAAAACAAATCACGTTTAATTAGAGAAATAAATTTGGCTTTATTAGAGTCTAGGATAATAAGGCAAAAATATAGGTACCCTATTTGTTATATTCAAAAAGACAGGGTACTGAAAGCTTTTTTTAATGTAAAATATAGTCTAGAAGCCAGGGGTTAAGTCTTCATTTCTAGGTCCCCTTGCACATACAATCCGCCAGATAATTTGTTAATAACAAATTTAATTGTTTAAATTATTGTATCTCCTATACTATTTAAGATATTTAATTTTTTACCATAATGGAAATTATTCCTTTGAAAAAATGAATAAAATGGCATTTGGTAAAATTTGATCCGATTACTTTTTACCGGAAGTATTACAAATTTGGTGAAAAACAATTGCAATTAAGCCATAAGCATTGAAAATCTGGCTAATGGCAGTGGTAGAAACGAACATTTTTAGCTCTGCTAAACGTTTCTATGTTAATTTTTTGTCGAGATACTAAACATTCAATTAAATATTTTTTTTCTACTGTTCACCAAGGCCACGACTTACTCTTTCATTTGGTGACATTGCAGTTTTTTTATTGAAGAAAAAAACTTCTGAGATAAATAAATAGAATAAAGTTTAAACAATTCAACGAATCGTTCTGTTATTTTTATCGCATATCAAGCATTACAAGATCCAACTTTAAGCCAAATTTCAAAGCCTTAGAACAATTTTTGCAATAGTAATCAATATTTTGTTTTCGAACTTTTGCTCATTTTTGCATTAATCTAATCAACTATATATAACAATTATTAATAAATCTCACGCAGGAAATGGTTAGAATGTTTGTATAAGTATCAAAAAAAACCTTTCAGTACCCTGACCTTCTGAGTGACACTACAAAAACCTTATTACCCTGGACTATTGGTTATTTTGATACAGAAACGTGATTAATAAAATTTTTATTTAATTATTATATTTGCTATCATATAGTTTATATTAACATTTTCATTGAAAGTGATATAATATATGTTTTAATATTTACATAACAGAAATATAATAAATTTCCAACTAGTTACTGTTCTGTAAAAAAATACAAAAATACAAAAAAATATTGAAATAATCATTAGGTATCATTTAAATGCTATTAGCATCTATTAATTAGAGAAATTCATAATGAATATAATTTTAAAACAGACAATTAATTTATATTTGTTTTTTTATAATGCATGTTTACTTTCATTTTATCTTTTTATTACTATCCCATAAAAAAATAATTTAGGTACATTTTATGGTTCCTGTAAGTATATAATAATGTAGCTACTATTTTAAAGTTGTTTTAAGTGTATAATTATCTAATAATTTGTCCATTTAATTTATTATATACATATAATAATCAAACTATAACACAGCCTTCCCAAAAGTAGGTAAATACATATTATTATATATTGAGAAAGTCATAAACAGTGGACGTAAGTATAATTTTTCTTTCAGCAGGTAAAAATTTACAAAAGACCCATTATTGATAAATAAATTCTTACAATTTTTACATCCTGAATCTACTGTTCCAATTGTGCCCATTATTTATAACTTACCCTGTATATGTATTAGTGTATACCCATTAAATAATACAGAGTGATTTATAACATAAGGAAGAAATGGCTTTAGCCGATATCAGTGGGACCCACTATTAACTACTATAAAATCCCTGTTAATTCTTAACGTCTAATAAAGTGTTCAAAAAGGCATTTTATTATATTCAATCACATAGAATTTCAGATTTGTTATTAATTTCAACAAAATTATCAATTACACCTACAATTGTAGTGCAGCACCCTTCCAAAAATACTTTAATCGGGGTTGAAGAGACTAGAAATTTGTAACCCAAAAACGATCATGATGGTGAAAGACCAAATCCATACACGGTTGAGACAGTTAAAGAAATAGCATAGACAGGAAATACACGCTAAATTGCTCAAGAAATTAATGCTTCTCACAACTTCGTTTGGGTTGAAGAGACTAGAAATTTGTAACCGAAAAGGATCATGATGGTGGAAGACCAAATCCATACACGGTTGAGACAGTTAAAGAAATAGTATCGACTGGAAATATACGCTAAATTGCTCAAGAAATTAATGCTTCTCACAATTTCGTTTGGCCCACACTGAAAATAAATGACTTGTACGCTTATCATTTCCAAAAAGGTCAAGAACTTGCTGCTAATGACTATACGTTGCAGCAGCAGCTTTATAAACATTTGATTAATCATTTGAAAAAAGGTTTCCCACAAAATATTATGGTAACTGAGAAACGCTGCTTGACCAGTTTGACCTTTCATACACAATTACATGGAACGATAAAAATCCTCATGGAATTCGCCAGAGCAACGTTTTAGTTTAAATTTATGTGTTGAAACCATAATCCATAATTTTCAGTAGTAAAGACAAAATAAGAGAAAATGCTACTAACTTAAGAGAGTCTAGTTTAATAGTGGTGTTGTAATCACTGGATGAAATAGGGTTTTTCATTACATCAACTATTATAATTACTTATTCTTTTTCGGCACGACCTTTCAGTATCGATCTTTAATTTTTCAACCGAAAAATCGTAAGCAATTTAAATTTCGTGCCATTTATGCGTGATGTGCACATGCGCAGGTCTCAATTATTTTATAATTATAAAAAAAACAAATAAAACGAATCCAATAGACCAATACTGACCTAACGATGAAAAATGTGTGTAAACGACACATAAATAGGACTTTCCGAATTACCCGCACATTTAAATGGTAAATCGTGTTTGCACTTTTTACCAAGACTCCTTGAAGATGTTTAATTGCTTGTACGACGTAGCATATTTTCGAGATACTGTAAGGGATCATCTTGATCAAATCTTTCCATAGTGCATTTATTCAATGGCCTTTACGCAGTCCTGATCTGAATCCAGTGGAGTTTTTCTTATAATATATATAAAAGTTGAAATTATTGAAGAGAAGCCTTCCCTGTCATATCAGAAAATTGGATTCATCGTGTATAATTCTGTTGAAAACCATGGGCAGAATTTTGAACAGTATAACCAATTTTAATGAAATTTTTATTTATGTAGTTCTTGTTCTGTTCCTTATTATGTATTTTTTAAACAACTTACACCTTTCCAATTATTGAGTTCTTGTAAAAAAAATATTGTTAAAAAATATTTATTTTATTCCCACTATATACATACTATCGAAGTTTCCTTCTTATGTTAAATCACTCTGTATATCCTTAAATTGAGATATAATGAGAATTATTTAATTAAACTTACTAAAATCTTACAACTATTTAGAAAGAAATTTTATCAACTCATGAAATTCGTGTTTGATTGTTATTGTAGAACAATATTTTATACAAAATATGTGTAATTTTTATCTTATTTTTTTAAATTTAAATCTTGCATACCATAAATTTTTGTCATATAGACATATAGAAGTGGACATACTACATACTGTATAAAAATTGTAAAAGTGACTTAAATAATTTACAATATTTAAAATTATATATGAGCCTGTTTTAATACGATCTCAAGGTTATCTTGATAAAATAATGTTCATAATCAAAACTACGAAAAGAATGTTTGAAATACTATAAAGAGAAAATAAGGACTGTTTTCTTAAAATTTTCGTTTTAAACAAAAACAGTTAAACATAATATAAATCTAACCAATATTGTTATAAAGACTTTTTGTATTGGCTGAAAGTCTAAGAAACTAAAAATATCCTAGTTCAAGAAAACCATATTTTATTATTAGTAACCATTAGTTAGTATAATGATGAATGAAGATATTTAAAAGTAGTATGAAGGTTACACGCATAGCTCAGGGTCGGTAATTTTTGAGACAAAAAATATTAATAGGATGAAACCCATTAGAAAAAATAATAATAATATACGAAAAAATAATTTACGGTTGATCTGAGGTCAAAAAAGTGATGGGCGTAAGTTTTTACGGATAAAAACGGTTCATTGTAATTTTCGGAAAACTACAAGTCCTATAAAAAAATTTAAATAGCAATTAAATTAAGTTAATTAAAAGATCACCAAAAAAATAAAATAACCGAATATTTGGTTTTTTATTTTTATCTTCACGAAATTTAATGTCGCAAATACATTGTAATTTTGTTAAATAAAAAAGAAATCGGTTAAACAGTCTTTAAGGTCACCACTTACCTGGGAACAGCGGGCGGTCTATAAATTCAACCCTTTTCTCGACCTTCGACACTTATAATTTCACAATCTATTGTTTAAATTTAAAAAATATATGTGATTAATTTTTTTATAAATAAAAATAAATAAATACCAGAAAGATAATTTTTTTCTGATTTCAAGCATATATAAAACTTACGCAAAATTTTGAGTTTACAGGCACTAGGGGTATTTGATGTTATTATGAGTGTTGTTCTTTTCTTAATGTAATGTTGAATATTTTGGTGTCTAGTCGGTTAACTAAAATTTTTCGTAAATATTATATATAGTTGAAATCACAAAAAAATATCTTTACGTTTAGTGCATACAACCACATGCTGGACCTAGTGTCGAGGGTCGAGTTTTTAGACTGCCCGCTGTTCCCAGGTAAGGAGTGACTTGAAAGACTCTTTAACCAAGAAAACATTTTTCCCTTCAGTTCTAATTTAATTGGGAAAAATCACCAGTTTTCTGCCATAATAATGTTATCAGAAAATAAAGATTTCAACAAACAAAAACACGCCGAGTTTTTAAAAAAGCAAATATTTTGATGTCAAAATATTTGACTGGAAAGTAGGAGGAGAAATAAAGATAAAAAATATTTTTTTTAAAGAAAATTACAATGTGTTTGAGTCATAAAAAGGTGAGAGTTTTCAGTGTTTTCACCAAATTTCATGAAAAACAAAATTGTAGAAGATATAAATAAACTCGATTATTTGAATTGTTTGCTTCATTTGAAAAAAATTATAAATATAAGTTGTTGACCTTTTATTTACTACAACTTTGCTATTTAACTTTTTTTTCATAGGATTTGTAGCTTTGCCGGAAATTCCGATAAACCGTTTTTTTACTTTTAAAAACTCATCCCATTCCTGACCTCAGATCACTCGTAAATTATTTCTCGTTTTTTTTGTTATATTTTTTTTATTCCAATTGGTTCCATCCGGTTACTATTTCGTTTTACTTTTGACCATTTTCTCCGAAAGTTTTATTATTCTAAATATAAAATTAACATCTGACTTTTTCTACATTTTATTATAAAATTGTAAATAACTTATTATTCTCTTTACGTTTTCACTCAAACTTTTCCATTTAAGTTCATAACAGATAAATATGATAACACTATTTGGAATGTTTAATTTCTGATTTAAATTCTGTTAAAGCAGTATGTATTCGAAAGTGTAGTCTAGATTCTAATGAATATCCAGTATAATTCTTCTTTGCATCCTCTAGAGCTAATATAGCTTTTTCTCTCTTACCATTATCCCATTCTACAAGTGCTAACTCTACAATTGCGTACGGTACAATATAAGTATCTTCAATTAAAGATTCATTCATGGATATTGCAGTTTCTAAAGAATCCAAAGCTTGTAAAGGACTGCCCATTTGTCTTAAACAAGAACCGCGAAGTAGTAAAAGTAAGGCTTTGTTATCATTATCATATTTTGATGGTTTATTTGTAGTTGTAAGATTATCCAAATTTTTTTCAATAAGTTTTAATACTTTACTGGCAACTGAGAAATTTTTAAAAACTTTAAATAGATTCCATAAAAACATTAATTCTATCATTGGTAATACTAAATTACCATTTTGTGAGAAAAATCTTTCCGCTTTCTTTAATGCGAATTTTTCCATTGGTAATGATTTTCCAGCTATTCGTTGTTTGTATTTTGGTACATCTTTCATAAGATTATGCAATTCCTCAAGTTCTGTTTTAGTGAGATCATCTTTCATCATACATAAAATTGCTGCTTTTTGGTAACTGTACATAGTTCTAGACCATTTACTATGTTGAACTAATTCAGAACTATAATAAAGGGCTTGTTTCCATTCTAGATTGATACTGTGTACCCAAACCAACTCCCAAAAGCATAAATGGTGGAATTGTGGCCAAATATCTTGAGATTTCCATGATTTTTTATACCAATCTATACTTTCATCTAGATTACCTTGCAGGAACTCTAATCTACCTTTTAGAAATAGAAACCATACACTTTTCGGATGTTTTAACAATCGTTTGTCAATAATTTCTTTACATGTTTTCATATCGCCCTCGCGGTGGCTTAATACGTGTAATACTACTAGATTATAACCAAGTAATGCTAGTACACATAAAATTTGTCTAAGACCATCAGTTTCGCAACCAATTTTTAGTTCAGATAATCCCTTTTGTTTATTTCCAGAAAAACCGATGAATTCGAGTAATCTAATAACCCTTGCAGGTAACATCGATATCATTAAATTAAATATACCAATTCCAACTCGTACCCCTCCTTCGAAATGTTCTTTGGTAGGATCTTTTTCCCAATTTCTTTTTAATAATATTTGTTGACAGTCTTTATATGAGTTAAAGCAAGATCTGATTTTTATACCCGCTTTAATAAAACTACTTAACGTTTCATCTTCAATGAAAGTAAGTAAGGATCTTAATAGCATTGCTTCAGCGTGACATAATTCAGCGTGAGCTTCAGTTTGAGTAAAAGTTTCAAAATGTGATCGTCTTACCATTTTTCCTAATGATTCGGTTAGAGTATTTTTCTTTCTAAATCTATTACAAACACTCATGGACGATTTTAAAGCTTTTACGGCTTCTTTTATAGAAGTTCGTTCAAAAGTTAACATAGCTTCCATGTATAGAAAAACAGCATGACCTAATGAATGATACATACTAATATCAGCAAAAGGTGTCATAAGACTTTTGGCTTCTTTAAATTGGTTATTAAAAAAATAATCAATGGCTTTGTGGCTTTCTTCTATGGCTTGTTGTAACGATATATCATCGGAAATAGGTAGATCTACAGCGTCTTGAAACTCATCGTCTTGCTCGTCGCTGTCGGAGTGATAGTCGATTATTTCGGAAGAATTCATTTTTTAACACTAAACACTTATTAGAACTGCACCGTGGTATTGTTTATCTCCGCGAACAAATAAGAAACTCCAAACACATGTGACTGTTAGTAACGAATCAATTTAACATACTAGACGGTATTTTTAGTCGCTCGTCGCTCGCCTTCTCTCTCCCTTCTATTGCAACCGCGCTCGCGTCATAATCAATAATACAATCGGCGTACAGATTTATTCTGTTTTTCTATAAATTACACGTATTTACATAAATATGCATTAAAGACTATTCTGTTATATTTAAATATTATTATTATGACAAAATTTGATAACGATTAGATAAAAATAGTATACAACAATATACGCGTTGTACTTCAATGTTGAGTGTTTCAGAGTATTAACTTTCACTCCTTTTTACTTTCTCTATGATTCTTGTATTTTCAATACTTTCACTGTTTAAGTCAATTAAATCTTTAGCACTTAAAATTTAGGTATATATTAGTTATTCCGATTTTTTTATCATTCATTCCACGTATATTTAAGTAATGGTCTAGCTTAGCAGATAATGTACGAAAAATTGTGTTTTTACATTTGCAGACTATAAATAGTTTATAAGTACGCGGGTAATGTAAAAAGTTTCCAACCTGATGAAGAGAAACAATTTTTTTCGCTTTATAATCCCCATCAAGATTAATACATTTTTCATAAAGATGCTCTATCTGGATCTGGAAATTTGGGGAGGGGCGAGCACATGTGACCCATTGTGCATCCTCCCGTGTGCAGGGATATCCTCACCTCAGGATGTAATCATTATAGAGATTTAAAATAGGTGATGAGGCTCCCGAGGGGGATCCCCCTGACATTTGATGGTGTAAGCCAGTACTCGCCCAACACGGATCTTCTGATTTCAGAAAAAGAAGAGCTGTATAACATTATATGTTTTACTGTTTTCTCTTCTTGTTTGCAGCCTCTGCATAGAGGCGATTCTGCTAATTTCATCCTAAAGAGATGTTGTCGCAATTGGCAGTAAGCTGTTAAGATTCCCACAGTTGTTCGGAGATTTTATCTGGTCAATGCCTTAAATTTTGTTTGCTGTTTCTTCGCCAGGATGAGGTAATAACTCTCTGGCCAGTTTACAATTCGTTGTTTCATTCCAGCACTGTATAAAGTTTTGGTAAGAGTGCTGTTTGATGAGGTCCACGAAAGCGGACTTTGTTAGCTTGATTGATGGGCGAGGGCTAATATATTTGTAGGTGCTCTAATGCAATGATACTATTTTAATAGTCCGATTCGTCAAGTGATTTGAAATACTTATCTACCGCATCGATGACTTCTTCATTGCATTCAAATTTTTTACCTTTGAACCATTTTTTAAGGTTCGGAAGCATATCAAAATCGCCAGAAGCTAAATCTGGTGGATGGGGGAACAGTTCGAACTTTTAAATGCGTTATAAAAATGGTGGCAACAGGGAACTAAGACGTTCAAAGGTTTTTATTTTAAGAATCGTTTTAATGGGCATTTTAGGTAAAAAAAACTGACGTGCTATTAAAGAGAGTGATGGAAGTTGGAGTTTTTTAATATATCTCGAAAAAGAGGCAAAATTCTGAAAATTTTTGTTAAGAATTATATATTACTTAAATATGATATATTTGAAAGTTTTGAGTTACTAACATTCGAAATCTAGATTGAATAACTAAGATTATAATAGCGAGTAATTTGCCATTGGAACCGACTTTAAGGAAATCGAAATCAGATGCCTAGTTGCTTCCCATTTTTTTACGAAATAAAGATTTTATATTTTGCTCTTTTTTTTTGAAGAGGGTTCAATTTTTTTAAAAAGTTTTTATTTTATCCTCTTTAGTTGCTACTTGGCGTCATTAAATGTGGGCACAAATTCATGATGTATTACTATCTTCAAACCCTTTGCCTGCCTATACAGTGCGACAGTAACATATTATCAATATAAAGCAGATAAAAAACGGAAACAATAGCTGCTTTTAACCAAAACTATCAAACAAACCTTAACAAGCCACAAATCTAAAGGAAATTTTATTTACCTGAAATCAAAAAATGTTATGGGCAAATTTTACGTTTGTTTTTCTTTTTATTTTTACAATAACACATTTATTATTTTAATTATTTTATTATTTCATTTTTGGGTGAAATTAAGTTCTCTACAAAAATTTTTAAGATATATTCAGAAGGAATTCATTTTCACCTTTATCTATAACTTCCAGCGCTTTAATAGCGCTTTTTTTATACAAAATGACCTTTAAAACTATTCGTGTAATAAAAACCTTTGAACGTCTTAGCTCCTTTTAATATGGCATTTTCAATAGCCTAGTTACATTGAAACGGTTGTTATGAAACAAATTTGTTTTCTTGGCTAAATGTGATTGTTTTACTTTCATTTCGTGTTTTAAACGTTGCATAAAGGTTGTTTAGTATGGATTACGGATGATCTTACCCTTTTCTAGGTAATTATTGAAAATAATTCCTTTCGCATTCCAAAAAAGTCACCATAACCTCATTCGCCGATAGAATTGTTTTTGCTTTCTTTGGAGTTGGTTCACCTTGTTCAAACCATTTTTTCGACAGTTATAAATCGTAAAATAGTCGAAAAAAAAAACAGAAAAAAGAAAACTAAGAGAAATACTAAGTAAAGTAAGCTCTATGCCACCAACCTAAGGAGGCGCAATTGATATATCATATATTTAAACCAGTAATTCTTACTAAATTAAGTACTATAATGTCACCGTAAGGTGGCGCAGTTGATATTTCGTACATTTAAGCGAATAATTATTACTCAATTAATTACTATGACGCCATCGTAAGGTGGTGTAGTTTACTCGAGCAAACCCTAATTAAGTACTCTGACGCCACCGGAAAACTACTTACTAGATCTCTGTCACAATAATTTTTGGTGGAAATTTTCTTGATAATTATAATCATATATATTTTTTAAGTTTTATAATTCTCTTATTCCAAAAGTTATTACTTTGCAAGTATCTCTCGCGCAAACTATTCAGTTTAAAAAAAATATATTTTTAAAGACCTATCTATAGATACCCTACACGTATGGGTTTGATAAAAAAAAATTGAGTATCATTTTTGAGTATGGGGTACCCCAATTTTTTTTTCTATTTTTGAGTAAAATCTTAAGGCGGTTCACAGAATAGATCTACTCACCAAGTTTCAACAGTATAGTTCTTAAAGTTAAGGGGAAAAATGGTTGTGACATACGAACGGACAGACAGACAGATAGATAATCTATAAGGATTCTGTTTTTTGCAATTTGGCTACGGCACCCTAAAAAGGTGTGATACCCTAATTAAGTACTCTGACGCCACCGGAAGGTGGCGCAGTTGATATCTCATATATTTATGAAAAAAAAAATGTTTACCTTAAAACCTGTGCAATATTTTAAACTTTGACTGCTTTAATCCATAATTTTCTATATTTAAATTATTAATAAATAGTTCAATATTAAATCAACAAATTCTTTAAATAATACTAAAAAATATAGTTTATTTGAATATATATTAAAAACTGGTTACCAAATTTTCTTTTCACTTCATTTCATTTTCTCTTTAAAAATTGTTATATCTAATATGTATTCTGATGTAATTTATCTTAATTTTAAATTAATGCAATACATGCAAAAATCTGATATTACGTACAAAAATCAACGTTCCATATTATATATCAAATTTCATAATAAAAATCAACCTTCAATTAGTTTCTGTGTAGCTAACAATTACTGGGATACATACTATTGAAAATATAAAATTAAATTCGCATTATTTCCAAATATTTACCACAAATACTTAATATCTAAGATTTAAATATTAATTACATTAATTCTAAAAAAATACAACAAATTATATTTTTATTATACTTGTATTAAAAACACATTAGTTCATTTTAAAATATAAGTACCTGGATGACCGAGCTTTGCTCGTGTAATGTCAGTCAAATTTTGCAAGCATCTTACTTTAGCAGCACGTGTGGAACGAGCAGAAACCTGATTATTTTCATGACTGTATCCTTGAAATGAGTCTTCACTGTGAGAAGTTTGAGAATCCTGATCAGTTTGATGACGATGCTCTTCTAGGTGTTCTTGAGACGAGTTGCGGCTTCGTGAAGTTAGATTGTTTATAAGCTTTTTTTTCCAAGATCGTTTAGGCATTTTTAAGTGAACACGTGCATTAAGAAGACACAAATAATATAAATAAACAATTGATTTTCTTAGTCTAACCTCAAAGCAAACACTCATTGACTTCGTGTTACTTAACAACGCCATCTGCTGAAATAGCTTTAGCTGTTGTTGTGTCGTTAAAGCAATTAGTTGCTCACAATTAAAAAAAATAGTATTATTATTCGCCAATTGATGTCAGGAAGAGTCATATTTTTCAGTTTAAGTTGATTATCGATAAAACACGAATAAAATGACATTTTCTAAAAATGATTCCTAGCTAGATCGATTTATCGCCCCCGAAACCCCCTATATACTAAATTTCATGAAAATCGTTGGAGCCGATTCCGAGATTCCAATTATATATATACAAGAATTGCTCGTTTAAATATATTAGATATAAGATAAGATAAAATTTTAAAATGTGATAAGAAAAAGTTAATAAGAAAATATTGGATAGATTATTATTTTTTTTTTATTAAAGATGTCCTCGTAGGTATAGACCTAAATACAAATGTACCGAGAACATCTATTGGGACAGAGGAGACAATTTATTAATTTGGGATTTAAAGGCCTGCAAGTTAGGACGAGTGGGGAAGACGTGGGAAGGTAAGGAGTTTCACAATCTGGAGGCCCTGGGGATGAAGGAACAATCAAATCGATCCGTTCTCGATGTCTGGCACTGAACAGTATAAGGGTGTATGGAGTCGGCACGTCGCGTTGCTCTGGTTGGTCTGGTAAGTGGAGGCACTATAAAGCGGAGTCCTTCTGAGCATAATCCGTTTATGTATCGGTAAAACAGGTTGAGATCAGACACTGCTCTTCGGTAGGACAATGGGGAATGGGGCTAGGTTTTTGGTGATACTGGTGTCGTTTATAAGTCGAACTGTTCTTCTCTGTATTGCATCAAGAACTCCATACATGCGAGCAGTATTCAAGATTAGGTCGTATTTGGGCTTTGTAAAGAGTAGCTAATTTGAATAAAGAGATATACTTCCGTGCTCTAAACAGAAAGCCTAATTTCGTTCCTGCTGCAGTTGCTATGGATGCAATATGTGAATAGAATGTCCGATGACAGTCTCCCCAAAATAAACCTAACACTATATTTCCAGGAAGTTCGCCACGAGAGTTGGACATCGGCATCTCAAGAATAAGCAACTTTTTAGGATACACAGTATAATTCCTAACGTAATAAGATTAAAAAGAGGCAATTATCTCAAAATCCTACCCCCCAAGTCTGCCCTGAAATCATTTTTCTATGAGGAATAATAAAAAATGGTATAAAATAGATTATTTAGTCATATTATATGTTTTTAGCTATATGTAAATATATTTTAATGCAAGTAGAAAATAGATACATAATGATCCGGATGACCCCATCGAAACAAAAATGAATATATCCGTACCATAAATCATTGTTTTATTTCAAAATTAATCATAGTGTTGATAAATAACAAAGTCATTTCCATAACCTGTTTCTCTTCATTTCTCATACAATTTTTTTTTAATTGAAAGTGTGCATTATTCAATATAATAGTTCAAGAATATTATTCACCTAGAAAAAGTAATGGAATATTTTTTCTGCATAATATTCTTACTTAAAAAGTACCATCTTATTATTATATTTGCATGTTATCAGGCTTAAAATTGTTGAAATTGGTTATGCAAATAGTAGATTAGATGTTTATTGGGTTGGCTGTTAGCCTGTATCACTGCGACCTTTGCAGATATATTGTGACCACCCATTCATTATCTCAAGAATAGGATTAGAGTACCTTGTCCAGCCCTGCCCTCTTAATGAGACTTAATAGCCTTGACAGTGGCCACTCCGCATAACTTGGAGCAGCCGGTTTCTCCTCTCCCAGTACTAGATACCGCGTCCTTGCAAGGCCTTCGCATTGGCATAGAACATGAAATGCGGTTTCGTCCTCCTCTTGTCTTCATATGCTAAGTTCAACTGACTCATGTGTTTCTTGAGCCTACAATGTCCTGTCAAGAGACTGACAATCATTCTGACATCGTTTCGCCTTTGTGATAGCAGCTCTGCAGTAAACTTCGCCGAGTGTCCCTTTATGAAGACTTTGGCTTGTCGCTTGCCCGGTGTTTTTCCCACCACTCCTGGGCCTTCTCTAGCCTCCATTTCTCAATGCCTTTCTGAATGTGTCAGCAACTCCGCCGAATGGTTCCGGGCCAGTCATTGGGGTATACAAATAGTAAAAATTGAATTGTAGTCCCCGAATATTTTTTTTTATTTTTGGGGGCGTTCTTAACAAAAAATATTGTTAATTTTTTTCCTTAAAATTCATAGATACACTCACCGGCACGAAAAACGAAACAGTTGAATTTTTTTAATAATTTGTCTTATTGGTGTGTGTAATATGATAAGCACAAAAAAAACAATTGTTTATAAGTATTTTCTAACAAGTGTTTTTGATTATAAACATATGACCATAAACCCATGGCCAACAATGTTGTTGTTTTCATGATTTGAGAAATCTGACACTGTTTTAAATTTGTGCTGCGTTTGTTTGCTATGGAAAAATTTTTACTACTAATCTCGAAACAAAATGCTCATTTTTTGAAACTACAACTTACATCAAACTACCTTAAACTAACCCCTAAAAAAGAATTAGCGCTCGATGATGATCATTTTATTATCTGCGAAATCATCACATTACAGAAATCAGAAATCCATTTCTGTACATCCGGAAAACCAGAGTATCCCTGGATCTGGAAATTTGGGGAGGGGCGAGCTAGTGCTCAACCAGCACTGAGGCCACATATGACCCATTGTGCATCCTCCCGTGTGTAGGGATATCCTCACCTCAGGCTGTCACCAGGTCTAGTGATTTAAAATAGGTGATGAGGCTTTCGAGGGGGATCTCCCTGACATCGGCTGCTGTAAGCCAGTACTCACACAACACGGATCTTCTGATTTCAGAAAAAGCAGAGCAGTCATACATTATGTGTTCTACTGTTTCCTCTTCTTGTTCGCAGCCTCTGCATAGCGGTGATTCTGTTAATTTCATCCAAAAGAGATGTTGTCGCAATTGGCAGTGACCTGTCAAGATTCCCACAGCTGTTCGGAGATTTTGTCTGGTCAATGCTTTAAATTTTTTTGCTGTTTCCTCGCCAGGATGAGATAATAACTCTCTGGCCAGTCTACAGTTCGTAGTTTCATCCCAGCACTGTATAAAGTTTTGGTGAGAGTGCTGTTTGATAAGGTACATGACTGCGGACAATGTTAGCTTGGTAGATGGGCGAGGGCTAACATATTTGTAGCCCGCAGCCCTCCTTGCTAAATTGTTCGCAATGCGGTTGCCTTTTGAGTTCCCATGTCCTCTGATCCTGCTGAGAGTGACCACTTTATTCTGGCTGGCCTCAGTTAGAGATTGGTGACATTCTAGTACCATGGTAAGTAAACGTTCATTTGAACGAAGATTTGCAGGAGCCAATTTTACAAGATGTATACCTACAACAGACTAATTGCAGTGGCGTCTTTGTATGAGTATGAGAACAGTGGTGAAAATGAATTGAGGTGCATTCGTTTTATTTATATACCGATGAGTCCAGATTTACCCTACGATTTTTTCGGAGACCAAGTGTGGTATTAAAAAAGTCTGGCAAAATCCACAAAAGCGTTTTCATGATTTGATAAATCTGACAAGGTTTTAAATTTGTGCTGCGTTTGTTTAATGTAAAAAACTATTACTACTAATCTCGAAACATGTTGCTCATTTTTTGGAAACTACAACTCACACCAAACTACCTGAAACTGACCCCTAACAAAGAATTAGCGCTCGATGATGATCATTTTATCATCTGCAAAATCATCACGCTGCAGAAATCAGAAATCCACTTTTTTACATCCGGAAAACCAGGGTAAGTAAGCGTTCATTTGAACGAAGACTTGCAGGAGCCAATCTTTAGCCTGCGATTTTTCCGGAGACCAAGTGTAGTATTGAAAGAGTCTTTCAAAGACCACAAGAGCGTTTTGCAGAATACACCTTCAGCCCGACGCTCTAACATCAAAGCAATGAATGCTTAGCAATCAATTTGTTTTTTGGTCGTTAAATTTAACTTTTAATATATTTTTGTTTCTAAAAAAAATTCAAAATTTTCAAAAATACCATGATTGACATCTTCAACAATCGTTTATTAAAAACATAATATATTAGGTAAGAAAATATTTTGTTATATTTTGATGTTTCAGGATATAATATTTAAAGCTTTTTCGTGTTTTGTGTAAATATATATTTTTATATTATTGTTTGAACCTTGAATAGTATGAATTCATCTTCTCTAGCAATAATTATCAATAAATTAATTGACAGAATGATAACTTAGTATAAAAAATGTGTGTGGCATTCATTGGGTTTGTGTCGACAGAAATGACTACTTTTTATCGCGAATTATGACTGTAGTGCGTTAATAAAATTTTTCCTGTTTATTATTTAATTATTATGTTTTTTATTTTATAATTAATAATAACTTTTTTCCAAACAAAATTGAACCGTTTTCAAAACGTAAAAATCACTTTAAAGCAAATAAGTTTTATGACATCTTTTTTTATTAGTTTCTGATAGTTTTTCTACATTTTCAATAATTTTAAATATTAAATTTTAAAATTTGTTTAAAATAATATTAATAAAAATATTTTGTGTTTAAAATATTTTTAAATTAGTCTGTGAATATCTATAATGAACTAGTGATAACCTACTTCAGAAAATTATTAATTATGAACAACACCAATGGAGCCGACTTCAAAGAAATCGAAATCAGATGCCTAGTTGCTTCCAATTTTTTTAAGAAATAAAGATTTTATTTCTGGCTTTTTAGTGCATTTTTTTGGAGTTGGTTTTATTTTTTTGTTAATTTTTATTTTATATAATTTTTTCAGTACCCATCCATTTTTGGGACGTGCTGTTTTTTATTGTTTACCTGCTAACTTTGGTCACAGTATTTTCCAACTTTCTTTAGGAATATGTTCTTCTTTTATTAAGCGCATTACTCTATAATTAATGAATAAAAATATATTTAGTAATTTGTAATAAATATGATTATTTTGGTTGTCTACAATAACAAAAACTAAAAAAATCAACTTTGTAAATAAATAGTTTTGTAAACTACCTATCGATAAACATAAAGTAAGCTGAACTAAAAATATTGTCTAAATAAACAATAGTATATTGTAATACAAGTGTTACAATGACAGAGGTTTCGTAGTACGAGTTCAGTTTGTGAAACGAACCGCGAAGCGGTAAGTTTCGCAAAGAACGAGTACTACAAACCGTCATTGTAATTCGAGTGTTACATACTATTTTTTATAATGAACTGTTAAAAGTATAAAAAAAATAAAATGAGAGTTTTTCGAAATATTTATTTATGTTGGCAATCTTGACAGTTTTGACACTTGTCAGCTTTAATGATTTTAAATTAGAATGTTTGTCAAATTTGTATAAAATATTCCGAATTTAGCAATAACGCTGATAATGTAGTTAATAATTTACTACAACATACTTTTTGATTTACTACCTGAACTCTTTCGTTGAAAATCAGTGCAGTGCAACCAATTGTGTAAAACAAAAAGTTACCAAAAACAGTGTTACAATGAATCTATTTCGATACTGTTTTTAGTGTCGAAATAGAAACTTATAAAAAAACATTTTGTTTATGTGTAATAAAATCTAAATTGATAATTATATCATTAAAACAATTCCAGTTTTTTAAAAGCAATTTACCTGATAGATTTAACCAGTTTCAGTACATTTAAGCTACGTAAAACGAAAATGTATTTGTAATTAATCGTAAAACATAGTTTAGAACCAGATAGATGGTAATAAATTCTAGAATACACACACATATGTGTATGTATATCAATCAATACATAGTATAAAACAAAGTCGCTTTTTCTGTCCCTATTTCCCTTTGTATGCTTAAATCTTTAAAACTACCCAACGGATTTTGATGCGATTTTTTTTAATAGATAGAGTGATTCAAGAGGAAGGTTTATATCTATAATAACATCCATTAAGTAGTGGAGAAATACTGTTATTTTTGAGGTTTCTAATGTGATGTCGTTAATTATCAATTTTTTTCCGCTTACATTGCAAACGCAGGCTGAACCCTACGAGATTTATCAAAATTATGTACTAATTATTTGTACACATTGAAAAGGTCTACAGAAAACTCCGCGATGGTATATGTCTATCTCTTATGGATATCCCACAATAAAATTTTTTTGTCATTTACCTTTTTCGACAAATAATGGCTAATTTTCGAAGCGATTTTAACCAATACAGCATTAATCGTTATCCAATTAAATAGCTTAAATACATTGTTGATTTAATATAGATCTATATGGTCCTTTACAGCACAAGATTTAAATGAATATTTTCCAAGATATTGCAGATTTAAAATTGCGGGACGTAGCGCTTGCGGTGGTACTGGCCGGCAGGGGCGGCGGCAACGAAGGCCGCGATTTTCTTTATAGCACTTTGAATTTTGCAGCGATCGGACGCCTTTATTACGAAATTAATCATTATGACGCTACCCTAATGTGGCGCAGTTGAGATTTTATAAATTTACACCTGTAATTCTTACATAATTAAGTACTATGACGCCACCGTAAGGTGGCGCAGTTGATATCTTATATATTTAAAAGAGCAAAACTTACTTACCTAAGAACTATGACGCCACCGTTAGGTGGCGCAGTAAATATATAATATACCTAACCGATAAATTACAAAGTACTATAAATAATAGTAAAAACTGGTAACTAACGAGAAAATATGATAAAAAATACAAAAAATTAATCGTAAAAATAAAAAAAAAATGTAAAGATCATTAGTGTTAAACGATGCGAAGTTCGCCGGGTCCGCTAGTGTCTAATAATATAAATACAAATGATAAGGTAAATTATCTTTCCCTATGCGAGTGGCGAACCCCCTAAAAATAACCATGACGTCCATGACCCCCAACTCTTTGGCAACCTGATAAATTTGGTATCAAAATGATCACATTAAAAATCTTTTTTTGACAATTTATTGAAAAAATCTTATGCTATTCGTCAGATATTTTTTTTAATTAAAATTTTGTTTTACAAATTTTAGAATTTTCATTTTGAATCAAACCTATATTAAAATTTAAAATTCAATATTTTTTTTTGGGGAAGTTTCAGGTTTCTAATTTGAATAATCAATAAGTTATAGCAACTTAAAAATATAAAACATTTCAGGAAACTTCTTTATTTTAAATTTTAATGTAGGTTTGTAAAAAAAGGAAAATTCATTTTAAATTAGAAAAATATATTCGACAAATAGCATTTTTTATATTTGCGACTAAAAACTGGGACACGTCTCATTTTTTTACGGAAATGCTTATATTATGCCAACATTAAACATTAAAATATTTTAATTAAGTTAAGATATCGCAAGTTAAACAGAATTTTATTAAAATTATAAAATTATTTTTTCTGTTTTTTTTTTTTGTTTTTATTTATATGATCGCCACTCCCATCAAAGAAGTTTATTACGAAAATTTTGGTATCAAATTTACTCGCTTGCCTAAAAATTAGTGGTTTTTTCAAAAATAAAGTAATTTTGGGGGGTCCGCTGCTCGCCTAGAGATAATAGTGGAAATTATTGTTGTTATGCTCAAATATAGCTAAAATAAACAAATAAAATAAATCCAGACAATCATCTAAATGCTAATATTGTTGATATTATATTAAATATATTTACAATAAACAATAGAATGGATAAGTTTAAATTTTATCTATAGTAACTTTTCCAATGGATTTGACAATAGTTTAAAAAATAAAGCAATTAGACGTATAAAAAGCAAAAAATCACCCTTTTTTACATAATTGTATACCGGGTGTTTCAAAAGAAGGTAACACCGTCTCCAGGATAAGTAAAAAACTGAAAAATAATTTTGACAAATAATTCTATCCTTAACAAAGTTATGTTGGATAATACCATTGTATCAATGATAATACTTTGTACGGACCGTGAACTAGTGCCCTCTATGAGAGTCAGATAATAATATAAATTCGTGGGATATACCTAAGTGATATAACAGCTTCCAAAACATATTCGTCTAAAATTTCATTACAATGTTGCCAGTTGTTTCGGCCAAATCGTAAGAAATGTATAATTTTTTTTCAACGCCCTTTATCTTGAAAACGGATGGCGTTAGAAAAATTTTTTAAAGCAAACCCCAATTATTTTTCAGTTTTTTACCTATCTTAGAGACGGTGTTACCTTTTATTGAAACTTCCTGTAGACACGTTTGAAAGTTGATATGTGTAGTATGTATACCTACTTACTGTTACTGAGATAGAAACCTGAATACCCAATAAATTAATAATTTATTGGGTATGTCTAAAAGAGAAAATGCAATGGTAAGCAACAACTATTGGGGTGTATCATTATTAGGCCAGGCTTGTAAGATTTACGAGCGAATATTGGAATATAAAGATTGAGGGGGCACCTTGAAGATGATAATCAATGTGAATTCAGACCATGCAGGGACCAGCAGGATCTAATATTCTCCTTACAACAGCTTATATCTAAAACGATAGAACACAAGACCTACAACAGGCTTTCGATAGTGAAAAAATTTGACAGGTACTGGAAAAAGAGGAGTGTTCCAGGAACTGATAGAAACAGTAAAATCGATATATACGCATTGAATAAACTATATGTCTCTTCCAACAGACCAAAAAACCGTTCTTGAACAGTTACGAATCAACTCAGTACATCAAAGGTATCGAGAATCTGTCTGCTGCGCAGTTCAAGGACGGTTCTAGAATGGTTCTTTGGTTTGTTGGAACAAACCTTATCTAAGAACAAATAACTGCAAGTCCAAGTAATTTCAAACGAGCAAAGGAGTAAGACACTGAAGCCCACTATTATTTATAATATTAATGGACGAATTGGCAAGAAAAGTTGGAGGAAGCATTCGTGGAGCCAGAGTGGTAATTAGACATCTGCAAGCAGTGGCGATTAGGGAGATGATGTACGCTGATGACTTGTGTTTTTTGGTTAGACTAAAGTCCAGTTACAACACATTTAAAATAAATGGAAGTCTGTACTCATGAATACGGTCTCACAATCAACACAGCAAAAACAGAGGCACTCTTGGCGGCCAAGGAGTACAAATGTACAAACCTATCAGAATAACCATAGGAAATGAGCCGACTAAACAAGAAGAAAGCTTTAAATATCTAGGAGCAACATTTAATCACTTGGGTCAAATGAAAAGCGATATTAACTTAAGAATAAGCAGCGCGAGCAAGGCATACCATAAATATCTATCTAAGGCATACCACACAATGTCTAATTCCTTTTTTCGAAAAAAAAAAAAAAGAAATAGTGAAGGAGACGAAAGTCTATACTGTGTCTATACTGACCCACGAGTCTTGGATCTTAACCGAGAAATTAAAATCCAGAATCCAAGCATTTGAAATGAAAGTTCTTAGACGAAAACAAGTCATAACACATAGGAATAAAATAAGAAATGAAATGATAAGACACAAGGTTGGGAGCTACACCAGTTCTACAAACGGTAGAAAATAATCAGCTGCGATGGTTCGGGCACATTCGTACGTACCTATGCAAGATAAACGTATAGTAAAAAAAGTATGTGAAATGTGTGGGCCTGGAAAGGGATACAGAGGAAGGACAAGAAAGACAATACTGTAGTGGAGGCATGAAACAAAAGAAATTTAAACTGGAGATACGCAAAGGTTTTGGCTGCAGACCATAAACAATGGAAGAAAATATATAGAAAACAAACATAAACAGCCCAAAGCAAAATCAGCTTTACGTCTTTACAGATTACTTATTCATATAGTACCCACCAAATACCATTTAGAATCTTCAAATGCCTAAAGAAGTGAACTCGTTGATATTTTCATAGATAGACTTGGCTACAGCTAAAATGTAAAGTTTAATAGATCTCTTAGATGCATCCTGAATAAATTGTCAAATTTGTTTCCTTTTGGAATATATTTGCTCAAGTTATAAGAAGCTCAAATAATTTAAACAAACCTATAATCTGTGATTTTAAATTTATAATCTGATCCAGTTTGACACTGTATTCTCTGTCAGTTTAGCAAGTTGAATATTCATTTTGGTAAATTTTAATTGAACAGAAAAGAAAAGAAGAAGAAAATTTCAATTAAGTGGTAATATTTGAAGTCACCTGACCGAAAAATAAACGTTAGAAGATATGTGTTAAGAGAATTAAATTGTTAGGTGTGTGTTTCCTGCAAGTATGTTTTCATCACCTGGTATGCATTTTGTTCAGTCTGCCAAATTTTTCTTGTAAAGAATTATAATGATATGACACTACTGCTAGCCATTATTTTGACACTTCAGCTTGACATATACATATAGATACACATAAAACCCTTAAATTCGTATCTAAGATTTTAATGAGTATTCGGGAGCGTCTTAAAATAGCGTATGAAAATGTGGTCTTTGGTGCTGATAATACTTGGAATAAAGATTTTAGTAGTTATCAACAAGCCAACATGGATCTACTCTTGAGAGAAAAAGGACTAGTAGAACCAAAATCTGTAGAATTAAGACCTAGAACAGTAAGGGATTGCATTCCAAATAGTAAACTTGCAAAATATTCCAATTATGAATACAATGATTCCAGGGAGCTTTCATACACTATGGAAGATTTCCTGCCACCTTCAAATTATGAATACAATTTCGCTGGCGAAGTCGAAAAGGAACCATGGATGTTAGAAGAGGTTGACAGGTTTTTTAAATTATATACAGATTTTTATAAATCGATGGTTAACACCAAAGAGGATCAGAATAGATTTAAATTTGTTAGTGCTTTTGAGTCGCCGTTTATGAAAAGTAATTCATTGTCAGAATACTTCCTTAAACTTCAGATAACGAAGGATAATGTTAAGAAGTTATGGGACACCGAATCAATAGAATCCAGAACTTTTATGTTTCGTAGCCTGCACTCAATTAGAGGAGAAAAATCTTTGTTAGTTTATAAGTCACCAGCAGGTCGAGTATTTGTTTCAGAATATGATGACGTTAGTAGTGAATTAAAGGAAGACTACTACCCTAGTAGAAATTTATCTTGGCGCGATATTGGCCAGATATTGGAGCCAATATTCGACAATATTGGAAATAGAAAAAAATGTTAACATTTTCCAATATACGTCCAATATTGGCGCAATATTGCAGAATATTGCGCCAATATATAGCCAACTTTAGGCTACATTGGAAAGCAATATTGCCCCAATATTGGCCAATATTGATTTTCCAAAGTAGCCTAAAATTGGCCCGCAATATTGGGCCAATATTGGCGCAATATTGGTAGCCACGATAGGTTACAATGGCGTGCCAATATTGGGACTATATAGCACCAATATTGGTAGGCAATTTAGGGTTTTTACTGTCACACATTGGAAGCGAATATTACGCCAATATTGGCAACCAATAAAACCCAAAATTGGGCGGCGAATATTGCGTCAATATTGGCGAAACATATAGCCCCAATATTGTTATACAATTCAGAACTAATATTGGCAAAATATATAACCCCAATATTGGTAATGAATATTGAGGTAATATCTCCAAAATACATTTCCCCAATGTTGCTAGCTCATATTGAGCCAATGTGGTTCTCACCTGGAAGTTCAATAATTGTACAATATTAACAACCAATATAAGCTATATATTGTATATATATAAACCGACTTTATATATCTGACACTTAATAGTAGCCTAGCATTGGTTTGTAAAAAATTCAAAAGCTATTTGTTTGTTAATAATAGACCAATTTGATGTACGTACGTACTTAAACTGAAAAATTTTTTACCTATGCACCATAGTGTCGTCACCATTATGTACCGAATATATAGGTATAGACAATTGAAAACAATTTGTTATATTACATATTTAGCTTAAATTGGAAGTTAATATTTCCCTTTTGTGGTAATTGAGGAGGTGTGAAATATTCAAATTAGTTAATTTTTAATGGATTTATTAAAAACAAAAAAAGAAGTTTAACAAACAATTAACAAACCTTTGTAATAATTCTTAAAGAGAAGTTTAAAAAAATGTTACTTCTGTATAACAACATACAAGAAAACAATTACAAACAGGGTGCTGCATATTCAAGAATCCTCTGAAATTGTGAGCTCTTAACACCAAGTCTAAGTACTCCCCAAGGCGCTAAAAGATTTCTCATTTAAAATACACGCAAACTTTGTGATTTTTTCATATTTATATTATTAAACTTGCAATCCGATATTTTATCGATACGATATATTTTAGAAACAAATTTCCTAAACAAAATCTCTTGTCACCTATGTAACGGAATGCTGTGAAGGTAAAATATTGACTTATTATTAAGTGGTCGTGAACAGAAATATTTTAAAAAACATCTGAATTTGCGTATATTTCAAATGGGAAATAATGTAACGCTTTCAAAGATTACTTAAAAGTTTATATGAAAAAGTCAAATTTTCAGGGGATTCTTTTTTGGACTTTTCCAACATGATTTTAAGTCGGAAGCGAAAATAAAAAAAAATACTTTCTAAAAAAAGCACCCCAATATATCTAATATATGAACTATCAATGAATGGGCACACCCTGCATATAATTCACATAAAGGGAAAAATAACTAACTAAATAATACTTATTTAGAGTAATGAAAATATCGTAAATTATACAAAAATAAGAGGAACTCAGAAATTCTTAGCAATAAACATAATTGCACAATTCGAATTCTGACAAGTGAAAATATGTTTAAAATATAGTATGATTGGAATAATAACTATCCACAAAAAAAAAGAAAAAATCTTTTGCAAAAAGCTACTACATAAATAAAACATACATGATGATCCTACAACGCGATAATAATATTAATAAAAGATATACTTTACGTATTATATCCTAATGCACATTACCACACTGCTCAAGTCCTATATTGTATCACAATTACAAATCTGTATCGTCACTTTCCATTAGAGTCGACGACAGCGGTGTATCACTACCTCTTGAAGATGCAGTGGAATTTCCTGAAGAAAAAGACGGAGTAGAAGTACCTAAAACAATAAATAGAAAACTTATTAGATAATTTGCATAAAATCAACCATGAAAAATTGTTCAATGGCATATTTTTGGAAATAGTTTTAGCAGATTGTCGACCCTGCTTTCTCCATTTGCGTGAAGTTCATAGGTACAAAACAATATCAAGTAATTTTAAACTTACCATGTTCTTTCGTTGATCTCGTTCTTCTGCCTCCATCACGATCACCAGATGTTGCCAGTAATAACGAAATTCTTTTTAGTATAACAATATCATCTACGTCGTTGTAATGTGTTTTAACAGCTGCCGATATAACCTTTGTAGTGCTGTAAGTTCGAAAAAATTTTCTTTCCTTTTCTACCGACACTCCTTTTTTAGAGACTGAGTTCCTTAGACAACGTTTTTCGCAATATATTGGAAATTAGGTTGTGCATGTCTTTTCCTCCAACAAGTGAGACAAAAGCAAGCTAAAACACAACAAAGAAAGAATTCATAATTATTGAAGTAACATCATAATCGAATTCAGTTGTATGTATACTCCACAAAATATACTCACTACTTTTTGGAAAAATTCATGATTTTGAAGCTTCAATTCAACATCCTGAAGATTTTCTTCAGACTGCATGGGTAATATTGAAGCTATTTCAACATCTTCTTGTGGAATATTACTTTTCGCTATAGCTATGTTCGAAGTTGACAATTGTTCACGCAGACCCCTTAGTCCATATTGAATGCCACCAAGTATTTTTCCCAAGTTACTTTCCATAACATTGGATACCTTCTCCACAAAATCTGAAAATAAAATCATTGTTAGCTATTTATATACCTGCAATAACAGTAAAAGCTACTGTCCGAATTGAGCATTACCATTGAAACAATCAGCTGTTAAACATATATTGGCAGTAGCACAGTACCCAAATTTCTTCTATGTGCAAATTTCATTGAGCAGGCTACAAACTTATTGCATCTCCTGGTTTTTACTTACTTGTAGCAATGTCCACCCTGCAACTGCATAGTTCTAAAAATTTCTTTCTCCATGTTTGGAGGAACAACCAACTGATCTGTATAATATTTTTCTTCGAAGTAGTGGACATGCAGGTAGGTGCAATAGTCTCTCAATCTACATATAACAAAAAAATCATTGGTCTACATACATC
Organism: Altica lythri; assembly: GCA_964028335.1. Taxonomy (NCBI): domain Eukaryota; kingdom Metazoa; phylum Arthropoda; class Insecta; order Coleoptera; family Chrysomelidae; genus Altica; species Altica lythri. The sequence goes on along the minus strand of OZ034807.1, from coordinate 18,074,538 downwards.
AGAGGTCAACTTGAACATTTTTGAGCGCGTAACTTGATGAAAAAATGTTATCAGTACTTTTTGTAAAGCGTTTAATTTTCTATAAAGATCAATAAAGCCACTCATTAGCCAATAGGTAAGTCTTTTGAACTGTATAAAAATTAGAAGCAGCAAAAATATCTTTTCGTATGTTACTTTTACAGAGTTGGGTACCTAAGTATTTCAAATAAAAGTAATTGAAATATACCAATTTAAAATACAAAATGGCATTTTCTATTTTGTAATTCAAATGCTTTTTTAAAATCCATTTGTATTTTGCATTTTAAATGAAAAATTTTGTAGAAATCCATTTTGAATACAAGTATTAAATAGTATATTGTAATACAAGTGTTACAATGACAGAGGTTTCGTAGTACGAGTTCAAGAACGAGTACTACAAACCGTCATTGTAATTCGAGTGTTACATACTATTTTTTATGATGAACTTTTAAAAGTATAAAAAAAAATGAGAGTTTTTCGAAATATTTATTTATGTTGGCAATCTTGACAGTTTTGACAATTGTCAGATTTAATGATTTTAAATTAGCATGTTTGTCAAATTTGTATAAAATATTCCGAATTTAGCAATAACGCTGATAATGTAGTTAATAATTTACTACAACATACTTCTTGATTTACTACCTGAACTCTTTCGTTGAAAATCAGTGCAGTGCAACCAATTGTGTAAAACAAAAAGTTACCAAAAACAGTGTTACAATGAATCTATTTCGATACTGTTTTTAGTGTCGAAATAGAAACTTTGTGAACGTGAATTATAAAAAATAGATTTGCCAGACTACATGAAATGTTTTGTTTTGCTACTCTCATCGGTTTTTCCAAGACCTATTTAATATAGGACCAATATATTACCTATTTTGTATTCATTTTTAGTTTAATGTTTATTTTCGGTATAGGGCAGGTAGCAGGTAAATGGATTATAAAAACCGCTTATTGTATTTACATCCTGTTTTTGTTATAGTTGCATTATTATATCTACAATAAATGAATTTTTATTTAAAAATTTTATAATAGACCCAAGAAAAAAAATACTTATACAAAATTAAGCTTTTATTGCTTTTAATAATCAACAAATTTACATTTGATAAGCTTTGTATTGAAATTAAAAATATTGAAATAAGAGTTGCTGATTACATATACATAATATAAATTAGAGTCTCTTAAATAAATTTCTCAATTTTTTAGCAAGGAAAATTGTTATTCTTATAAGAAATATTATAACCCTCCCATACAGATTTTGTTTCTATATTTTATTTAATAACTTTATAGTCGAATAAAATTATTTTAAAAAAATCAAAGATGTAATTGTAATGGCTTTTTCTCATGTAAATTTAAATAATCTCCTTGTTAATGAATTAAAGACGCAGAATAGTAACAATGTTAATTTAGGCAAAATAATAACTGCAAAACCAAAAAAAAACTGATAGGTAATTATTATATGTTTGACGATAATGAATATACTGATGCACTAGGCGAAAAAAATAGTTTGGAATTAGAAGCAATCCAATATTTGGCCTCAAAAAATGTAAATATTAATATGTTAGAAACTTTCCCGAATATAAAAAAGTTATTTTATAAATATAACACATGTTTGTGCACGTCTACGCCAGTGAAAAGGCTGTTCTCATCTGACGGAATGATTATGACAGCTAAAAGAGGCAATTTAATAGATTCCAACTTTGAGAAACTAGTTTTATTAAAAGTAAACAAAAATTGTTTATAATATTACTATAAAATTTTGATCAACTTGTATATTTTTCGTATTTTTTCTATGAATATATTATTTAATAAATCTTCTAAAAATAATTTTTGTTTTTATTTCAAATAGCTATTTTCTATTTTGCATTTTGCATGATTTTGAAAAAAGCATTTTCCATTTAGCATTCCAAATAAGTTTTATAAAAGCATTTTGCATTTCAAATACTTTTTTTTAGCAAAGATACCCAACTCTGTACTTTTATGGGTATTAAAGAAATGCGATCATGAATATCTTAGTTTTAAGAGCTCAAATCTTAACTGGTGTCTATTTACGTCTTTACGTCAGAAATAAACTTCTCAGCCTGTTTGTAAGAGGAAAAAAATCATATATTTTTTTAATCACTCTATATCAACAATAATTAATAATAGCAAACGTTACCTACTAATTGAATCCAAAAATAGAAAATGAGCATTCAGCAGTTGTTTGGAAATATATTTTCATTTTCGTGTTCCAGCACACTGTATATGTTATATTTAATATCGTATCGTGTCTTTCTAGTAAATTTACGTAAATAACATGTACCTAATAACCAACTTTTTATCTTGCCGGGTTTACCTACTATATATAGATTCAGTTTGTACTAATGTACCCAAGGCCGATATTAGACAAAAATCTTTTATAAAATAGCTCCTACCCTTCATATTCAGCGATACTAAATCGCGCAATTTTTCGTACACAATATGGCGCATGGCGTATCTAAAGAAAGGTTTAAAACTGTATTTACTTACCGTATACTCGAAGTATCCATATTCACTAACACACGAACTTCACGAACTGTTTTGTCTAATTTAACCAAAATTGTACGGACCCAAAAACGCTTCAATACTCAAAATAGAACTCCAATGAAGGAAAATTAAAACAAAAACCTTTTAACAATTTTAACAGGCAATAATAATTCTGTAACTAACTCATAGCCATAGGTAGCCGACACCGACCGACCATGCTCGAATACACACACTGTTGCCGTACCAGACGAAATAAAAATTCGTAGCAGATCAATTGATTCTACTTACCACAAATGTAGTAAAATTAACAAACTTTGTGTGAGAGTTATTTGGACGTAAATTTACGAATAAGGTATGAAACATTCAGATTAAGTTTTATTAATCATCGTATCATTCAAAATATTTTTTATATAAGGATTTTATCTAATGCAAAGTTGTGCCTACAACATCTCTGGCAACATTGCGATTTCAAAATAACTGCATTATCTGAGATTATTTTGTTTAAACAGTGTTGCCACCTTCGATGAAAATTAAATAAATATCCATTATACCTATAATTTTTTTGTCTACCTACATTATTTTCTATACACTTATGAATGAAGTTTGAACTAAGACATGCTTTTTGCAAACTGATTTCTTTCAAATTGTATGTACCTAGGTAGGTTGTAAGTTAATAACATATCATTGCTGAGAAATTATAGATGTAAATCTTCTGCGTTTGTCGGTAGGTATATACGGGTCATAAATAGGTAGAAACTTAATATACCTAGATCTGTTAAATGTTGAATGCATGAGAACTGACAGTTTTTGAATACAGAAACTGAGAGTTTCTTCAATACCTACCTACCTACGTCTAGTTTCATAAAACATAGCGATTGGGGCAATGAAATAACCATTAAAAATAAAAAAAACTTTTAATTTCAATGACAACGCCCACGAAGTACCTAGGTATAATGTGGCAATGCTGTAAATTCATAAAATATTGTCTGTATTATACCTATGACCGGAAATATAAGATCATTATAATCTCCAATTGATATTACCTTTACGCACGGTTTAAGGCAAATAAAGTTTTACTTTTTTTCACCAGTGAAAAAAAAGTTTTTTTTTTCACTATTTAAAACAAGTAAAAAAGCACTGTCTTAAATAAGATTATGCAAAAAATTTTACGTATGATATTGGCCGAGGGTCTAAAGTGTATACCTTCCACCTAGATGGCTCGGGTTCAATTCCGGGTAGGGAAATTTTTTTTTTTATTATTTATTTGTGTAAATATATTTAATTATTAAATTATTGTGTGTGTAGCAGTAAAAACATTACAAAATATTCAAAAAATGTCCTGTCGGCATATTTCTCTGAATAATTAAAAGATTTAAAACCAAATACTAAACTACCTGGTCTGTGTACTTCATGTTAAAATCTACTCTAACAATTAAAAATAATATTGATATTTCAAAATACCATAAAATAGTTGCTTATTTAAAAAATAAAAACAATAATTTCTTTTGTTTTTATTTTGTATTATTTTTAAATTAAATAAAATGTTCGATTGAAAATAACTTTGAACACGAGTTAAACAAAATGGCGTTTCATACCGAGTTCCGTACAAAATTTTTTCGCACTAGTGCGTAAAAAAAATCAGACCTATACTTGTTTTTCGTGTAAAAATATTCGGTTGTAGAAAAAATATTGTATGCAACTCGTGCGTAAAGGTTCCTTTTTTGACTCATGTGATTGTCGCATTCACCTGCGGCTCATGCGACAACCTTCACATTCGTCAATAAAAGTCACTTTACGCACTAGTTGCATAAATAACTATTATTTTAATTGATGGATTTCCAATATAAATTAAACTTTTAAATTTATTTATTGTTATCCCAAGGAAATAGGTGCTCGTTCCAACATTTGATTGTACCTACATTTTTTTCACTTATAATATTGTCTATTGAATTTGGATCATAGTCGTTATTGAAAGTATATATCTTTAATAATATTTAATTTTTTGTAATAATTATTGGTAAATTTTGCTTTTAACGGAAACGGCACCGCATGCTTTATTATACCTGAATTATAAATAATCTTTAAATTGTAATAAAATGTGTTTGCAAGTAGTCCTTTATCTCAATTGGAGGTATAATATTGGGTCGCAATGTAGGCGCAATATAGAAAGTTCGTTGGTTTATCAATATTTTGTTTCACCAATATTTAGCCAATATCTTGCCAATATTGATTCCAATATAAAATTTCCATTTTAAACCAATATTGGCTACAATACGGTTTTATACATAACCACCAATATTGTTGAAAATAGTCTTTATAGTAATATTGGCCAAACGTTGGCTTGCCAATGTATACATAATATTGTCACAATATTGGGTCGCAATGTAGGCGCAATATAGGAAGTTCGTTGGTTCATCAATATTTTGTTCAACCAATATTTAGCCAATATTCCGCCAATATTTGTTCCCAATAACGGCCAATATAAAACGTCCATTTTAAACCAATATTGGCTACAATACAGTTTTATACATAACCACCAATATTGTTGAAAATAGTCTTTATAGTAATATTGATCAAACGTTGGCTTGCCAATGTATACATAATATTGTCACAATATTGGGTCGCAATGTAGGCGCAATATAGAAAGTTCGTTGGTTCATCAATATTTTGTTCAACCAATATTTAGCCAATATTCCGCCAATATTGGTTCCCAATAACGGCCAATATAAAACGTCCATTTTAAACCAATATTGGATACAATACGGTTTTATACATAACCGCCAATATTGTTGAAAATGTTCTCTAGTTATATTGGCCAAACGTTGGCTTGCCAATCTGTACATAATATTGTGTCACAATATTGGGTTTATATTGATCGCAATATAGGCCCATTATTGGCAGTTCATTGGTTTATCAATATTTCGCTTAACCAATATTTAGCCAATATTCCACCAATATTGGTTGCCAATGCCAAGGCAATATTACAAAAAAAACTGCAGCCTATATATATCCAATATTGGTTATATATTGGCAATATTGATCAATATTGCACCAATGTCTGGCCAACATTCGCAACCGAATCTTGGCGGTATATTCATTATCAATATTGGCCCAATATTGGCTGAATATTGATATTGTGCACCAATATAGCGCCAAGATTCCAATCTTGGCGCGAGGTTGCGCCAATATATATCCAACATTCGGTTCTACTAGGGTATGAATGGTATAAAAATGATTTTGATATGCATACTAGCATGGATCAATTAAATTTATTTTCCAAAACCATAAAACATGAGGTTAAGGATAATAATATTGATAATCAGATATTAGAAAATCAGACCGATTCCGTACAAAATCGGAGATTGTATTCAGCAGTACTACAAGGATTTTCTTCCAATAAAATTACTCCGACACCGACTGAAAGTCAAATGACGATACTTAGAAGAAATTTTTCAAAACCAGATGAAAATGTTATGGAAAAACTAGGAAGTATTAATAGTTTTAATAAACGAAAAGTAGATGGAGAGGAAACTGTTAAAAACCAATTATTTGTAAGCAGTATTCCAAAATTATTTCCAAATAGGTCACTAACAAATTCACGGAGCGTACAAACAACAACATCCACAAACGAAGTAGGAATTGACAGTAACTTAAACTCTCAATGTGAAAAAATTTGCCAAGTAAACCCTATATCTCAAAGTTCTTTCTTTCCACTAAACCAAGTAGTTTCTCAACAAAGATATCGGCAAAATTTTCTCCCAAGTAACTATCAGTATCCTTCTTTTTATATGTTTGTGCATAATTCATTTCAACAAAATTACTTACAACCTTTTTATAACCCTTTACTTCTCCAAAGTAACGTTCCACTCAATTTAGAAAGAAATGTGCTACAAAGAAGTTGCCAATCACACGTTCCATCCAATTACAATGCCACTTCAAGTTTTATTACTCAGAATCAATTCGCAACCAATTTTCAAAAATTTGATAACCAACTGTTCAAAAACAAATCGAGAACGAAAACCGACTTTGTGCAAAAGAAAAGTTTTATTCGCTCAAGAGGAAATTTGTCTTCAGACGATCTCAAAAAACCAAGCGAAGTCTTTTCTTTATCAAACTTAGCGTCCCATTCCGACTGTTCCATAATTGAACTAAATAATGAAATAGATGAATTGGTTTCAAAGACTGTTAACTTAGTGTTAGAAGACTCGAAGTTAGACTGCATTGTTCCCATATCTGGAAGTCAATCCGACGAACTTGAAAGACAAGCGTTGGAACAATACACGAATTCGAGTGACAATGTTTTTCAAGATCTTGAACGACAAGCAGCTGAAGAGTATGAAGATAATTCGGAAAACTACATAGGCCCCCCGAATTATGAGATATTATTCGGGGGGTTTTTTAAAAAAATTAAATATTGTATATCTTAATTGATAAGGTTTTTAAACACTTAGGTTTTCAAGACACAACCCTCAAAAAATTTATTTAAATATGTTTGCTAAAAAAAAACTTAAAATTCTTAAACCGTTATTATGCATAATAAACAATAAATTTTAAAATAAAATGGCTCTAAAATCTAGTTGTTAATAATATGTGTTGTTATTTTTTTTGGAGTTCCTACAGTTACAACGAAGGCGCTACAAGAGGATATCTGAATATGGAATAGGACTTGGTAATATTTTTGTTTTTTTTTTTAATTGTTTTAATATTGATATTGTCTATACATTGACTATTAAACTTTTACATTAATTATATAAGTTTGAAAAATCAAAGTTTCAGAAAGATCTACCGGTTAAAGTATTATTCTCAGTGTTATTGTTTACTTTCTACCAACTTACCAAATTAGACCAGGTGTCACGCCGAGGAGGGAGTACGGTATACCCTGGTGTTTTGGGATAAGGGCTAGCTCTACTAGGAGGGCTTCCAACCCAGGCTCTAAAATCTAGTTGTTAATAATACCTGTTGTTATTTGATGAAGTTCCTACAGTTACAACGAAAGGCGCTACAAGAGAATGTCGGAATATGTTATTTTGTTTTTTTCAATGGTTTTAATATTGATGTTATCTATACATTGACTATTAAACTTTTACATTAATTACATAAGTTTGAAAAATTCAAAGTTTAAGAAAGATCTATCGGTTAAAATATTATTCTTAGTGGTGTTCTTTACTTTCACCCAGCTTACCAAATTAGACCAGCTGTTACGCCGAGGAGTTAATACGGTATGCCCTTGTGTTTTGAGATTGGGGTTAGCTTTACTACGGACACTTCTCACCAAGATCGTGTAATTTACCATCTTAGATATCCTGCTGAAGGCAGTAACCTAACCTGTATGGAAGATGAGATTAACAGTAGAAACAAACAACAAATAAACAAACAATAAAAATAAATAATATACATTATGAATAAGAAATAACTAAAAACAGTTATCTAAACTAATGTTTCCAACTAAACTATTAGGTATGTCACACTTATCCACACGAAACTACGTCAAAAGTAACATCGGGTCCGACTCAAGGGTCTCTTTTAGAGACACCCCAAAGAGTGACTCTTACAGACAACCTCAGTCTCCGGAATCCTCGTGTCTGTCCTCAACGACGCTCGTTTATAATCCATATTCATATTCTACATGAGAATAAAAACTAAACTGTCCAAGCTCGCCTTATGATCCAACGTTCTTACTTTGACTTGGATGATTACAATACAATAAAATATAAATTAAAAATAAAACTTTATTGTTTAACAGGATTATAAATTCTCAATTGCAAAACACATTACACAGAAAACAGCAGTTTGCAAAATATAAAAGTCATTGAGTTGATGAGACGGTAAAGTTTAAGGTCAGAGAAGCATTGAACTCTGAATATTACTACCTATATCAATGATAAATATTGAGAATGTCTCTACGACATTAGGTGTTCAAGACCAGGTAGTGTGGGATTCTCAAGAGAACTAACCCCGAATACCCACTAAAAAAATCGCTCCTCTGTGGCTTAGTGAACTAATTATACAGGAGCCTATCATGCTCCTCCTTTTCCCTTATACTTTTTTGGATTACCCTGTACCCAGTATTCCATCTCCCCGGGCAATCCATCATCCAGTCCAGGAGCCTTGCGGAGGACTGGACTTCAGGCATTTCACCCACTCTAATTTCTTCCCGCTACATCTTAGCGCGGTATGCTCCGGATCATCCACCTCTGCATAACAATCCAGGCATGTTGCCTCCTCTCTTATACCGATGCGGTGTAAGTATGATCCGAAACACCCGTGCCCACTTAGCCACTGAGTGGTGTAGTACCTAGTTAACTACACTGTGTTCACAATTTAGCCATTTCCTCAAGTTTTGGATAATCCCCCCGTCCATCCCGCAACCTCTAGTCTATACCATCTCTGCGTCCATATTTCCAAAGTCACCTCTCTCGTATTCTTTCTCTCTACGGCCGTAGGTCTTCTGCCGATCCCGTGGAGCCTTGCCCTTTTTTCTATTAATAGATCGATAGGGGTGACACCACTGAGCACACATACAGCCTCTGCGGACACCCTCTTGTAGGCACAGGTAGCATTTTCCTCTAAACACTAAGCAGAATATTCTTATATTTTTATATTTGGTAACCCCGCACCAGATGCAGTTGTAGTTGCTCCAAATCGAATGCTGCAAATATAAATTGAGGGATTTTTCCATAATTGCGTGCTATGTGCAACTAGATTGCCTATGGTTGCCTCAGTGTAAAACGTCCTTTAGGGCACTACTCTGTCTGAATTCCCCTTCTTTCACGCATACAGGAGCGGCAGACAAGCTAGGAGAACCAATCCGAACATATATCTAATCATAGAATAAATTGCCGTATTTTATCTGTGTTCACATTTTTTATATTAGTTTATGAAGACATTTGGCAGTCAAGAATTCAAGATCTATCAACCTGTTTTTTCTGTATCTGAATTCAAATAATTTAATTTATATAAAAAAATAATAAGATTTCTGGCTACGTACGCACTAAAGTAAAGACCACTAATACAAATCCAACAAAAGAAACGAAGAAATCAGTATACTCAGGTTATGTTAATTGTTGTCTATAGTTGTTTATTGATAAACTGATAATTGATATTATAAAATGTGTTTCTTCTGTAAACGGATTTTTCTAATACGATTAATACTTTTAAATTCGTAAAATGGGGTAAGTTAAACAATATTCTTTGTATCGCAGTTAATCTTTTTAGCATATTATGATATCCAATCAGTATTTCTCTGCCATTGTAAAGCTTTTATGAAGAAAAAGAAGTATAAACTGCATTAAACATATTAAAATTTAAAATATTTTATTAATTTGGTGCAAATAATTGAATTTTTGATATAACAATTGCTTATAAAGTGTAATAAATTTTTAATGGAATTTTTATAGTCACGTTCCATTTATACTGTTTTTGTATTATATACGTATATAAGTTTCTTTTATTATTTAAAAACTAGGTTGATTATTAGCACTAATCTTTTATTAATAAAGATGTTACTAGAATAGTGCGCCTTTTATTCCTTTCTTTGGTAAGAAACAAATTATAATATTTTGATTAATAAATAATCTGAAATATTTTCAGTAATTAGATACTAGTTTATTAACATTTATTAAATTCAACTGAAAATAAGGAGATTCAGGAGTAATTACTATTTTTAGTAATAGACCTAAAAAAATTAGTTGCTTATCGTTCTAGCAAAAGCATTTTATTGTACTTGTAAATACAATAAACAATTAAACGTGTAAATAAAAAAAAACAATTAAAATGGGTTTTTAAAATAAACATATTACAAATGTAGTCAAACCAGAAGTTAAAACATTGCAGAATAACTACGCAATATGGTTTAAATTTTATATTTACACTAAAATAGCTACACGTTTAAATTTCTATAAAAATATACACCAACTTTACTTTATTTTCCTGTAATTAAATTTTGCGGTCTATTTATCTTTCCGATATTTTTTCTATATCATTCGAAAGCAGAGGGGATAAAAATCATACATTTAATATGTGAAAAACAAATACAAACTAGGTATTCATTATCATTTCTTTTTTAAGCTTCTCTTGATAACATACAACACTAAATCCATGACTAATGTGGAATCGTCACAAATGACCACACATAGGTAAGATAAAATTTAAATGTAACTACTACTAAATACAGTTATTATGTATTTTATATGCAAATTAAAATTTAATATGATCCATCAACGCAACTCAGTATTTAATATCAATAGTCTTATTCTATTGTTAATTTAAATCATTATTTTTTAATATTTCTAGATTTACTGAGCCGTTGACTCAGTTAGATCGGTTAATTGAGGAAGTCCGAAATTGTCGACCGGATAATGAAGTATTTAACACTCAACAACGACGAACACAAAAGAAAAAAACGACCATAAAGCAATTATTTACAGCTGCCAGTAAATTTCAAAGAAATTTGAGAAGGTACTAATACAACTTAACTAAAAAATAGTAAAAATTATGAATAATTATTAATTTTTAGAGGTGTATATTTAGCCAGTATTTTATATAATGAAGATAGAGTATTAGTTACAAATGAGGATTTTATACCAATAATTGAAATTGATGAAACATTCCCTAGTTCTATACGTTCTGATTTGTATTGGTTAATGAAAGTTTCCTGTTCTTGGAATGAAATTAAAATTTTAAGACTAGAAATTGAAAAAAATGCATCTTCAACGTTACATTTCCGTACTAAAATGCTCTCTGCTATTATACAAATGCAATCTTCGCTTGGTATTCAAGATTTAGGACAAATATACTATAAACCTTTAAAAGATTCTCGTGGAACTATGGTATTAAGTACCGTCAATTATGTGAAATCACCCAAAAATGTATCACTTTTAAACTCTAGGTGGTTACCTATGAATAAGATATTAAAAAAATATCTATTAAGCGATGAGCAGAGTTTGTTAGAGTTACTCATGGCAAGCATTCAACAACAAATTAACTATCACCAAGTTTCAAGTTTGAAGTTAAACAAAGGATTATATTTGGCTTATTTAAAAATGCAATGTTCAGTTGAAGAAATTAGAGTTATTGTAAGTTCAAAGTTGCCAAATATGCTGCCTCATTGCAAAATCAGAGATAATCCTCGTGTGACTCAGTAAGTATTTTTTTATTGAGCTGAATTTGTTATGTTTAATTTACGTCCTCTTAAAAACAAGAAATACAAATAAAATTATCTTTTTTAAACATTATTTATCGAGTTTAAGAAAAATAGTATAATTTGTGTTATCTAATTGAAAAGTATTTACTTTCCTCTTTATTTTAGTGAAGAATGGAGTTACTTAAAGCAAAACTACTGCCAGGATATTAAACACCATGGAACTGAAGCTCAAAAAACATTCCTTGAATTAGTATTAAGTGCGTGTAAACGATTATTTAATTATATGGAAGTAAATACCGAAGATATACTCGGGCATCGAATCTACGATTCTGAAGTCATATACTTAACTGAAGATATTAGTTTTATAGTTATTTGTCCATCTGCTGAATTGGCGTGTTCGATACCAGCAAAAAGGGAATTATTACTGCAAAGGGGAGATTTACTGAGTTTGTCAATACAAGTAGGTATACAGTTTCTCATGGGGCCCACTTTGAACATATTTTAACAGCAAATCTACAACTAAAAAACTATAAATCTATTTGGCAGCAACACTGTAGAATTGGTGGGGTATTTAAAATTTATGATGAATAACATCTTTCAGACCAACTTTCAATATTATCTTACTGCATAATAGATTACATTTGTTTATATTTTCTATTCGAGTGCCATTTCAGCTCATGTTTAATTTATTATGTATTAGAACTAAAGGAGATTCAAAATTACAAATCATGGAAGAATATAAGCTTAAGTTATTGTTTCAATAGAACCATTATCATAGATTATCTACATTTAGAACTTCATAAGTGATACTTTATACTGCTTAAGATTCATTAGTTTCAGAACAACGTCGTTAATAATTGTATTTTCATCGTTGTAATCTCTTACCCTGATTAATACCTGATCTGTTTTTTAGGTATTTGAAATAATTCATTTCTGCACTTACAAAACGAGTGTAACCAGAAAGTATGCTAAGCTAAGCTGCATATTAGAAATGGATGCAGCAACAGCCAATCATTTACATCGAGAAGCTTTTTCCAACACTGAAGTAGAAATAGCGAAGAAAAGACTGTTAAAGTTACAAGAATTAGAAAGCCAGTTAAACACAATTTGGAAAAGTCTGAGGTGGTTGATGAATATTATTTCTTTCGCTAGAGATCGAGCAAGTGTTGGTATTTCTATCAGGTAAGTTCATTTTATAATTTATTTAGTTTGTTTGTCTACAAAAGTTTGATAAAAATCTCCTATTGTTTGTTATACCTAACAACTCGTATGTTATTAGGGTGAAATAATGTTGGTCTTAACTGACTCTTAATTATTGCATGAAATATATTGTAATTCATCTGTTAAATAAGTGAATAAAAAGGTTCAATTTCAATCAAGGTCAAGACTGATCAAGGATCAGTTGGTTAAAAGGAATGTGATGTTGATGGGAGTGTTGGGTTTAAGGATCCTGCTATAGGACTTAAAGAACTGTAGCACTCAGAATAACACCCACACCAATCGTGAATATAAAGGTTAAAATGTTCTGTTAATAAATGAAATATTTATATTCATAAAGTCAGAAGGTTTTAATATGTCACCTATCAAATCCTACGCTTTTTCAAATTATAAAACATTTTCTTCTACTAGTACAAGCACTGTTTCTGTTGTGGTTTTATTGATAATCTGATCTGGATCTGGAAATTTGGGGAGGGGCGAGCTAGTGCTCAGCCAGCACTGAGGCCACATATGACCCATTGTGCATCCTCCCTTGTGTAGGGATATCCTCACCTCAGGCTGTCACCAGGCCTAGTGATTTAAAATAGGTGATGAAGCTCTCGAGGGGGATCTCCCTGACATCGACTGGTGTAAGCCAGTACTCGCCCAACACGGATCTTCTAATTTCAGAAAAAGCAGAGCAGTCATACATTATATGTTCTACTGATTCCTCTTCTTGTTCGCAGCCTCTGCATAGCGGCGATTCTGTTAATTTCACCCTAAAGAGATGTCGCAATTGGCAATCTGTTAAGATTCCCACAGCTGTTCGGAGATTTTGTCTGGTCAGTGCCTTAAATTGTTTTGCTGTTTCCTCGCCAGGATGAGGTAATAACTCTCTGGCCAGTTCGTAGTTTCATACCAGCACTGTATAAAGTTTTGGTGAGAGTGCTGTTTGATAAGGTCCACGACAGCGGACAATGTTAGCTTGGTAGATGGGCGAGGGATAACATATTTGTAGCCCGCAGCCCTCCTTGCTAAATTGTTCGCAATGCGGTTGCCTTTAGAGTTCCCATGTCCTTTGAGCCAGCTGATCGACAATAAAAACAAGACAAATAAAAAGCAACGTTAAAAATAATGTGTGAATGATCAACAGGTTACAGTTCTATAGTCACAGTAAAAAACCCTTGTCTTCTGCCTTATCGCATCCCCAAGGCCAACATACACCAAGCACAGAAAGCTCTTACAAAATGCACTTCCACAATTCCACTTCCATAAACCCCAGCTTTGAAAGCCTAGAGGTTTTAAAAACAAAGATCAAGTTTTTAAGAAAATTAACAAAACTGATTTTTCATTCTATATAAAAAGTGCACAGGACGTTTGATTTCACTGGAAAGTTTTAATTGTCGCAGTTTGCACTATATTGTCTTTTCCTGGATGAACTTAGACAATTGTAATTTTGTCATTTCAGGGAAGATAATCCAAGTTATATAAATAAAACCAGAGTGCTCTCAGATCTAACACTTGTTGACAATTTTGCTTTTACTTCTGTTTTTCATTGTACAGTAAAAGCTCTTTATTTATGTTCTGTAAATATACCGCGAATACGGAATGGTAATTTATTTGGGATTATAGGGGATACGTTCCTAGGTGACAAAATAAAAATCAAATTAATTGAAGTTTCACAGACACATCAATTTTATTCAAGAAATCAGATAGCTCATTTACCATTTTTAAACCTTCACTGAGATTTTTAATGTTAAATGTCATCTTTCCAATACTTGTTGAAGCCTCTTCTTGATTGGTCTTGAATTTATCATTTCATCCAAGTCGGTTACAGTCACATTTTCATCTTTCGATTCAAGCAATTCCTGAATGTTACTTGATTCTATCTGTTCGATCTCATTTTTTATTTCATTCACAATTTCGGTTGTGTTTGCAGTCAAAGTTTGAATTTGATTTTAATGTGAGGCTTCAGTTCTTGCAACGATTCATTTTGTTGTGTCAAATTTCTTCCAGCATTCCATAACATTCATATTAGGATCAGATTCCTTATTATCCAATATAATTTTAAAGGTTCGTGTAATGTTGAAGAGCTTGCAGCAAAGCGGTCCTTTTGGGAGATATTTATATTTGTGAGCATAGTTTAAAGTTTGCGAGAATGACCTGGTAAATTGCCCAATGCTAAAACTACAAGACAAGACAATAAATAGATAGATAGGTAGATAAGAGAAAGTATAAAGGAGTGTTGGATTTAAGGACTCTGTTTTAGGACTTATGTCCTTGTCAGGGAGTGGATGGGAAGGTTTGGATGACGTTAGCATCGGTCGCCGGTCCTGCAGTCACAAACTCCCCCATTTGTAGTTGGTGTCTTATTTCTTCTGTAGCTCCTGTGTTTTCTTTTGATTCCAAAGTTCCTCGAACGTGCCTAAACCGTCATTCCTTTTTTTAGTGTCAGTGTAGGTGTCTGTGGAAGTGTGACCTCCGTGGTGCAATGTGGGGTTGGGAGATTGACGCTATGGCGTGTCTCCTCCGTCGTGAGGCCTCCCATTTGGCGAGGACCAAGGGAACCACAGAAACCTTCGCCAAGGGCTTTTTTTGTATCCAGTCGTTGGCACTATCAAACATTTACCTGTAAGAGAGTGGGGATTCTTCAAGGAGGGCTTCTAGGTCTTCATCACAAAAATTTAACGTTCAGTAAAGCAATAGTGGTTGAATGACACCTCCAGATGCATTAGATAATAGCAACATAGCAAGAGTGTCACTCTACCTTTTGCAGCCGTAAATTCAGGGGCAGACTTTCCGGTTTTAGATATGAATGTTTCTCTTCCAAAACAATATAGATTCGTGTGTATGTACCGATTACACCCGCGAATAAAGAAAAATGTTTAGCCGCTAATATAGAAATTTTTTACACTGCGAATACTGAAAACGCGAATGAAGGAAGCGCGAATAATGAGCTTTTACTGTATATGACGAGCGGGTCCAAAAATGTTGTGTAAGTTGCTGTAATATTTGGAATTGTCATAGTCGGTTTTCTTTATATTCTAAAGTTATTGGTTAGGGACAAGTCAATGATTCTCCTATAATCAAGTTTGTGGGTGTTAAAAGACATATCATTAAGATCTTGAGGAAGAGAATATACGGATTAAGAAAGTTCTTCTCGGTCAAACTGTTTAATGTTTTGTCCTTTACTAATCGATCTAATGTTTTTCGCCTGTGATTTTTCTTCAATTTTATATACTGTTTAAGTTTATGACTCATCAATGTTAAAATTATTTTTAGGTGTATTGTTCAACGAGAAACTACATTTAACCCTAAATCAACATCACATACATTGCAAGTGCCATTGGAAGAAAAAATGTTGAATAAATCGTTCGGAAGAGGATCCTGGCCAGGGCCTGGAAGTAGCACTCCGTCGATAAATTTAACAGATATTAGTAGAAGTGAACAAAATCTTAAAATAGAAGAATATAATAATTATTTTCATCCTATTCTTGATGAAAAAGAAAAAACAAAACTCGTCCAAAGTTCAAAGAGTGAAAATATACTATCAAGACTTAAAAATAAAGCCAAACATCAACGTGCCAGAGCCAATACTATTTGTAACATCTTACCAGTTTTTAATGAAAATATAGCAGAATTTTCAAAAAGTACAAGTAATGTTAATAATTCGCATCAGTTCCAATTTCCAACATCAACTCTTAGTAAAAAACATAAACTAAAGTTGGTTACGTCTAAAAGTATGACTGATGTTAAACAACAGAAATCAAAAACTCTTCAGCCAAATAATGTAGATGTGGATTTACATTTGTCGAAAAGTTTAACAAATATTAAAACTTATTTGGAATCCACTGGTGAAGATACTGAAGAATTAGAAACTAAAAGTATTTTTAAAGCTCCCAAAGCATTACGCCATCCATTTAGTAATAAAAATGAGAGTGGGATCATTCAAGTTTTTGCTGCTTACGAAACTGGATTAGCTAGTGGTAAGAACAACGTATAAAATATATGTTTAATGGATTTCATAAAAATGCGCCTCACTATAAGTCAAACGGAGGTTTTTAAGGGAAATCTAATATCTCTATGAAAAATAAAGATATTAACACACTTTTTTTAAAACAGGCTTCATGCATAAAATTATTTAGATTGATATCATCCACTATTGGAAGGGTAGTGCAAAGAAGGAAAGTATATATTTGGCAAAAAAATATTTTCTACATATTTTATTTATCTACGGGCTCCTCCATTTTGCAGTATAATGATACGTGATGACTATACAACTAAATTACTTCTGAGCGTGCAGGGTACTACAATGTTTAGCAGATAGCACTGATGACATTTTTAAACTTCTAGGTGGTATATAAATATCTATGCCACCCAATATGCTAGGTGATTTTGTGATATCTTTTATGACCTTGTAAAAGAATAGTATTATCTGCGGTCCTCTAACCTGGTTAAACCATGCTAGGATCTCACCTTATCTAAATTGAGCAGCAGACCTCCTTGGTATTTCAAGAATTTCACTTATACTAATTGTAAACGCTTTATATATCGTAATAAAGACTCCAAACCAAACAACAATACTCTAATGCCTACAAACATCAAATGCCTACAAAGCACACAAATTATTGACCTTCTTGTGATCATACCCTGCATTTGATAGCTTTTATTAATGTTTGCTTCATAGTGATCTGTATAACGAAGTCCACTATCGAGACTCACTTCCAGATCTTTCATCACATCCACTCTCCGTAATTCTTGTATTTAAAATCTCGCACACACTTCTTGCGATTAAATATGATCTATGAGCACTTAGCTACATTAAGCTTAAGGTTATTTGTCAAGCATCATGCTACCAACCTATCTAAGTCGCCCTTTAATGACTTACAGTCCTCATCGAACCTCACAATAAATAAAAGGTATTCAGAACTAAAGCATTGTCCAATGTTATTCATTAGCAGCTGAAACACCTTCGGGCCCAGGTGACTTCCCTGCGGCACACCTGAGATGACGTCAATTTTTGATGATAGAAATCCAGACATACTGACTTACAATGTTCTTCCCTGAAGGTATGAGGAAATCCATGAATAAAATGGTTCACCAATGACAAAAGATTTTAGTTTATTTAAAATTACACGTTTATCCAATAGATTAAATGCCATACTAAAGTCTGCATAGACTGCATGTACTTCGAAACCGTTATCCATGACTGCACTGATACAGTTTGTGTACAAATAAAGATTGGTCTCGGTACGACCCTCCTCAAACTCATGTTGCTGTACAACAATACAGTTTTTACAAATCCTTAGTGAGAGGGCATAATCATCACTTCCATCACTTTGGGAATTGCAGACTGAGCGATAATAGGCCTAAAATTTTTGACGTCGCAGTTATTCCCCCCCTTAAGTATAGGTGAGACGATCGAGTGCTTCCATTTCTTAGGACAAACACCAGAAGACGGGGATCTGTTAAAGATAAAAGATAGTGGTTCACAAAGCGACACAACACACTTATCGGGTAGCATATCAGGACCAGCACCTTTTTTACATCTAAGAACAATAGTCATGCAAACATTCAAACCTAACCTCAACTTGACTTACATCAACCTGGAAATCACAATCAATTTGCTCTTCTTCACCACTGTCTAAGATCTGACTGCTAAAACCCTGGTAAACGGAATTAAAATGCACTGCAAAAAGCTCAACCACTTTCTGCCTGTCGCTCATCCAAAAACATTGCTTCTTAAATATCAGTACCCTTTCGCGTTTTCGTTCTAGCAGACTTCCAAAACTCATTGATATTTTCCCCCATTTGTCGCTTCATATTTGAAATATATCTACTATAACATTCCTAAATCAGTACCGCACATTCATTTCTTAAAATATTAAACTTTTTATAGTATTGATGTTTATTTGTTACTCTATAATCGAAATAATGTGAACATCCACAAAGTATTTAGAATTTTTTATCATATTTAAAAATATCCAAACGTTCATGATTTGAAAATGGATTTCACGAAAACTTCATTCGGTGCAAATGTTTCGTTTTTATTTTTTTTTGTAATATTTATATAGATGCAAAAGACAAAAATATAAAAAACAACTAAAATACGTTTTTAACCTAGTAATGTTAGTAGTCTCAACAAAAACTATATCTTTTTTAAAAATCCGTTGTCTGTAAAGTCGGTTTGCTGACGATAGTTGAATGTGACAACGTCATAAGAAAATACTGATGGAATGGTTGCATTTTTCAAAAGAAAATTTTAATTTTATTTGTTTGATAGATATTTTGTAAGGATATCATTTTTTATTTTTCATTTAAGCTTATCAGCGCGAGGTAACGCCTCATTTTTTTGGTCGTGCAACCGGCTCCGTCGAATTATAAGACGTTGTCACGTCAAAAATATGAAGAAATCGGTAAAGCGAAATCCAAATAAATTCTGGGATGTTTTATTTTTAAAGCGATTTTGAAAATTTTAATAGAAATACAAAAACTCTGAAAACTGTAACTATCAATCGCAGAAGCTCAAAAATTCTAAAAAGTTTACAAAAAATCTGTAATGTTAAAAAGTCAAAATTTATAAATATTTCTCAAAAGAGCTGTGAACAACTAGTAAGTTGACCAGTATATGTGACTGTAACTTTTCTAAAATAGCTATTTATATAACTAGTTGCAAAATGAACGTGTTTTTTTGCACTAAATGTGAAGTTGACATGTGCAAAAAACACGGTGTTTTGCATCGTGTTTATATACAAGATTTTTTGTAATGCAGCTTCATTTTCATTTTGAATTTATTTTACTTGGTTGTTTGTTTCTATGGAGATAACCTTTACATTTATCAAAGAGTGACTAAATGAGATTTCATTTTGTCACTCTTTGATAAAATGAGTGACAAAATGAACAACATTTTGTATCTAGAATGAGTGTCAAAATTATGATATTTCGTAACTAAATTACAAAAATATACTTTAAACTCTCTTTAAAACACTGGAAGTTTTAAACACCCAAGTTGTGCTTAATATAATACATATTATTTTAGGAACTAGTCTAAAATTGCACATTACACCCCGAACAACTGCAAGAGAAATAGTGGATTTGGTGGTAAAACAGCTGAACATGGCTGTAATTCTTAAAGGAAAAGAAGGTCCAGTTTACAATCCAGATAAACTTAGTAATTTTTGCCTTGTGGCAGTAATTGGTGCAAGAGAACGGTGCTTAAGAGATGATTTTAAGCCGTTACATTTACAAAATCCTTGGAGAAAAGGAAGACTTTATGTGCGACAGAAACATGATGTACTTGCTGCTCTTGAGCATAGTAGTAGGCATAGCACAATTATTTAAGAGAAATGTATATTTTTAGAATATATATGTATATAATTGTATAAATGGGCATGAAGATGTGATGTATTAATTGTTACCAAAAGATGTGTATTAAATTATTTATATTTTTGATGTGTATATATTTTTTCCTTTAGAATTGGTTTAATCGAAACAGTTAAAAATATACGGTGCAAAATTAAACTGAGTGCAGAATAATCAAGGGTAATATAATACCTTGATTATAGTCGGCTATTTTTGTGGTATCTAAAATTCGAGAATATTTTAGTATCAATTTGTTGAGACATAATTTGACGTTAATAATCTGATTAAAGCCCGAGAGCTTTAGCTCGATGGCTTTAATCTTTGATTATTAATGTCAAATTATGTCGAAACAAATTGTAAAATTTTCGAGAAATTTAGCAACAAGAAAAATAGCAGACTATTAATCAAGGTCGTGTTATATTTAGGAAGATTATTTCCTGAGCCGTTGTTAAACTGACAAATATTTGACATTTATATATGACGTGACGCTGATATTGTTCTAGTGCAATATCCTAATAAGGGTGCCAAATAACTGAAGCAAATTTTGAACGAACAAAGGAGTAGTACAGTATTTTTTTGGTGTCTATATTAATAAAATCCCTAGCCATTCTAATAATAAACCCGTACATGCAGTTTGCCGATATTGAGATGATATCTATGTGTTGATTGAAATATAAAACTAAATCAAAAGTAACTCCCAAAGAGTGAACACCCTTCAATAATATAATCAAACATAATCGGACTTGTTTTTATTGTATAAGACTTTACGTTGCATTTGGTAGGGTTAAATTTTAATCCATTTCTCTTACACCATTCCATAACTTGATTAAGAGTTTCCAAAAGAGGTAGACAGTCAGATATAGATTCAACAGTTGTAAATATTTTTAGATCGTCAGCATACAGTAAATACTCGATAATGTCATCAATATCATTAATGAGTTTATTAAAAAGCAAAAGTCCCAGATTCGACCCTTGAGGTACACCTGAAGTGGCCACATATTTGCTAGACTTGAAACCATTTAGTTGAACATACTGTATCATATTGCAGAGATACGACTAAAAAGTTGAAGAATGATGTATTGGTAAGAATTCCTGAAAACAGGTGAAAAACTATGTTCCAAGAAGAACACTAGTAAACGAAAACTACAAACTCTTCTGGGATCGTACCATTTTAACCGACAAAACTGTCACGAACAATAGACCCGATATAGTCCTAGTGAAATAAAAGGAAAGGACGACCCCACTGATTGAGGTAGGTATCCCCAACAATAAAGAATTGTAGAAGTACGGTGACAAAGACAATGGCGAATGGACATTGTTAAGACTACCAATTTTGATGTCCAAAGCGACTTTTTTCAAAAAACCTGATAAGCTACATTAAAGAATTTGGACTCAACCAGAAAGGCTACAAAGAATTACAAAAAGCGGTTGTACTAGGAACAGCCGGGATAGTCCGAGAGTTTTTAGGATCCAACAAAACCTGAAAGTCTTATTTCTAACAAATATGTGCTTAAAGTTCTAAAGAGGGCAAATCCCAAAGGTAAACCGTATAGTTTGAGGACTTCAGTAATACATCATTAAAACTTTAGTGAAGTATATGTGCTTGGAGTGCATAAGTGATTAAAATATAAAATTTTTGTTGTGTCAACATTTACAATTAAGCCATTAGCTCAACACCAGCTGTTAAAACCGATTGTACATGTGTCTGTACCGATGCCACAAGAGAGGTATCATCCACAAATGATGACATATCTAATGTATCAAAATGGTTAGGTAAATCAAGTAATAAATAACAGAAAAATTAAGTAGGTACACCAATACAGACTGTTGTAGTACTCCCAGAATATCAATAAGATTTTTAGAAATAGCTTTGTTGATTTTAAACCAAATAATTATCTGCTAAATAACTTATTTGTGAAATGGATTTGTATTGTATGTGTATACGTCACGCGTTGTAAAAGCTTTTTTTCAAATAATTAGGACTAAAACCTGGTGATAATAACAAAACAATTTAATTTTGTAAACAACAGTCTAATATAAGTTCTAAAAATAACTAGATTTTCTACACGTCATGACTTAATGAAAAAAATCCGTAGTCTTGTTTCAGGTATAGGAAAATATATTTGAAGGAAATCGTTAGACTGAAGGGCAATCTGTTCTTGGGTTTTGCTCGATGACATTTTATCCGAGAAATATTTGCAGGTCTATTAATAAAAAATTAGACTACAACAATATTAGATATTGTCACACCGGTCACAATATCTAATAATGCCCTAGCGGTTTAGGATGAAGGGTAACTATACTAGATGCGCTTTCGACCCAGGTTGTGTTTATCTAACTACTTGGTTGAGATCCTGCAGAGGACAGTAATCAATCAAATGGAAGACGGGATAAACAATAGAAAACTAACAACTATATATTAACATATTAACAAATAAACAAACAATAAATAATATGAATAAGAAATAATGATCTTAACTTGTTTTACCAAATAAACTACCGTGGCATGTCACACTTATTCATTCACGAAAATACGTCAAGGAGTCACAACGGTCCACACTCAAGGGAAACTTAAAAGGGTGACTCGATACAGATAACCTCAGATTCCGGACTCTATGTGTGCGACCTCAACGACACTCTTATAGCTAATTTATATTCTACGTCAGAATAAAAATTAAACTATCCAAGTTTTTGGCCCAAGATCCAACGTACTGATTGTGACCAAGAATCCAGAATAGCACAGCTAACACATTATTCTTATTATAAAATGAAAAATATCCCGATTATAGACTCCTAAGAACATATAGAGTGGCTTAACACCCCCTCTCAGGGGTTACGCAGCAAATGAGCTCTCTAGACTGTGTTGTGATGAGGTAGATCAGTTTCAGTTATTTCCTTCCACAATTTCCTATCTTCTGTTTATTTCCATTTCCGTACGTCCTTCTCATTCAGATCATTTGTTACTTCTTGTATCTTGTAACCATGTCGCCTTCCTCGTCTTCTTTTTCCAACTGGTGTCCTCTCCAATATTAAGTATATTGACGTAGTTGGTTCTGATCTCTATATATGCCCTAATCATTTTGCTCTTTGTTGCACTATATATTTCTTAATTTCGTTAATTATCTCATAGATTGTTCTTTGCTTAAATTCATTATCATTTATTGTTATTGGTCCTAATATTGCTGTTAGTATTTTCCTTTCCAGTATTCTTAGGTCTTCCTCTTGCTTTTTTGTCATACTGCTTACATCATCGTCGGTCGAATTATTCTTTTGTATATCCTCATTTTCGTTTTCTTGCTCAGTAATTTATTTTTTTATGATAGGTCTTATTTGCTGTTATTATTATTTCTTTGATTTCTGTTTCTTTTCTTCATTGTTGGTTAGTAATATTACAAAGTACTTCTGTCCAACTTCCTGAAAAGTTTCTCCTAATTGGGTGTTAATATTTACTATAGTTCTATTCATTTTTATTTTTATTAATCTTCTTAATATGTTATGATTTCCCATTTCTCTTAGAGTTACCAGCAATTGCAATCTTTTTATTGAATCAAATGCTTGTTGGAAGTCTATAAAAATCAGTTCAATTTCTATTTTATATCCATGGGCTTTCTCGATGATTTGCTTAAACGTATTTAAGGCATCTTGGCATCTGTTATTGACTTGCCTTTGATAAAGCCGCATTGGTACTGTCGTAAGATGTTCTTCGTCGCTTTACTCTAAACACCCAAACCCAACGTTTACTGAATAAGTATACAGACTGGTGCAGAAAATGGAGGGTATCAATCAATCCACAAAAAAACCCAAACCATAATCTTTCGCCACCCTTCCTACGGCCGTAGACCAAATCAATCTTTTGACAATGTCAACCTAACTCTCTGGGGTGAGAGACTCGTAGTAATGGACGAGATTGACTACTTGGGAGTGCGCTTTACGCGCACCCTCAACTGGGAATCCGAAGTCAAACGCACCCTCGATAAAATGAGGAAACGAGCCTCTATCCTTGGAGCGTTGTGTGGACGGATTGGAAGATGTCAACCAAACACTCTACTCCACACCTACAGAACATATATTCGACCTATAGTCGATTATAAGGCTGTACCATTTATTACCCTCACTCCCCAACAAACAAACCACCTGGCCGCAACTGAGCGAAAAATTTTACGCAAATGCCAATACCTCCCCCCTTGGTACCCCTCACATCTCACCTACATTCACCTCAATAGATAGGATACTACACCCTTACCTTTTCGTTTACAGGAACTCCAACAGAGGTATGCCACCAGGACCCTGCAGGGCCCCAACACCCGGGCCCATGATACTCTTCTGACCCCTTGGAACAGAGGTCATAGAGTCATCCAGAGGAAACCTCGAAGAAAACTTCCACTTCCCCAGCTGAGGCTACTCCAAGCAGCAGGACAACAACTTCCAGAGGAGCTCCAAGACCACTTAGAAGAGGCCCCACTAGCCCTACGCTAATAATCATAAATATATAATAAATAAAATATAAGCTAAGAACTTATTGTACAGAAAGTAGGCCGAGGTTTTCTGTGGTTTCCCTCGACCCGAGTTCGACCTGTCTCAGTCTGGAAACAAACTGTTTGAGGAAGAACTTGCTAAATGGTCTTTCTTAAACAGGATAAAGTTGCCACAGACAACTCCTATAGTAAAAAGCAGGAAACATTATAATGTAGCACTACCCTGAAAAGGACACTAAGTCCTATAGCAGGGTATAGGGAAAAAATTTAAATATTTCTATTTAATCTTAAGAAAACATGTAAACTTAATAAATAAACATTTTTAAATTTGAATTTGAATTTAAATTTGGTTGAGATTATTTTGAATGCTGTGTTTAATAGTGTTAATCTTCTGTAGTTTTTGCACATTTGATGGTCCCTTTTTTTATGGGTCGTAATAATTTTTCCTTTGTACCACTCTTCTGGCATTTTTTTTTTCATCCCATATGATCATTATTAACTTGTACAGTTGTTCTCTTAATTCTCATCCTTATTTTAAAAATCCCATATTTATACCATGTGTACCTGGGGCTTTACCATTACTTGTGTTATTTATAGTTGCATTATAATTTTAATTATTGCTTTTCTAAGTGGTTTCCTATCATCATATTCTCTTCTTCCACATTTTCATTCAGATCCTGGTCCTCTCGTTCTGTTAGTAGTTCTTTAAAGTAATCAATTTTTATTCTTTATTCCTCTTATCTTTCCTCCTAAGAACATAAATTAATAATATTTGCGATCAAACGGAAGAAATTAGAAGTTGTGTTAAGAAAATCTTAATCAAATACATAACTAGGTTTGTGCTTGAAATGATTGAATAACAATAAGAAATATAGTCAAGGATAACAAATACGGATTATGATAAATTTATAACAGGTAAGAAATACCTACATAAAATGACTTTGCAAAATATAATATGAATTTTACAAATTTGATAATTTTACTAAAAATTAGTAGTATTAATTATTAATATATTAATTTAATTCTTAATGCAAATTTACTCACGTTAAATATAAATGTAACACTTTAATATCAAAAGTGATATACGAAATTTAACTTATAAATATTGTAGGTATGTATAAAAAGCCTTTTATTTTTGGAAGCATTTAAATTAATAGTAGCCAAAATTTAAATAAAAAGTATAATATTTTGGGATATTATAATTAAAGGAAGTTTGCTTCATATATAGTCTACATTTTTATGAATAATAAGATAACAAATAATGGTGAAAAATAATTTAGCATTAATTATTTAAATACAATGTAGATAAATAATTTGAATTGAAAAATAATTTATTTACATATATTTTTATTTTATCCTCGAAAGCGCATATTAACTATCAGAACTTCTATCTGTTATCTTTATTTGCAAATTTACTTTTCGGGTAAACCATGATAATATTAATGATTGTTTTTAAAATAAACGAAACGTGCATTTTAATTTTAAGTGGAGGTCTTTTACAGTAAACAATTGTAAATTATAATCATAATTGAAGCTATGATCCCAATATATTAATATTTTTAGAATAATTACAAATGATAAACAACAAAATATAAAGTCTAATTGTAAAATATTACACCCATGAAAAACCCACAAAATAAAAAATATTAGACTAATTAAAAATACGATACATATGTACATAAAAGTAAATAATGGATGCTTTATGTCATATTATATTTGCCAATTAACTAATTTCTCTCACCTTATCTAAAACATTACCATGTACAGGTACTGGATATTTTTTTTAGGTAGCGGAGGTATAAGTAATAAGTTGGTAATAATACGGTAATATGGATGGATTAAAAACGAAGAAAGGTGTGGGACGTGGAATTTACTCTAGATCCTTGAACCTAAAAATGAAATGGGTTATGGATGGCTTGTCAAGTGTGGTTCAGTCAGAACTTAGAGGCATAAACA
Organism: Altica lythri; assembly: GCA_964028335.1. Taxonomy (NCBI): domain Eukaryota; kingdom Metazoa; phylum Arthropoda; class Insecta; order Coleoptera; family Chrysomelidae; genus Altica; species Altica lythri. The sequence continues at coordinate 18,047,886 of OZ034807.1, read as the reverse complement.
TAGCTGCAAAAGAATTAATCAATAGGAACATTACAGTCAGGATTGTAAATGTTTACACAGACTTCCGACAAGTCCTACCGACCTTAAATAGACCACGTATCCCTTCAAGTTTAGTACTAGAATGTCTCCAATCTCTAACTGAGGCCAGCCAGAATAACGTGGTCACTTTGAGCTGGATCAAATGCATGGTAACTCTAAAGGCAACCGCATTGCGAATAATTTAGCAAGGAGGGCTGTGGGCTTCAAATATGTTAGCCCTCGCTCATCTACCAAGCTAACAATGTCCGCTGTCGTGGACCTTATCAAACAGCACTCTCACCAAAAAACTTTATACAGTGCTGGGATTTAACAACGAACTGTAGAGTGACCAGAGAGTTATTACCTCCTTCTGGTGAGGAAACAGCAAAAAAATTAAGGCATTGAACAGACAAAATCTCCGAGAACATCTCTTTAGGATGAAATTAGCAGAACCGTCGCTATGCAGAGGCTGCGAACAAGAGGATTAGCTAGATTTCGAATGTTAGTCTCTCAAATCTTTCACAAAGATATAAACCATTGGACCCGACTTCAAGGAATTCAAAATCAGATGCCTAGTTGCTTTCAATTTTTTTAAGAAATAAAGATTTTATTTTTGGCTTTTTAGTGTATTTTTCTTTTTCTTTTTTTAATGGCGGTTCAATTTTTTAAAATTTCCAAAGATTTTAAATGTGTTTGTGATGCACATCCCATATCGAAATAGTCAGTATAAATATTGATAAATGAGTAATAAGTAGTTTTATCTCAACTTTTACTCTGAAAACCAGCAGGTCATTAACCAATTGTTTTCAAAAATTGTCTTAATCGAAGGTCATTATTTCTTCCAATCTTGTTTACCAAAAATCATTCAAAATTCCTATAGTTTTAATAATATTTCTGTTGAGAGAAGTTTAAGTTCCAAATACAATGAAAATATATTTATTTTTGGCATTATGTATCACAGCAATATTAGGTAACTACATATTAATAATAATTAATATTATTTTATATTAATTTTTCTTCATTTTAAGAGTGTTTAAGTATGAATTGTACTCTTCCAAACGTTTTAAAAGGCAGCTGGTTTTCCATAGAAAATAATGAAAATGTGGTTACAAGTATAGAGAATAGTACTATAACTATAAGCAAAAACAAACAAACTGAAACATTTACCTGTTTAAATATCAATAGAAATCATAATTCAGAATATACAATAATTTTGAAGAGCGATGCGTATTACAAATGTATCAAAATTTTTGTTAGAACCATTAATGTACTAGAGAAAATACAGAGTAAGTATCTAAAATAGATTTCTTCCTTTTAAAACTACCATTTATTTTAATTAACGTTGACTCTTAAATAGATGTTTAAAAAAATTCAAAAGTTGTATATGAATTGTTTTAAAATATAATTACCACAAATATGCTTCTTTTTAGTTTAGATAGAGATAACAGATTCGGTTCCTGTCAAATATAACTTTTTTCAATTTCTTCTTAATATATTATGTCTCATTTATCTTATTTTAAACACAGTTTTATTTACTTGTTACTGTACCATTACCATAATGACGTATCCTGGAAAACTGCTCGAGTACAACCAATCCCCAAGAAAGGCTTCAAAACCCTGCCTTCTAACTACAGACCCATATAGCTCTTCGATCTGTTATTAGCAAAACTATGGAGAAATACGGTAATCACGAGATCCTGAGCTACCTTGAGACACACAAACTTTTAAGTGACAGGCAATATGGTTTTCGCCAACAAAGATCAACAGCCGTTTTGCTAGCATATGTAACTCATCTCTAGAGTGATATCATCTACCGCCAAGGGGAGACTCAAATAGTATAACTAGACATCTCAAAAGCATTTGATCAAGTGTGGCATGCGGCTCTCTTGAACAAACTGCCTTCATACGGACTCTCGCCAAACCTTTGCAGATGAATATCTAACTTTATCTCCAACAAGCAGATCCAAGTTGCCGTAGATGGACATTCCTCCAACCACTACAAGATCAACGCTGGAGTTTCCCAAGGATCGGCTCTAGCTCCGACTCTCTTCCTTTTAAACATTAATGATTTACTAAAAGCCTACACTGTAGCAATGCGCACAACCGTCCCATATCCCTAGATATTCTGGAAGAGGACAGAAGATCCACAACGGCTTCTCTCAATCAAGATTTCAGAATTGTATACGAGTGGGGAAGAAAGAATTTTCTTAATTTTAACGCTTCCAATACAAAGACATGTTGCCTATCGAACAAGAGGCAAATATACGACTCATCCATCGCGATGAACGACCAGACACTATAGTAACAAGCGACTCGATTACGCTGGTTGGTATAACGATCTTCCAGAACTTACGCTGGAACGAACATATTGCATCCATAGCAACTGCAGCAGAAAAGATGTTAGTCTTTCTTTTTAGAGCACGAAAATATTTCTCTTCATCCAACTTAGCTACTCTTTACAAAAGACCCAATCTTGAATACTGCTTGCATGTATCGAGATCGGCGACTTCGTCAAGGCTCAGAGTTCTTGATGCAATATAGAGAAGAGCAGGTTGACCAATAAACGATGCCAGTATCACCAAAAACCTAGCTCCGTTGTCTCACCAAAGAGCAGTGTCTGATCTTTCCCTGTTTTACCAATACTTAAACGGATTTTGCTCAGAAAAACTCCGCTCTATAATACCTGCACTTGCTAGATTGTGGAACTCCTTACGTCTTCCCCACTCGTCCTAACTTGCAATCTTTTAAATCCCAAATTAACAAATTGTCTTCTACCCCAATAGATGTTCTCAGTACATTTGTATTTGGGTCTTTACCTACGAGGACATCCTTAAATAAAAAAAATCTGTTTGTAAAAGAAATCGGTTAACCAACGTTTATTTCAACTTTGTAGGAGTATCAGAAAGTGGTCAAATTAACTCTGATATGGTTTGTAAAAATATAAATGAAGAAAAATCTTTGTATACAATGTTTCTTGATGACCATAAACGTGTAAGTTGTAAAAATTCTATACAAGGTTCTTACACATTTTCTTATCAACAATCCAAAAAATTCCTAGGAGAATGTAATAACCCAGAGTCACTATTACAATCTTGTCCTGTGTTTGGAGGATATCAACTATTATCAATAAATGATAAATTTACAATGGAATATTATCCATGTAAAGAAATTAAAGAAACTTTTCATGGAAGTAAGTTTTTATTGTATATTTTTCTTATTATATTATCTGCATACTTCTAAATTTCTACTTAATTGGGTACCTATTGTATCATTTTTATTAATTTATATTTTCTAAAAACTTACTGTTTAAATCTATAAATTTTTTTTATTAAATGCTATTTTTTATTAAAACTATTTAGTATTAATTTCTGATTTGTTCAAGTGTAATTTACTTTTCTTTTAGGAGTAGAATTTGGATGCTTAGGAGATTGGTTTGTTGGTGATAATCAGTATTTTGCAGTATATAACACGAGAGAATCTAGAAATGAACAAAAATATACATGTTTTATTAGAAATAAGAAATATGAGAATATGTTAGGAATGTCAAATACTTCTTCATGTAATAAATTATTTTCTCCAATAGAGAGTCCAGAAGTTTTGCGATTAAATTCAGGTTTTTATTGATAATAAATATAAACTTGTCAAAACGATTTAAGGACCACTTACAAAAATCCTTATATTTTTAGTACTTTTTGAAATCCCTAGATAATATTTTATAGGTAGGTGAAGTAGGTTTTTCTGTAAGAAATATTGTTCGTAGGATTTGGATTAGTCATTAAGTGATTTCAAGATTAATAAACAAATACAGGGAACTCGGTATTGTAACAAAAAGACGTTATCCTCCGCAGGAAAGGGAGTTTATTGAGATTTGCTGCACAAAATACGTCAAGGACCACAAGGGACATGGTAAACTTACATTTTGACACAACGGGACGACGAATTTCTACTCAAACTGTAAAAAATAGACTTCATACAGCTGGTATTTGATCAAAAATTAGACCTGTGCGGCCACAGTTAACCAATGCGCACCACAGTGCTCGACTCAATTTTGCAAGCAACCATTTGAATTGGAATAAGGAACAGTGAAGTCACATTTTCTTCACAGATGAATCCAGATTTATATTAACCCAAGCTGACGTACGTATGATAACTTCGAAACGAAGAGACGAACGATATTTTGAATAAAATGTAAGAGAAACCGTTCTAAGAGGAAGGGCCACAATTCATTTTGAAGCAAGATAACCCAAGAACTCACACTACCAGAATAGCAACGCAATTCCTTGAGGACCATAATATTGATTTTTTGGATTGGTCAGATAACTTTATTCTTCATCTTAACCCTACTGAGCATCTTTGGGATGCTCTTCAAAGACAAATAAGGGTCTGCCTCACCAAAATTTGAATCAACTTGCAGACATGCATCAGGAGGGATAGCTTAATATCCGAAGGGAGACAGTTGCAATTTAATTGAGTCTATGACGCGACAATGTGCAGAGGTTGTAAGAGCTCGAGGAGGCTATACACACTATTGAATATTTTTCTTGTGAAATTAAGAAATTTACTTATTTATAATAATTAGATTGTTTCTCCTAGTTACTTGTTTAAAAAGTAAGAATTTTATAATTAGTTTTAAAGTGTATACTTTGACAAACAAACTGCATTTTTCAAACAAATGTTATAGCTAATTAAAAAAGTGGTCCTCAATTCAATTTGACCAGTTTATAATTCAAATACTCAAAATAACTATTTTTGTAGTTAGAACTCAATATAAAGAACCAGGTTGTTATTTACCAAAAAATTTTACTGGAAAATGGTCAAGTAAAGATATTGATGTTAAAATCAATATTAATCTAACTCATGTTATTGAAACAGTTATAATTAATAATAAAACTGTAAACACAGTGTATATATGCAAGGAAAGAAAAGATAATTTAATTGCAATGGAGAAAACAACTCTACAAGGATGGTAAATAAAGTTATATATAGTAGATAATTACTTAGAAATATATATTGGTAGATATTATATTGTATTTCAGTTCCAATGAACATGTTTGTTTCGATTTTTTACCTCGACATCAAAATATAATTCGTTATAAAACAGGAATTCCTACTGTACAAACTGATTTTGAATCGATTTGTGCATCTAGGCTGCTAGAAAAAAGTAGACAAGAACGATATAGTTATTTTGTAAAAATTGATCCTCAACCGATTCGATGTCCATTAAGAGGTCGATTTATTTTTAGTCAGAAAGGAGATATTTTATTAGATACAATAAGGTAAAACTATTAATTATTCTATTTATTTATAGGATGGTAAACAGAAGCTTTTAATGTTGGGATTAAAAAAAATATTACAACAGAGAAATCGTCACTTAAATGCGTAACGAAGTTTGCTCTTACCCGTTGCTGGCTATTTGAGCATCTCTGAAGCTTTTATTAAGCAGCAACAAAATTCACAACCATTTAAAGTCAACCAAAACCCCCGTGTCAAGACAGCAGGGTTTCTAGAGTCCCGTTTTCGGTATTAGGTTCAGCCGATTTTTGTTTCTATTTAGTTGCTGGCTCTCTGGGCATTAATGAAGCTATTAGCAGCCAGCAACAATTATTCACAACTATTTAAAGTCAACAAAAACCCCGTGTCAAGACAGCAGGACCTCTAGTGTCTTGGTTCCGATCACTAGGTTCAGCCGATTTTTTGTTTTTATTTCGTTGCTGGCTCTCTGGGCATCGCTGAAGCTATTAACAGCCAGCAACAAAATTCACAACCATTTAAAGTCAACAAGAATCATGTGTCAAGATACCAGGGACTTTAGAATACCGTTTCCGAGCACTAGGTTTAGCCGATTTTAATTTTTTTATATGTTTCTGTTGCTGTTTTTCAGCTAAAAATTAGCTACAAATTCCGACCGATTAGTCATTTTATTTAACCCTGGTTTTGCTGCCTTTTTATAAAGATAGCAAAATTGATTTTTGGGGAATAGGTTGAGCTACAAAATCGGTCATTCAATAACTAATTAGCAACTATTTAAATTTGTCATTCAATAACTAATTAGCAACTATTTAAATTGGTCATTCAATAACTAATTAACAACTATTTATTTACAAATTCACATAAAAGGAGTAGTAATTTTTGCTGACTCAGTGCCCGCTTAATGGAGCTCGTTGCTCCCATTTTCGAGTAAGCCAACGAACCTCTCCTAGTCTCTTCATTCACTACTTCCACTTTGGAGTACACCTAGCAAGAGTCAAACTAGCATCATCAATATCAGTCATCTTGCGTATAAATGTTTGAAAAAAGTGTTATTGTTGGCTGTAATTTTCTTATATTAAATTTTGAATCTCTGTTAGTCAATAAGCAAACATTGTTTAACAAAACAATGCAAAATATTAAAAGCTTCGCTTCAATTAGAATTCACCAACATTTATTTGTTTGTTTTTCTTCTAGCTTTGTGTGTAATACCTTTTTACTCTTTTGTTCTTTTTAGAAATGGTGGTCGTAGTACCACAACTGCACGTCCTGGTATACATTGTAAAAATCGTATTCCACAAATATGTTCTGGTTGCAATAATGATCAAAATGCATTTCTTATTAATGTTAATCAATGCAAATATGTTGACGATTTAGGTAAACCTGTAGAAATTACTGGTAAGTGTTCAACTTATTCTCTTCTAGGTTTAAATGGTTCTAATGAATTAAATCCTCGATTATTTCGCAACTATAGTGCAAAATAATTGAATAATTAGCTAATTAAGTACAAACTTTATACTCGACATACATTTATTTCGGTAAGAAGTGAGCATCCTCTAACCTTGTTACTGAAACGTATGCCGACTTCAAAGTATAGTGTTTTACATTAGCTTTAGAATTATGTGTTATTGCCAGATAACATTAATATTTATTTAATGCATAGTAATTACATGAATTCTTTATAGGAGTTCCTGATTACAAATTGTCCTGTGTTGGATATTGGAAAGAAAATGAAAAGTCATATTTAATTACTTATGATGCATTAGATGCACTGTATCAGTACAAATGTTGGGTCTATTCTAAAGATATAAAATCTGGTAAAATTTTGATATCACAAGGTAAATTTTTCATTGTTTTACAGGATGGGCTTATGCATATCCACATAGGTACAATATTGTATTATCATTTAGTTTAGTAGTAAAAACGTTCAAAGTGTGCGTCATATCCATGTGTCTAAACTTGACGTTAAATTTTTTTTATTTCATAACCAACCATTCAATTAGGTTTCATTTGCGCACCAATCACGAAGTATAGAATGCACGCAAATTTGAATATACCAAAGTACCTATATGAAAATTTAAAAAATAATCTAATACAAACCCTTGAGTTATGATACCTATAGACTGCTCCGTCTCGTTTCAATCTGTTCTCACAGTGTAAAAGAGAATAACGATCGATGCACTGTTTGCTTCTCTTTCTAACATTCTTATGTTTAAAGTGTGGTCACGAAGGTCACGTGGTTGGTATGCTGCACTTATTAGAAAGAAATCCAAACTGTGATTACTTTCGATCTTTTTTAAAAAGCTTTTTTATTTTTGTCGTGTTTTTTGTCTCTTTGTCATTCTGGGTGGGACTTTGTAATCTAATTTATAAACCTATTTCCCGACCACCTATAGCTCTGAAATTTTCAGGACAGCTAAGAACTCGATGACAATGCATGTTTCAAGTGTGTTTAGGAATATACATAGAGATTCTGACACACTTTCAAGAAATTACAAAATAATTTCAATAATAGTAATGTGACCTATAAATTGAAATAAAAACTTTTTACTATAAAAAGTTCTTTTTATAAATTGTAATTATCCTTACTCGAACTGGGAGAACACGCTTAAAATGGGATGCGAAGTTTGTAAGTCCCTGACATTCGTATATTAGAAAAGTTTTTTAATAAGCATAACAAATCTTAATGAACAAAGACATCAAACATCAAAACAATCATACACATAAACATGCTAAAACACATTCAATGCTTCAAAGCTGTGAATAAATCATTCTAATATAATCGGTCAAAATCTTGATATACCTATACCATCTTATTATTTTGTCTGAAAACATAAATAAGAATGTTAGTTATTACGTTTTTTAATTAGTGATCAAAAATTAAATTCGATTAAATAATGGTTAGTAAGAGAAAGTTGTTGAAGTCTGTGCGTAAACTAAAAAAATAGCAAATGAATATAAAATGTTCCACACCCGTTTGCCTTTAAATATATGAGATACTAGCTGGCCCCGCGAACTTCGTACCACCTAACAATAAATAATTTTTTTCTCATTTCCTTTTTTATAATTTTTACATTTTTTCTACATTAATTTCTCTGTTTTTTTTATCGATTTTATCATGTTTTGTTGTCTATATCTAAGTTTTTACTTTCTTTTCTTTGTATTTTCTAATTTTTCCGGTTTTGTCATTTTTTCTATTTTCATATTCTATTTGAAATGTCAAAATGTCGAAATTTCAAAATGTATAAATGTCAAAATATCAAAATGTCAAAATGCCGAAATGTTAAAATGTCAAACTGTCAAAATGTTAAAATTTGAACGTTAGAAAAAAAGTTGCTAATTATTTAAAAAAAAAATTGATTTTGATAAAAATATGATTAAATTTGAATCGAAAACTGTTAAAATTTCTCAAAAATGCAATTTGTTTCAAAAAATATCAAAGGATGTTCGAAATATACGCAGATTTCAAAAATCATACAAATGAGAGTTCGATCTGTCAAAAATTAAAAATCCGCTTATATTTCAAACATCCTTTATTATTTCCGATTAAAAATCGATAAATAAGCTAAACTAATCGATTATAAACACAAATTAATCGATATTTTCATAAATATTTGGAATTTTTTGCAAAATGTATCATAAAATCGATATTCTGTCAAAAGTTATAGAAAAAGTTGCTAATTTTTAAAAAAAATATTTTTGATAAAAATATGATCAAATTTGAATAGAAAACTGTTAAAATTTATCAAAAAAACAATTTTTTTCAAAAAATATCAAAGGATGTTCAAAATGTTCGCAGATTTCAAAAATTATACAAATGAGAGATAGATCTGTCAAAAATTAAAAATCCGCTTATATTTCAAACATCCTTCATTATTTTCGATTAAAAATCGACAAATACGTTTAATTAATCGATTATAAACAGAAATTAATTGATATTTTCATTAAAACTTGCGATTTCATTGAATATCTAACAATTCTTCTTCTTTTTTTTAGTGAGCATGACAAATGTCAAAAATTAAAAATCTGTTAATATTTCAAACATCCTTTATTATTTTCGATCAAATATCGATAAATACGCTTAATTAATCGATTTTAAACACAAATTAATCAACATTTTTATCAAAAATTGCAATTTTATTGAATATTTGACAATTTTTCTTCTTTTTCTCAGTGAGCATGACAGATGTCAAAATTTGAAAATCTGTTAATATTTCAAACATCCTTCATTTTTTTCGATTAAAAATCGATAATTAAGCTTTATTAATCGATTATAAACAGAAATTAATCGATATTTTCTTAAAAATTTCGATTTTTTGCGAATTATATCATAAAATAGATATTCTGTTAAAAGTGGCCTTAAACGTTATAGAAAAAGTTGCTAATTTAAAAAAAAAATCGATTTTTGATAAAAATATGATTAAATTTGAATAGAAAAGTGTTAAAACTTCTCAAAAATGCAATTTTTTTCAAAAAATATGAAAGGATGTTCGAAATATACGCAGATTTGAAAAATTATAAAAATGAACCTTCTCCTTAATAATAACTAATACAACATAAAAAGAATTAGTAAAATCGTTTCAGCCATTCACGCGTGGGTTATGGGTGTGATTTCACAGGTTAATTTAATTAAGTAACTACGTTTCCGAACAAACGATGCTCTTTCAAAATAGTCTATGGCTGTGAATGACATTGACATTCGTTACGCGCGTTTTTTAAAATGTGCAAAATTAAATGTCTTTTTTATAATATTTCTGAGAGATTTTCTTAATATTTTTTTCCGTAATAACCTTCTCCTAATAATAACAAATACAACACAAAAAGAATTAGTAAAATCGGTCCAGCCATTCACGCGTGATGCCATGACCAAGGAAAACGGGTTTCATTTTTATATATATACTAGCTTTGCCCGCGACTTCGTCTGCGTGTAATTCGAATAAAAGCAAGGTCTTTATGTATCAATAACTGGTGCCCGCGACTTCGTGTGCGCAGTATTAGTATTTCGAGTAGCTTATATTAGCGTGAAAAGAACTAACATTATGACATTAAAATTATAACATACATAATTTTTGGGTCGTATTTGAAAAATATAACAGTCTGACAATATTGAGATGTTACATTCGCACTGTAATAACGTAACAATATTGTCAACATAAGAAATACAGTAATTTTTTCAGACTTAAATGACATTTATCGTTATATTTTGGACAATTCACACAATATCTTTATAAATTATAGCCTATATGTTATTCTGATCTATAAGCTACATTACTGTAAAGTTTCATTAAAATCCGTTTAGTAGTTTTTGCGTGAAAGAGGAACAAACATCCATACATCCATACATCCATCCAAACAAACTTTCGCCTATATAATATTAGTAGGATAAACTGCACCACTACTTAAGTAAGAATTGGTCTTTTAAATATATGTGATATTAACTACACCACCTTACCGTGGCGTCATAGTACTTAATTAAGCAGGAATTGTTCGTTTAAATATATGAGATATTAACTGCGCCATCTTATGATGGCGTTAGATTACTTAATTTATAAAGGTATTGTCTTGGATTTCTTTTTCCCGCATTTTTTCTGTTTCTTTTTAACACTTTTCCATTTTATTTTAATTTTTGTTTATTTATTTATTTATTTATAAATCGAAACAAAACCGTATCTACTGTTTTTTCATATGAATTAGATGTTAAATAATTTAAAAATCAAAACAAAGTGCCATCTACCGGATATCTATCCAACCTAAATATCGAAGGTTTATAGAATTACATAAATTAACTTAAACGGCCATCAATTATGAATTCGTAGAACATACAAATAAATGTCACTTAGGATGTATATACTTTCACTTTAACGTCGAAATACAAAAATAAATAAGAAAATAATTAAAACATATGTGATATTAACTGCGCCACCTTACGGTGGCGTCATAGTACCTACTTAATTATACATCGATAGGCAATTTCATGTCACTGAACCAATGCGAGGTTTGAATGAATCGTAGTTGCCAGGTTCAACTTAGAAAGACTTTTTATCTTTGCATGCCTTATTAACGCGCAATAGAAAGTGATACTTTTAAGACACATGGCAAGTGGCGCTAGCGTAATTTATTATGTTCCTGAGTGTTGCCATTTTCTTAAAAGTATCTCTTTTTATTGTGCGTTAATAAGACAAAGATAGTAAGTTTTTCTAAGTTAAACATGGCAACTAGCATTCATTTGAACCTAACATTGGTTCCACCTGCATTTACGTTACAATGACATGCAATTGCATATAGAGGTATACGTAGGAATTGCTCGTTTAAATATATGAGACATTAACTGCGCTACCTTACGGTGTTGTTAGACTACTTAATTTAGAAAGGTATTTTCTTGGTTTCTTTTTCCCGCATTTTTTTCTGTTTTACTTTTTCCGTTTTATTTTAGTTTTCGTTTATCTATTTATTTATAAATCGAAACAAAACCCCATCTACTGGTTTTTCACACAAATTAGATGCTGAATAATTCAGAAATCAAAACAGAGTCCCATCTATCGGGTGTCTCTCCAACCTAAATGTCAAAGGTTTAACTTAAACTGCAATCAATTATGAATTCTTAGAACTTTGTCACCATTCTTGAATGTATTTTAACTCATATAAAAAAATACATGAAATTCGGTCGAGCCATGCCGTGCTGTTAATAATAAATCCAGTTTTATTATTGACAGCACAAACGCTCTGCTTTTATGTTTTTACCTTGCCGAAGGTTACTTTCAAGATGCAAAGCGACTGTCGTAGTACCATTTTTGGAGTGAAGAGGGGCCCACTTGCAAATGGTTTCTACTTTCGCAAGTTTACATCTATAAGGATTTGGTCGATTCATACAGGGGATGTCTCTTCATTAGTGACTGAAGAGAAATAACCTATACTACAATGATGAGCTCCAAAAAGAGCGAAACACGGTGTCTGTAGTTGGTTTGGCCCTTGTATGAGCTGATAAATATCCTTATACTTATGTCGCAGCATCTACCGGTGTCTTGAGTTAGGAAATCTAACCAAATACCAATCCAAGTTAAAAACTGGATTTATTATTGACAGCACGGCACTAGATACGTTTTGTATCATCTCTTACATCTTGTTATATAAGACTGTCACAAACGCTCTGCTTGTTATATATATTTATTTAATTTCTTGTGAGATAATATTCAAGTTGATGAGACTAAATGATACAGAAGGTGCTCAGCAATCGGTGACGTCAATAGATCACTAATTTGACCAGTCCGATGTTAGTAATTTATTCTGTTTTGTGTCTTTTATGTCAATAGGTTAATAAACTATTATAATTTCAGAGTTTCGTTATTATATATTTGCAAAAATTAGAAATATTTTTAACGCATTCGTTCTCGTGAGTAGTGTGGAAACTAATGCCAATTCAATGTTTGTAAGAAAAAATCTAATAAATTCTAAAGAGAGAGTTAAGTGGGAGTAACGAAATAATGGAATAATAGTTTGATATGTTTTTATTTACTATCTTAATTGAAAAGTCATAGTTAATTATTTTAAAACTAATTAATTTGAATATTCTAGTCACCTTTTTGTAATTTACAAAGTGAATTATCTCACGAAAAACGTAGGTTTTTATATTTTACTATTATTTTATAGCTTTAGGATCGACTTGTGATGATAAACAACATTCAAATTCTTCAACATCAACCGAAGGAGTTGCAGTTGCATTAGAACTAAATGTTTACGATACAAATTCAGAAAATCCTATTTATGTAGACGACGGAATTAATCCATGGGTGTGATATTTAAAAATACTTGTTTATTGATCAATTTAATTTTATTTTCAATAAATATTATAAAACGAGAGAAATTTGTTTTCTATAAAAAATTAAAATTCTTTCACAATATTTGCCTAATGTGATATAAAAAAATATTGAATATGGATATCTAAATAATATCAATAAAATTAAAATTCTGTCACAATATTTATCTAATGTTATATAAAAAAATTCGAAAAGAGGTTGACCTTAAAGGCCATCCTTGCAACTTCCCGCTAGTTTTAACCGTAAAGCTATAGTAACGTGACGTATTTTGACGTTTTTGACTTTTTTTGAAATGTTTAAAAAGCGCGTTATTCGATTTTAATGTTCAAGATGGCATTCGAAGCAGTTTTTTGAGACCTAAAAACGTTACTAGAAGTGTAAAATCGATTAGTCAAAAAATCTCCAAGTTATTGAAAAAAAAATTTTTTTTTTTAATTTTTCGACAACGATATCTCACGAACGAATCAACCGATTTCAATTTGCAAAACGGCGTTCGACGTGGTTTTTTAAGCTTGAGAGCTGATTAGGTTATGAAATTGATCAATGTAATGGCCAAAAAGATATGCCCAAAAAACATCATTTTTACCAATTGTTTTTTTCGGTTATTTTGAAATTTCTCGAAATCTACTGGTTCGAATCGGTTCAAACTTACAGGGAATCTAAGTTAGATGGAACTCTTTGGAACGATTTTTATTTCATCCCGATCGGTCAAGCCTTTCAAAAGTTATAAGAGGTTTACATACATCCACACACACATCCACACGTACATACAGACATACAGACACCCTCGTAAAAATAGTCAGGGGAGGTTCCAAATACCTCAAAACGTTGAGATCCGATGAAAACTCGATTTTCGAAAAACGGGGTAAAACCAATAACTTCCCGATTTAAAAAAAAAAATTAATTTTTTTAGCGGGAAGTTAAAAACTTTCAAAATGGATAGCTAAAAAATATTAACTAGCTTATACCCACGGCTTTGCCCGCGTGAAACTGGGATGTTCACAAATGATTTAATGACTATTTTACACATAAAATTTTAATAAGTCTGGCCTAACTACTTTTAATTTCTTTAACTTCCCGCCAAAAAAAATTAAATTTTTTTTTAAAATCGGGAAGTTATTGGTTTTACCCCGTTTTTCGAAAATCGAGTTTTCATCGGATCTCAACGGTTTTAAGTATTTGGAACATCCCCTGACTATTTTTACGAGGGTGTCTGAATGTCTGTAAGTATGTGTGGATGTGTGTGTGTGTGTGTGTGTGTGTGTGTGTGTGTGTGTGTGTGTGTGTGTGTGTGTGTGTGTGTGTGTGTGTGTGTGTGTGTGTGTGTGTGTGTGTGTGTGTGTGTGTGTGTGTGTGTGTGTGGATGTATGTAAACCTCTTATAACTTTTGAACGGCTTAACCGATCGAAATGAAATAAAAAGCGTTCCAAAGAGTTCCATCTAACTTAGACTACCTGTAAGTTTGAGCCGATTCGAACCGGTAGATTTTGAGAAATTTTAAAATAACCGAAAAAAACAATTGGTAAAAATGATGTTTTTGGGGCATATCTTTTTGGCCATTACATTGATCAATTTCATAACCTAATCAGCTCTCAAGCTTAAAAAACCACGTCGAATGCCGTTTTGCAAATTAAAATCGGTTGATTCGTTCGTGAGATATCGTTGTCGAAAAATGTCAAAAAAGTGTTTTTTTTAACAACTTACAGGTTTTTCTACTAATCGATTTTGCACTCCTAGTAGCATTTTTAGGTCTCAAAAAACTGCGTCGAATGCCATCTTGAACATTAAAATTGAATAACGCGTTAAAAAGGCTTTTTAAACATTTAAAAAAAAGTCAAAAACGTCAAAATACGTCACGTTACTATAGCTTTGCGGTTAATACTAGCGGGAAGTTGCAAGGATGGCCTTTAAGGTAAACCTCTTTTCGAATTTTTTTATTTAAAATTTCATGTTTGTCAGTCAATCACGTTGCAGCCAGTAAACAGATTTTGATAAGTAATAATAAATCATACAACACCGATTATGACTATCTTATAATATTGATCTATGACAGTTCTACATGGGATCTAATCATCTGTAGGGTATAGTAATTTGTAAGTCATTTGTCTTAATAACCTGATAGCGCTATCTAGTTTCGAATATCCAAACTTAATTATAGCACGTATGTATGCACGTTGTGTATTATTTCAGTGGTATTTTTCAATGTATCAATTTCATACAAAATCTGAAACCTCTCTATTGTCCCGTTAAAGGGATGGGGGGAAGAAATTTTTTTACACCAGATGTTAAGTTGAAAGAAGACAAATACAGCTGTGAAAACCACATTCGAATCGAATCAGTAGTTTTCATGTGATGCGAGTACAAACATACAGACAGACAGACACTAAAAATCTAACCACATTTTTGGGTTCTATATCGATGTACCCGTGACGTCGTTCGCGTGGCGTGTTGATTGTTGTATAAAAAGTAGCCTATGTCACTCTTCATGCTATCAATTATCCCGATACAAAAATGATGCCAAAATTTTTATACACCAGATGTTAAGTTGAAAGAAGACAAATACATCTGTGAAAACCGCATTCGAATCGAATCAGTAGTTTTCATGTGATGCGCGCACAAACATGCAGACAGACAGACAAAAAAATCTAACCACACTTTTGGGATCTAAATCGATGTACCCGCGACGTCGTTCGCGTGGCGTGTTGATTGTTGTATAAAAATCATCCGACCCCCGTTCAATCCTTATGAAGGGGGTTGATTTCTAAAAATACAATATAAGTACCTACACATCCACACAACGTCTAAAGAACACACAGTTTAATTTTCTTGTCCCTTACTTTAAAACATAGGACTTTCATACAAATTTCCAACCCCCGTTTTACCCCCTTAGGGGTAGAGTTTCGTTCTTAGCGGACGTCTAGACCCTATAGGGAGCCTACCTACCAAATTTCAAGTTTGTAGGTCTTATAGTTTCTGAGATATGGTGATGAGTGAACTTTCGCTTTTATATACATATCTACTTCGTTCAATAATGTGTGTGACTGACACACAGATGGCAGTACTAGTACTAAATCAATATTTTTTTTCGAAAGTGGCAACCTTTTTAGGCTTACTGTCAAAATCATATGTTAATCCGACCCTTTGTTTACAAGTTACAGTGCTTTAAGTGACGCTACTTTTGAATTAAAAAAAAAATGCATTCTATGCAATTCTGTGTTTTTTTTTTATGGTCAAGCACAAGCACTGCAGGAAAATTCCTTTAAGGCGCTCTGAGAGCGGTGCGTGTGCGAAGAAAGCGATTCACGTTGTTCTTGAATCGTTGAAGGTTATATTCGGTGGGAAATACGGCCTCAGAAAGGCCGTTCCACAAAGAGGATGTCCTCCAGAAGAAAGAGTTCTTAAACAATGATGTTCGAGGAGTATTAAGTTGAACCACATAGGGATGGGCGGAAGTGGTTTGTCGTGTGTTTCTGCTATGAATTACTCTAGGTGGAATCAAGCGGGCAACGTCAGTAGAACACTTGCCATGAAAATATTTGTAAAAGAGGGTCAAATCACCAACCTGTCTTCGATGTTCTAAGCTGTCGAGGTTCTTGGTTAGCTCGTGGTCACCGATCAGGCGAATGGCTCTCCTTTGGATGGAATCCAACAACCGAAGGGTATGCTTCGGTGCAGAACTCCAGACATGAGAGCAGTATTCCAGTGATGGTCGAATCTGGGCTTTATAGAGTGTCAAAAGTTGTTGTGGTGTATACAGCTTTTTGGTACGAAAAAGTACACCGAGTTTCTGAGAAGCTGTCCTGGCGATTGTTACCACGTGATTATGCCAAGACATATCTCCTCCCAGATTGACACCCAGTAAGTTAATAGAGGAAGCCAGTGGAATTGCGTGTCCTGCCATGACTATATCTGGTTCTGCAATGTTAACCTTCTTAGAGAAAACTGCTGCCTGGGTTTTTTTAGCGTTAAATTCGACTTGGTTACTGTCACCCCAAGACAAAATTTCTTCCAGGTCTTTATTGAGTCGTGATACTTCATG
Organism: Altica lythri; assembly: GCA_964028335.1. Taxonomy (NCBI): domain Eukaryota; kingdom Metazoa; phylum Arthropoda; class Insecta; order Coleoptera; family Chrysomelidae; genus Altica; species Altica lythri. The sequence continues at coordinate 18,030,768 of OZ034807.1, read as the reverse complement.
CTGTCTGCGAAGATGTGCGTCAGCAGCCGATGTTCGAGAATTCAAAGTAAACGATGAGATAAGTGTGCTGTCGTCAGCAAAGCTATAAATTGGATTTTCTGTCTTCGCTAGAAGGTCGTTAATGTATAGTAAGAAGAGGGTTGGGGATAATATGGACCCTTGAGGAACACCAGCATTGATGGTAAAGGTGTCCGAGAGAAACCCGTCAATCGCCACTTGCAGAGAACGGTCCTGAAGAAAGCTAGAAAGCCATGAACAGAATCGACCGGGCATACCGTAGGATCGCAGTTTACTTAGGAGCCCCTAGTGCCAGACACGATCAAATGCTTTAGAAATGTCCAGTGCAATAGCCCGGGACTCCCCATGATGTTCGACTGCGCTGCTCCAAAGATGGGTGACATATGCTAGGAGGTCTCCTGTTGATCTGGACTTACGAAAGCCGTACTGATGGTCGCTGATAATATTAAGGCCCTCTAGGTACTTTAGAAGTTGTTGGTTAATAGCTTTCTCCATCACTTTTGATATAACTGAAAGCAATGCGACAGGTCGATAGTTGTTTGGCATGGTTTTCTTGCCTTTCTTTGGTATAGGCTGAACTCTTGCCTTCTTCCAGCAAGATGGAAATATTCCTTTTTTGTAGGATAGGTTAAAAAGTCTACAAAATATTGGTGTTAGCTCATCAGTGCATTCCTTGAGCACTATAATAGGAATTTCATCTGGACCAGAAGCCTTCCTTCCTGATTTATCATTGTTTTTTAATGAAAAAAAATACTGTTCAATGCCAGGAATGGCTTGAAAAACATTATTCGGACTCTGCTCCATCAAAAAGAAGCAGTTGTTATTGGTATGCCGAATTCAAACGTGGTCGTACAGACACCGATGACATTCCATCTACTGGAAGGTCAAATGACGCTGTTATTCCGTTGAAAAAACACTGAAAATCATTATGTCCGACCGTAAAGTGAGGGAGATTGCTGACATTCTAAAGATATCAGCAGGCAGTGTACACACCATAATACACGAAGATTTGGGTATGAAAAAGGTGTTTTCCAAATGGGTGCCACATTTGCTCACACCGGAGCAAAAACAACAACGAATCGATGAATCAAAGAGCTGTTTGGACATGTTTACGCGTAATAAGTCGGAGTTTTTGCGTCGGTACATCACAATGGATGAAACATGGATCCACCATTTCACTCCAGAGTAAAATCGGCAGTCTGCTGAGTGGCATGCAGCCGGTGAAAGCCGCCCAAAGCGACCAAAGACGCAGCAGTTGGCTGGCAAGGTTATGGCGTCTGTATTTTGGGATGCGCATGAAATAATATTCATCGCCTATCTCCAGAAGGGGCAGACCATCAACAGCGACTATTATATAGCGTTATTGGAGCGTTTGAAAGACGAAATCGCAAAGAAACGGCCTCATATGACGAAGAAAAAAGTGTTGTTCCACCAAGACAATGCACCGTGTCACAAATCAATGAAAACGATGGCAAAATTGAACGAATTGGGCTTCGAATTGCTTCCCCATCCACCGTATTCTCCAGATTTGGCCCCCAGCGACTACTGGCTCTTCGCAGACCTCAAAAAGATGCTCCGTGGTAAGAGATTTGGCTCAAATGATAAAGTAATCGCCGAAACTAACGCCTATTTTGAAGGCAAAGAAAAATCGTTTTACAAAGGCGGTATCGAAAGATTGGAAAAGCGTTGGAATGATTGTATCTCCCTAAAAGGGGACTATGTTGATGAATAAAAACGACTTTTGGCAAAAAAATGTGTTTTAATTAGTTAGTCACACACATTATTGAACGAAGTTAGATTATTGTTATGAGTACACATTTTATTTAATAATTTAAATATTGGTCAAAAAAATCGAAAAACGAAAAAAGCTCTGTCCAACACAAAATAAATCGACAAAGCCACCCATTAAATTCAGAAAATCCTATTTATGTAGACGATGGAATTAATCCATGGGTGTTGATATATAAAAATACTTATTTATCGATCAATTAAATTTCTTTCACAATTTTTACCTAATATTATATAAAAAAAGAAAACATTCAACATGGATAACTAAAAAATATTAATAAAATTAAAATTCTGTCACAATATTTACCTAATGTTATATAAAAAACATTGAATATGGATAGCCAAAAAATATTAATAAAATTATAGTTATGAGTAGGTACACATTTTATTTAAAAATTTAAATCTTGGTCATAAAAAATCCAAAATCGAAAAAAAAATCAACAAAGCCACCCATTAAATGCTAATAATTACAAAAAGGCACATTCCCGGCAATAAATTATTTACAAAAAATTTTTAGGTAGCTATTTTTTATGGTCCAGTTTCACCATTTTTTCGATAAAAAGAACGTTTTTAATTGCATTTACTTTTACTAATGATTTATTTAAGATTTTTAGTTTCAAAAGGGAGTTTATAATTGATTTTATTGTTCAGATATAGATAATTTTATTTGGAAAAAATGTAGTTTAAATGTTTGAAAAATGTTAATAAATAAGCGAGTTGGTGATTTTACAAAAACAAACTCGAGATATTTTTTCGAGTTTAAACATTTTAAAAACCAAAAAAGATATGAAAACACGGTTACATATTTTTTTTTAACCGGCCAGAAATTAGTACTTTCCGGTTTATTTTTAGGCCAGAATGTCAATCTTATTTTCTGGCCCGGTCCGACAAAATGAGATTTTTTTGACCCAAAAATAAACTGGAAATTACTAAATTCTGACCGGTTTAAAAAAAAATATTGTACGTAATACGTCCCAAAAGTGCTTTTACTGGATTCGCCCACTCGTCCAGTAAAAGACCACTTTCGGGACTTGTTACGTAAACTACTATTAAATACAATTTTTATCCACATTAAAAAGTATTATTGAAATATTCAAAAATCTTAAAAAACAACCGAGAAACGCTACACTCGATTTTTTAGAATTTTCAAAAGTAGGAGTGTTACTTTCCAGTGTACCTACATACTTACCAATACAACACAACGCTTACATAGAAAGATATGTAAAAGATAAAACTTAAATACTTAATTAACAAGCATAATCTGTATAACAAAAGAAAAATACACATGCCCAAAACAATAGAATATTAAAATTTATCAACGTATATTCAACGATACACAATTTTGACTATTTAGCTCCTTGGCCTTTTTTCCTCTTTTTTGCAACTTCTGTGCAATAATAAAAATTTAAAAACTATGTACCTATAATAGAAGAATGACAAAAATGCTCTAAAAAACAACAACAACAAGTAAATCAGAAAACAAAAACGACCAAAGAATAGGTGGTTTGTAAATTGTAGATTATAAATGGGCCCAGGGTATCTTACTACACTGTGATCTAAAAGATCTTTTGTATATGCCCCACAGCTAATTATGAGTCGATAAGATCTAGATTTTTAAAAAAGATTATTTTCCGGTTAGGTTGCACGTTTTTAACTTGATCAGACTCTGAGAAGACCTGTCCCAGATATTTATGTGGTTAGTAAAAAACTACTCTGCAGTTACAGTTACTCTCAGTGGACAGTATCCTGTAAGAATTCCTGCTATTACTCTGAGTTTAGGTTTCTTAAACGCAATGAAGGCCATACTAACCTTTTGCTCATGTTTGACCTATGTTTTTCTCGTAGGCTGCACAGATACCCTTTTTTCCAATTAACGAACTTCATTTATAATATGGCATTTTGAGATACCACAGAAAGATTCAGAAAGGTATTAGAATATTAGCTCCTTTTTTTGTGAGACACTCAGCAATCTCGTTTCCGCCAATCCCTTTATGCCCTGGTACCCATAGCAAAGTTAAAACCTATTGTTAACAATGAACCACCAAAAAATTACCTGGTCAAAAATTAATGTAATTTCTATGTAAAGAAGAGTAGAATCTTCTTGTAGGAACATGCATGGAAGCGGAAATAATGATATAATTAAGCAGGAATTGCTCGTTTATATGTATCAGATATTAACTGGCCCTAGATTACTTAATTTAGAAAAGTTAAAATCTATTGTTAACAACGAACCACCAGAAAATGACCTGGTCAAAAATTAATGTAATTTCTATGTAAAGAAGACTAGAATCTTCTTGTAGGAACATGCATGGAAACGGAACTAATGACATCAATTAACTTAAACTGCCATCAATTATGAATTCGTAGAATATTAGCTCCTTCTTCTGCGAGACTCTCAGTAATCTAGTTTCCGTCAATCCCTTTATGCCCTGGTACTCATAGCAAAGTTAAAACCTATTGTTAACAATGAACCACCAGAAAATGACCCGGTCAAAAATTAATATTATTTCTATGTAAAGAAGAGTAGAATCTTGTAGGAACATGCATGGAAGCAGAACTAATGACATATTCAAAGACACTGTGGTAAAGGTCATAATCCGAAAGACAAAAAATTACAGATTAAGTAGAAATAGGGTTTTTATCGTTTGAAAAATAGTTCATTATAATAAATTTCGTCATTGGTTATAAAACATTTTTTTGGTGTGATTTTCAATATCTATTTCTTGGCAAAATGCACTGTTGTTTAAATTTAATCTTTATTAGAAAAATGTAATAATGATAACAATAATTATAATAAGTTTCTAGTAAATTATTTCAAGGTTAGTATATTTAAACATAAATATTCCACAGCACAAATTAATATGTCTTAAATACAGTTAGTGAATAAGCAGGTTTGTAGTGTTAATTTTTTGACAGTGATTTAAATTGATCAATAGATCAATGTGTTAAAGTTCTGGAGCTTTCACACATCCTGTTACCAAAACAAATTGGTCCAAACAAATACTCCGGGACATAGCAGTAACCTTGCCACTATCCGGTTGCTCTAACTCCCACCTTGATCACTAGAGGCGCTTCTTACTCTCCAAAGTGGAGGAATACAAGGTTTTATAAAGGTAGAAATCATAAAGAAATACCAGTCGCTGCACCGTGTAAATATAGGGTAGTGTTACAGACCGACAGTCGCGCGCGAGTCACTGCTAGGTGACTTTCATTTGTACAAGATGAACGGTTTACTTCTTATCTCAGCTTTAACCGTTTTTTTAGTGACGACTCAAGCAGTGAAGGTTGGATCTAATAGAAAAGGTATTTTCATTGAAAAATCTTTATATTTTTAAATATTAATTCTATACTACACACCTATACAGTGTGTTCTATTATCGCACTGATATCTTTCAAAAGAGCGTTAAAAAAAATATAATTTATTTAAACAACTGAACTACATAAAAATATGACTATAAAACTTTCACGTTTCAACGAAATTAAATATCTTTTCAATATATGATAAAAAATAGAAAGTACGTAAATTATGTATAAATCCTAAAACTGCAGTTATTGAAAATGAGCAACAACTGTTATTTTAAACAAAATATTTTAACGGCAATTTAAACTGTGCTGTAATTTTTTACATTTACAGTATTCAAAATTTATAATCATGTATTTACTTAAATGTTTCTAAAATCTATAAAATTGATCGATTATAATATAAATATTTTTTGAACTATTAGACTGGTTAGGTTCTTTTAAATTACAGAGTTATTATTAGATAACACGTGTGTTAAAAGTGTTAACAATAACAATAGACAATGCATGTAAAATATCGTAGGTACCCCAGAAGTTAAAAAATGTAATATATGAGAAAATCGCACAAAACAATATCAGAAATTATTTTCTTGTGCAGATGTGAGCGCAACATGTTATTCATTGGCATTATTTTTAAATAAGAGTTATAATAAGACTTTACAGTAGATTTTTACAATAATATTCGATTTGTATCCAACTATGTTTTCTTGTATATTACAAGTCAGATTATGGTTGTTCTAAAAATTACATTACAAATAAGTAAATAAATGAAAAGTTCAATCTAAATTGTTGAAATATTAATTGTATTAAAGGTGTTATAAGAGAAAATATACTGACTTACAGTTTTCTGCGTTTCTCGTAATATGTAAAATTTGTTCAGTAGTAGAAATGCTACTTTTATTAATTTTTCCTTTTTTCTATTAAACCAAAAATTGACACTAGTGAGTCATTTTTTACTCAAAATATACATACTCAGTTTTTTGATATCAGTTCCTTTTATTTCCAAACGAATCTTAAATCTATTTTTGAAATATCGAAAAAAATGAATAACGAATCAAATTTTATTAATTATGTACCAAGTATAAAATAAGATACTGGGTGTTATTATTTTTAAATAGATTTAAAGGTCAATATATAGTTTATACATAAAAAAATGACATATTTTTCTACGTTTCTCGTAATATGTAAAATTTGTTCAGCAGCAGATATGCTATTTTTGTCAATTTTTCCTTTTTTTTTAACCAAAAATTGATTCCGGTGTTTGAGCCATTTTTACTCAAACGGACCAACAAAAGCTATGATTTTATTCTCAGCATATAAAAATAATTTTTAAGAGCTCTCTTTAATTATTTCTATTTTTTGTTTTCTACTCGGTATAAATATTTTTAAGTAGATTTGGAGTTCAATATACAGTTTATAGATAAAAAGTTGGCAGTCGTGGGACTGACCAACAAAAGCTTTACTTTTATTCTCTGCATATAAAAATAAGTTTTAAGAGCTCTCTAATCAGTTCTATTTTTTGGTTCTACTCGGTATAAATATTTTTAAGTAGATTTGGAGTTCAATATACAGTTTATATATAAAAAATTGCCAGACTTTGGACTGACAAAGCTATGCTTTTATTTTCTGCATATCAAAATAAGTTTTAAGAGCTCTTTTAAATCATTTCTATTTTTCGTTTTAAACATTTTTAAGTAGATTTGGCGTTCATTATATATTTTATACATAAAAAGGTTGGCAGTCGTGGGGCTAACAAAAGCTATGCTTTTATTCTCTGCATATAAAAATAAGTTTTATGAGTTTTTTTAAATTATTTCTATTTTTCGTTTTCTACTCGGTATACCTAAATATTTTTAAGTAGATTTGAAGTTCAATATACAGTTTATACATAAAAAGTTGACAGTCGTGGGATTGACCAACAAAAGCTATACTTTTATTCTCTGCATATATAAATAAGTTTTAAGAGCTCTCTTTAAATCATATCTATTTTTCGTTTTTTACTCGGTTGCGAATACTTTAAGGAAATTAAGAGTTCAATATATAGTTTATACATAAAAAAGTTGGCAGTCGTGGGACAAACAAAAGCTATGCTTTTATTCTCTGCATATAAAAACAAATTTTAAGAGCTTTCTTTAATGATTTCTATTTTTCGTTTTCTACTCAGTATAAATATTTGGAGTTCAATTTACAGTTTATACATAAAAAATTTGCAGTTTTTGGAGTGGCAAACAAAAGCTATGCTTTTATTTTCTGCATATAAAAATAAGTTTTAAAAGCTCTTTTTAATTATTCCTATTTTTCGATTTTTCCTCGGTGTAAACATTTTTAAGTAGATTTGGCGTTCAATATATAGTTTATACATAAAAAGGTTGGCAGTCGTGGGACTAACAAAAGCTATGCTTTTATTCTATGCATATAAAAATAAGTTTTAAGAGCTCTTTTTAATTATTTCTATTTTTCGTTTTTTACTCGATATAAATATTTGTAGTTTAATTTACAGTTTATACATAAAAAATTGGCGGTCGTGGAATTGACCAACAAAAACTATACTTTTATTCGCTGCATATAAAAATAAGTTTTAAGAGCTCTCTTTAATCATTTCTATTTTTTGTTTTCTACTCGGTATAAATATTTTTAGGTAGATTTGGAGTTCAATATACAAATTATACATAAAAAATTGGCAGTCTTTAAACTGGCAAACAAAAGCTATGCTTTCATTCTCTGCATATAAAAATAAGTTTTAAGAGCTCTCTTAAATCATTTCTATATTTCATTTTCTACTCGGTATAAATATTTTTAAGTAGATTTGGAGTTCAATATATAGTTTATACATAAAAAAGTTGGCAACCGTGGGACAAATAAAAGCTATGATTTATTCTCTGCATATAAAAATAAGTTTTAAGAGCTTTTTCTAATGATTTCTATTTTTCGTTTTCTAATCGGTATAAATGTTTTTAAGTAGATTTAGAGTTCAATTTACAGTTTATACATAAAAAATTGGCAGACTTTGGACTGACAAACAAAAGCTATGCTTTCATTCTCTGCATATAAAATAAGTTTTAAGAGCTCTTTTTAAATATTTCTATTTTTCGTATTTTACTCGGTGTAAATATTTTTAGGTAGATTTGGAATGCAATATACAGTTTAAAGATAAAAAAATTTGCAGTCTTTGGACTGACCAACAATATAAAAATCAGTATTAAGAGCTCTTTTAAATCATTTCTATTATTTTTTTTTTGACGTTATGATTACATAAAGAACTTCTCGTATTTTTTTCAATTTTCTTAAAATTTGTCCAATTTTTTACTATTTTCTCATTTTTTTCATATTTTTTTTATCATTTAACATTTTCCACAGTAAGTTTATTGTTTTATGAATATTCCTATTTTTTTAGATAGTTTTACAATTTTACAATATTTTTCGCACAAATAGGAATTACAATAAACAGTATAACACTTTTTTGGTTCCTATTGCCAGAGACCTGTAAGAAGCATAGCTCCAAAAAGATACTCTTTTTTTATATAACCTTATATAACTTTTTATCAAATTTCTAACTAGACTCAAGACAAACAGTCTATTGGTCCAAATACATATCTTTGTAGTTTTTTAATTAATATAGTTAGAACAACTACATTTTTTTAAATCGGCCAGAAATTAGTATTTTCCGGTTAATTTTAAGGTCAGAAAATCTCATTTTGTCGGACAAGGCCAGAAAATAAAAATGAGTCCGGTAAAAGCTTTTATTTCATCCTGTCCAGTAAATACACTTCCCTATAATCAATTTGGCGCCGGTAAGTAAAACATTACGGTATCAGGTACTGTAATGTGTTGCCTAGCAACGCTGCTCTGATTGCTTAAGGGAAGAGACAATTACTTTTAATTTTTGACATTTAAAAATACTATAAAATAAAAATAAAATAATTAACTACTTACTTTTACTGCCATATTTAAAAAGAAGTCAATGTTATTCAATTATATATTAACAATTAAATCTTAATAATAAAAAAATTATTTGACAGTGACAGATGGCTTTCAAGGTAATTTGACCTAACTAATCAAGTTACGAACTATTTTTAGTCAAGTTACGAACTACTGTTAAATTTTTTATGAATTTATTAATTTATAAAAACAGGATGAAATAAAATATAATACGATACATGGTCGTTAGGTGTTATTACAGTACTCGTTTTTATTTCTGGACTTGGCTCCTACGTCGCCTCGTCTGTAAACTAACTCGTACTGTAATAAGTCACCTACCGACCTTGTAACGTATAATACTATTACCGGACTATCACAATAATTTTCTGGCCTGTTCGGACAAAATGAGATTTTTTGACCCAAAAATAAACTGGAAATTACTTAATTTTGGCATAAAAAAATATTGTACGTAATACGTCCTAAAAGTGCTTTTACTGGACTCGCAGACCACTTTCTGGACTTGTTAAGTAAACTACTATAATTAACGATATTTTTTTAAATCAAAATCAAATCAAAATATTCTTTATTGTTAGAAGATTGATCTTATTAACAAAGCGGTCATAAAAAATTTAGTGTAGTTGGTTAATTTAACAAAGCTAAGCTATTTTAAGATTCCGTTACTGAAAATAAATGACCTTTTTTACATACTAAAGATTCTTTAAATTTAAACAATTCTTATCAGATTTATTTAAAGTTCACAAAGAGTTTTATAACTGTTAAAAATTCTTCTAAGTTGTTAGTTTAAAATCTCAAATGTGTTACAGCACTAATATAAATATAAAAAAAAGATTGAAATGATTAGCAAATTCCATCCGCACTTCCCATTTAGAAGTATATTAGATAGTTTATTTATGTGTCGGTATATATGAAGTTCACTAGATTAAATCTACCGATATAACAGATAATAAAATGATAATTAAGAAATTATACATCTATTAATATATATATTTACACCACATGTGGATACTCAATTTATTTTTTCTTCTCAAGACAAGAAGGTAGATATTTCAGAACTTTCACTTAAAAAAATATAAAACAAACCATTCTTCAATACCTAACATTTCTAAAATGTAACCACACCTCTAAAACTATAATTAATAAATTATTTTATTAGATCTACTATTTCACGGTTCTAAATGTAAATAATTTATTCGTCTTTATATTATTAAATACCATTTAATATATTTTAGTGATTAAAATTCATTGAGACGAGTTTTTGCTGGAAAGCAGTGGGAACGTTTTTTATCTTATGCTTAATTAATTAGCTTAAATAATTGTTGTTATGGGAATTTTTTGTCGTTTATTTACTGTTATTATATTTTATTGTCTGGTTTTTGGGTGACCGATATTTTAACCTATGAATATAAATCTGTAATAAATATGTTATATATTAATGTATGCTTTAAATGGGTATAAATAATTATAGTTGTATGTATCATTATCTACAAATTTTAATGTTAATGATAACAATAAAAATTTTACACCACATTTTGGTATATTATGCTTTAAATGCTTATTATTACCAAGTTCTGAAATATAATATCTATGTTCACTAAACAATGGGAATAATAAAATTTTATACAAGTTAAAGGACAACGTTAGTATTACTACAATATCATGCAGATTGGCCAAGATGACCTTTCTACTTCTTCTTCGAGTGCAGCTCCTTTCATTGGAGGTTAGGGATAGGTAACTATAAAGTATGAGTTTCTGTCTTCAGCTGTTCGTATCAAAATTGGTAAGTCCATACCCGTTCATTCCCGTATATTCCTCATCTATGATATCAATCTTCTGCCTGGTCCACGCTTTCCCACAATTTTGCCTTTAATAATGAACTGGGCAGTCTATATTTAGAGTTCCTTAGTATATGTCCCAGATAAGCTGCTCTTCGATTTTTTATGCATATAAGCAGTTCACGGTCTATATTCATCCGGTGCTCATTGGGAGTTCAGGATGTCCAAGAGATTCTGAGTATTCGCCGGAAAATCCACATTTCAAATGCCCCCAGTCGTCTTAAGAATGTTACTTTAAATGTCCATGCCTTTATTTTATATAACAAAACAAAATGTATGTAACACGTAACCATACTATATCGTATGAGGCTCGGATTGCACAGTAGAGGCCTGAGATTCTGAAAAGTGGATCAGGCCTGATCTATTCTTGATCTAATCTCTATTTCGGGATTAAGATCGTCAGTAATCCAACATCCCTAAAATTTGTCGACTGGCTAAATCTGCTCTCCGTAGATCTTGAGGTATTTGGCATTTGTATGTGTCCCTTTGTTATCACCATTATTTTAGTTTTTTTGATGTTGACTCTCAAGCCTTATCCATCGCCTTTTGAACTTATCTTGTTTACGAGGTTCTGTAAGTCACTTTCATTATCTGCTATTATGACTAAAAAAATAAAAAGTTTTTTCAAACTAAAAACAACAAATGTTTTTAACATAATACTCACTAAGTAGACTATTTATCATAATCATGAAGTAAGTTATGATAATACTTTACTAAAATTCTAATTAAACTATTTGTGGTATATGAAATTACTTTTAGTAAGGAAAAAAAATGTAACAAATGGTACTGGTGCTCAGGTGATTGCTGTCCTTGAATTTACCTACTTTAACAACTTTTACCCACTTACAAACAATAAACGGAGCTTTTATTCATACATAAACAATGAATTTTTCTTTCGTCTAAGAAGGTTTAATAATAGCAAAACGATTTAGAAGTTATGTAAACCATAATAATAGTCATTCTACTCAAATGTGTAACAAATAACTCTTTAAATTTAATATAATTTGCTTTTTTTAGTTTATTGGCTCAGATCGTTTTAGAACACGTGGGTGTATTCAAGAAACACTTTATTATAAATTGCAATCTGTCTTTTAGGATTTCGAAACTAAAATATATCATCTCTAATTTTAAGAACTAAGTATCTCCGAATAGGGATGTTAACTTTTATGCACAGTATTAATAAATCACCATTAGAAAAATACGTAAACGTTCAAGGGTAATATTCTGAGAAACAATGTTGGGGTTCCTCAGGGGTCTGTGCTGGGACCGTTAATTTTCATTCTTTTTATTAATGGCTTACCTGAGTATCTAAAACTAAACAAGCTATCAATATTTGCTATTGATACGTCTATAGCGGTGTCGCCGGGGACATCTGAGGACATATTTTATTTTATAGGAGCGTCTTTTAGTAAGGTCCTATAATCCCTGTTACAAATTATTAATACCTTAACTCATATATTATTATTCTAACCTTCTAAGTATTGAAGTGTTATGTGGAAGTTTGTCAATTTTCTGCATATTATAATAATAATTCATAAAGAAATAACAACCTTTGAATTTGATTAAGCTATATTGTCAATAATTAATTGCATAACCGTTTTTAAAGTAAACAATTTTCCACCTACCATATTGGAATTACCACATTCTTAGTAGGTAGATTAACATTTTACTTTAAATCAATTTCGGAAACAATTCTATCGATGAAATGTGCGGAATTCTTGTTGCATTCAAACAATGTATCTATGAGGAAAAGTGCAATACTTATTAGATATTCAAAGATAACCTTCTTGAAGATTTTCTAAAAATTACAATTAACGGAGTGGCGTACAGACAGTTAAAACAATAGAAAACTGTTCTGTATGCACCAAATAAAAGATTGGAACATTGAACTGTTTATTATTGGCATTTAGGATTGTGAGAGTATATGAAAGTAATATGAAATGTTTTAGTTTCCTGTGAACTTGAAATTAATAAATGTGCTTTGATACAATGTTAATTTTTTCATATTTATATAGTCGCTCTCAAGTTTCATGAATATTTTAAAATGTGGTTCTTTAATCACAATGAATAATATAGTTTTCTTTTCCTTTTGTTATAATTATTAATTAAGCTAAATTACCATTTGACGTCAATTATTTATGAGATAATTAATTTTACCTAGTTACATACTTCAAAAATATTTATTACACTCATATACAGTAAGAGGAAATGTATTTGTATTTACAGATTTGCTACTTTCTTTTATCAAAACAAAGGACAAGATTTGTAGAATCAGCAAACTACTTTAGATTTGTGTTGGAATCAACACGGCGCGGCGTATCAAGATATAATGATTTGAACATGAATAATAAAAAATATAATAGTAGATACACAGTAATAAATAGTGTTATGTTACGTTATATAATTAATTACCTACTTAAATACACATAAAATACAGTGGTGTGCAGAAGGATTTTACTGAAAGGAATTAAAATATTTCATAAAGATTTTTTAAATTTTTAGATTGTTTATAAACAAGAGTAGAAGAAATTGAAAAAATGTCGCATCCAGCAGGACTCTAACACGTATCATTTGCCTCTACGCAGCAACACCCTAACAACTTAGCTATGAATGCTTAGTCATTATTTCGCTTTTTGGCCGTTAAATTCAACTCATATCACATGGTGACACTTACACACTTTCTTTTTTGAATTCTCTCAGCCGAACTTTATGCCATTTTCATAGCCTTGAAGAAAGTAGTTGAACTTAAACTAGACACAAGTTTATAACTCTATCGAATACTAAAAGCGGTATCTTAAACGTTAAGAAAAGTCCAATCCCACTACTCTGAAATTCAGTGATTGCTATTATAATTTAAAATCCCAAAATAAGGATATAAAATTCAGATGGACTCCAGGAAATCGTGGAATAAGGGGCAACGAAAAAGCTGACATTTAGTCTAGACAATCTAGGCAAATTGATTCCTCGGTCAGTATTTTCCCCTACGTATTACAAAGACATGATCAATGTTTTCAAGGGGAGTCATTTGAAAAGCTGGAATGGGGCCTACCAAACCATAAGTAAAAACAAAGCAATCATTTAAGGTCAGTTTGTTAAAAAGCATCTTCAGAAGCCTTGGTTTCAAGGACTTGGTTTGTCTAGAAAAGAAATAGTTATTATATCCATATTAAGATCAAATAATGCGTTAAGGAAATCTTACTTGAAGAAAATAATTTGTCTCCTGAAGATAGTCGTGAGTGTGGCGAAAAACAAGATTTTTTTGCATGCAACAAACTACAATAATATTTCCACCCTTTACAAATCCCTAAAAATTCCAAAAAACGTTTATGTAGGACTTAAAGTATTAAAAGTATAGTGAAGTTCATGTCAGACATTAATACAAATTTGTAAGACTTTTCGTTTAAAGTAGTGCTTCCGTAGTAGTAGTGATTAAAACTGCACAATAGACTTAACCTGTAAACCTGTAATGCTGTAATGCATACACAGGATGACAACTCAGTTTTCCTTTGTAGTGCTTATGTGACTTATCAATCTTCTAAATGCCTCATAAACCTCTGCTGTAGCTATTTTAATCGCACGTGTAATCAAAACGCACATATCATGTAGTCAACTTCAAAAATGTACTCAATAGCCCGGCAGCTGATGCTTTAGTCTAGAAGAAGAACATATATGTGCTTAAGCAAAAAGTGAATGAGTTAGTGTCACAGGTGAAATAAGTTGAATTTAACAACCAAAAACGAAATAATTACTAAGGATTCATAGCTTAGTTGTTAGAGCGTTTCCGCGTAGAAGCAAAGGTTACTGGTTCGAGTCCTACTGGATGCAACATTTTTTCAATTTCTCCTTAATGTAATTTAATATATTCTAGTTTGTACAATATCTAAAACTTTTAAAATTTTAAAAATCTTATGATAAATATCTGAAAAAAATCATTTAAGTACTAAATATTTGATAAAGATATCAAATTTAACGACTAAAACTCTATTGTTATAAAAATAATTTGTTTAATTATCTATCAAATATACAAGAAAAGAACAAAAACAAGAACAGTTCTATTATTCATTTTTAGAATTTTTTTTAATGTTTTTATTTTTTTCTTAAATTTATGATACTTAATGTTATTTATACATTTATGTTACACTATATAAAACTATAATGATATCAATAATTATTTACTAATTTGTTAATGAAATGAATATTAAAAATGTTGTAATATTTAAAGTGGATTTACAAACTAATGAGTATTTCGTGCAAATTGACCACACCTTCTTGGGTTAGTTTAGGTAAATTGTGTCAGAAAAATCTAGTGTGGTCAAACTGTACCCAAGAATTTATATAACTATTTTAATATTTTATAAGGATCACATACTAAACTTTTAACATTTTTTTTTTGTAAAGCCATAAATCTTTTCATTTTGTTTATTGTTGTACTGTATATTATCAATCATTTAATATTAATGCTTGTTTTACTGTTGACAGCTTATTATAAATTTTTTCTTACTCTTTTAAATTTAATATCTATAATGAGTGTAGTAAAAATATAAAAAATATTATTGGTAAATTCCAATTTAAAAGTTACAACTTTTAATTTTACCCAAATAAGAAAGAATTGTAATTAAAATGCTTCCAATTTGGATAGATTTCTAATGTTTTACGTTCTAAATACCTTATTTTAGTTTTGGTAGATCTATAAGACGTATGTTTTTACAAATCTGCAAAACAAAGGATTTTTGTATGTTTCTGTTGAAAGATATGACATAAATAATTGCTAGAGTTAATTGAAACTGGTTACACTATTAAAATACAGACACACAAGTCACTTAATCAATGTATTACATGGTGTGATTATCCAACGAAGAAAGATGTTAATATATAGAAAATGAGACCGTTTTTGCTCTTTTAATCGATAGGTACTACTTAACGAGTAACAAGTTTGTTTTTGCTTTTTAATCGATAGTACTTAGATTGTAAGAAATATCTGTAAGAACACAGAATATCATCAATACTATCATTACCGAAGAGTGAAATTTCAATGCTATTTATACTGGACTTTAATAAAAAAGCTCTTTACCAGATAAAGGCTGCTAAGTCATTTTTGGACATAACATTTTTGTGACACTACACAAACTATGTTTTTGTTGGATAATTGTAAATTGATTTAGATAAAACAGGAATAATACATATATTTACAAGGAATCCCTCTGGGCAACAATAAGTTTATTGATTATAAAGCTCAGATTAAAAATTATGGAAGCTTTCAAAATCGAAAGAATTATGTATATGACACTACAAGAATGTCTTTACATTTGTCATTTGCATGTATCTGCCTACATTGTTCTTAAAATTTTAAAATCACCTTGCACTTGACCCGGACCTAAAGGTCTTTCAAATTTATCAGAATCCAGAAACTATACTCTGCTTTAAAGAAGGTTTCTTCCAACAGTCCAAAGAACTATTTTAGAACCGTCCAGGAACTGCACAGTAGACAAAATCTCGATACCTTTGATGTACTGAGTTGTTTCGTAAGGGTTCTAGAAAGGTTTTTTGGTTTGTTGGAACAGACCTAGAAATAAAATGGTAGTAAAAAACTGAGGCAAAGAATGTAGGTAATAAAAACTGCTTTAAAATTTCTTTGTGTGCCAAGTTGAAAATTTAGAAGTTTACGAATGAAAAGTTACCTTCAACATCTTGATGTCCAAAAAAATGGGTCTGAAAAGCTACAGAATTTTCGATTTTTGGTAAACTCCACGGACCTTAGGTGATACTAAAATGAATGCGTTTGGACGTTTAATGTGACTGTTCTATGTTTTTTTATTTTTCATTATTGTCGAACAAATTTGCTGATACAGGGTTAAAAATTAGAGGCAACAACCTCTGTTCTTTTCCCATGTGGTCAGTTGTTTCACTTAACAGTGACGGCATTGCGCCTAAAGTGGTGTATGTATGTATATATGTATGTATGTATGAGCAAGTTAGGGATAACAGATACCCCTGCGACCTATAAGATCTATTGTGTCTCCCTTTTCTTGCTATATTTCTGATAATTTCTTAGACTTATAGCTGCGCTCCTAGTCCTATCTTCCTTAGAAAGTTTAGGATATCATTGGGTCTCAAGTTAGGTAGTTCTTCCATTTATATTTCGTATGACCCTAGGTATTTGACCCTAGAATAACTTAATGCGATGCATTCTGAGAGTATTTGTATTGAGGTTTCATCCTCTACCTCACAGAATCTGCTGTTTGCTTCATCTACCAATCCTAGTTTCTTCATGTGTCCTCCTAATCGGCAGTGCCTAAAGTGTTACTTTAATGCTAGACTTTACCTTTCAAAACTGGATCAAATGACTCTTTAAAATTTCGACCTGATTTGGGATCTATAACTTTTAAATATTCCTAACGTTGTTACAAAATAACAATAATATATTGCCTAGTTATTCTTACACCTAACAAACTGGTAGCTGTTAGGATATACCTTTTAATTATAACTAAATATATTGCATGTATGAAATAATCTGTTGTACTAAACTAAAAACCTATTTTCTTAATAAGTAGTTTGAGATAAGTGCGAATTTACATTCACGCATGGTGACTTAACAATTGTATACCAGGTTCTTTTCCTGTATTTATACGGTATTAGTCTGTAGATATTTAAAATTCTTAGTTAAAAGCGATTAACAAGTTCCATATAAGTGTTAATGTTAGTATTTCACCTATAACATTATATAAAACAAGACGAGTCGGGATGCTAAGTTTTCGATTTGAGTCCAATATTCATATTAATCAAAGATCTAAGATGTGCTGGAGTTCCGTACGTATAGTTTATGTAAGTATAAAATTAAAAGCGTTTTTTCATTACGGAAATAGGTATTACCTTAATTCGCAGTAAATTCTGTACAATTTCATTAGAAAGTATTTCGTGATATTAATTACGTTTTTGATTTAACTTTATTTAGAACACATTTAAAGAATACGTATACATGCTAGTCTAGTTTTTTTTTAATGAAATAGTTTTACACTATGTTAAGCTATTGTTGACAATGCATCACGTGCTTAAATATAGAACTTAACACCTTAAATATACTGTTGCGAATTAAATATTAAATTATGTAAAAATACGGTATGAATTCTATATGCGTGACATAATTTTTAGTCATTAACAGTATGAAATTCTTATAGAAAATCCAAAAGTTTTCACGAAGCAGTTAACAAACTCAACTGCAATTCGTTTATCTTGGATCTTTGATTTGTAAAATACTTACCATATTACGATGTTAACATTTACATAAAATGAGGTCTACAAGTCAAGTTCTATAAATTCATTGCCTTTGTTTCTTTTCTGCTAACTTATAACTATTTCTTTGACTATATTCCATGGAATACTCAAGATTTTGTAATAATTGTATCGATTCCTCAGGTTTGCGTTGTTTTAAAAAATCATCATTTTTAATCACAGTTTGTCGAGATATTGAAAAACACATGGCAATGAAGCAACTAATAAATGTGTCAGTAAAGGATTAGTGACGGTATCTGGAAGTGTGGTAGAAGAGCTAAAGTACTGCACAAAATAATAAGAAAACAGATTGGAGCTAAACTGTGAAAGGCTTTCGCGGCCATTGTCTAATGTATCAATGGTTTTTGGGCTGTTAGGCCGGCGTCGATTGTCTTGCTGACTTGACGTTTCGCCAACACGAGCGGTTGGCATCTTCAGAAGTTGCTTCCTGGTTTACAGTAGAGTTTAGCGTAGTTCGCAGACAAAAAAAAAGTCTCTGAACATAGTGGAGTTACCCCAGAACATAATACCATTGTTAAGTCTACATGTACATGATACAAGGTTATTCGCTATGTGCACGTAACCACGTGACCCACGTCGCCTGATCTTAGCGCTCGCGGCGGATCTAACGTGAAGTTCAACTGCAGGACCAATTTACATATGATTGTATGTGTTTTTATTAAAAAATATGGGTCATAGTGTTTGTTGCATTCCTTTTTGCCCAAATAACGGTAAAAATACTAAAAGCACATTTTTTACATTCCCTACGAAAGTAAAAAGACCAGAAGAACGTCAAAAATAGATATCTAAAGTAAAAATACAAAAATAAGTATAACCTTTATATAGACCTAAATATGTATATTTTTATACAGGTGATATCAGAATGGATTATACAACAAACATGTGGATAAATGTAGTGAAAATAAATGCTAAAATATCTTTTTAGCGGTGAGAAATCTTCTTTGTCACCAACACCTAGCTATATAATTTGTAGCGATAATTTTATTGGAAACAAAAAATCTGTTCTACCAAATAGTCCGGCTTATGTGCCAACAATTTTTTGAAAACAGTTATTGTGTCACACAGCAAATGCTATTCAAGTTCTCAACAGGTACAAAGTTTCTACATATTGATGGTAATGCTTTTAATTATTAAATTAGTAATATAAAAAATATTTTATTGCTGGTATAATTGTTACTTAAAGCGTTGCATAGATTCATCTCAGTCAACAAGTACTTAGGTTTCTTCTACAGAACAATCTACTACTACTAAGGGGACCCTTATTGCGAAGTAACTAACAATAAATTCATTGAAAATGAAGAATATTATGAAAGAAGCGCAAGTTCTTGTTTAAAAAAAGCTTCTCAAGCTTACATAATCGATGAAAACAACGAAAATCAGATGTTGTTAGAAAATCTTCTTTTTGTTGTATTTATAAATCTCTTGAAAGTGAAAAGTGTGATCTACAGACCCGAACTGATATAGTGGTTCCATAAAAAGTGTTTCCTAATACATTTCATATAATTACTTTTTTACCTCGTAATGAAATAAGATACGAAGATGGTCAGAAAAATATTTAAAAACACTATGAAATATTTTAAAAATTTAATTAAATTGTATTTCAATTTTTTTTTCTATTTAAACCCTGCGTTAGCGGTCCTGCAGTTGAGCTTCGTGATTTGGCCGCAAGAAGCCTCTAGTGTCGTGCGCATAGCCAATAAGTTCCGAATTGGTCAGTATAGTTCTCATATTTTAAAACAAAAAAAAACAACTAAAACATCTAAAACAATTCCCAAGAATTTCACTGTTTGTGCAGTCGACACCGGCACATCCTCTATCTTTATAGTAAGGTCAGAAACATTTTTTTGCCTTTTATGAAACCTTAAAAGGGAAGTCTATTCTACATTTAAAAGAAAGCAATTTACATTATACCAATCACCTAAAATTTTCAATATTTTACTAGTGCTTTCTTCTAACACCTTGTCCTTATTATGTGAAATAATTATAGATATATCGTCCGCATATACTGAGAAATGTAAATCCGAAGCCAAACTGTCAATTTCATTAACATATAACATAAAAAGATAGAGGCCCAACACGGAGCCTTGCGGTACTCCCATTGTAATTATACTCTCCGAGGATCTTACCGTTACAATCCTCTTGTACATCATTATAATACTTAAGAAAAACAAATTGAGAACGTCCAAACACTCCACTCCAAAGGAGTACCTCGAATACCATATGCATACAATTTTTTAATTAAAATATGAAAAGAACACAGCAAAAAATATAGAATTATACAATTGCAGCTTTTTTATAAATATAATAAGCATGTTATTACATGATAATATTTTTGCACTTCATAAGGTTTAACCAATTTTGAAGCACGTATAAGTGAGTGAAAAATTTTCAAAATGCTGCTGATAAGGATATATGGAAAATCGGTTACCATTTTCTTGGTTTTCTACTCTTTACACGCCAAATGCCTCCTAATTAACTGTAACAAATCAATCTGCCATCCTGTTAGACAAACAGACACATCCTCTCTTAATAATAAAATAAAGTATTGTCAGCAACATACTTGCATTTAAAATATTTAACGCTTTAAAACCCTTTAAGCAATAGCCTGGAAAAGTTTCTCACTGTAACAAAATGCAGAATTAACCTAACAATAGTCTGAGGTCGAGTTACGATTTCAATACACAACAATGAATTTTATAAGATAAGTGAAAGGCGTTTGTCACAGCCAAATGTAACTAAACATATTTTTGAAAATGGTAGTCTCTTTATTTTAACATAGTTTTTAAAATATAATTATAATTCAATTTTTGATCGTGTGCAACGAATAGGAAAGATGTTGAGTAATTTTTATACCGTCATTAAATTTTAACTAGATTACGTTTTTGCGTTTATTTAATCAAAACTAATTTGATATGATAACTAATAGAGCGTTAATACAAACTTTTTAAAGGAGAACTTATACATATTGAAAAACTTCTATAATTATAATGTATATGTATAATGTAATTTGAAATCAGAAGGCATAAATATGTGTAATGTAAAAATAAAAGTTTTGTCAATTTAGTTTTCATCGTTTAGAATGTGCAAACAGTTTTATTAGATATGCCTAATATTTCTTACTTTCATATTTATACCTTATCCTATGTTCAAATATATTAAATTAAATATCTTATTTCAAATTGTAAATTATTTTAATTTTTCTAATGGTAACTACAAACCTGTGTGTATTAATTTATTAATTTTACTTGTCAAATCGACAGTTAAAACTTTCACCGTTTTCTTTTGATTAGGTACTTAGTTCTAGTTATTTATAAGTTTATTTAACAAATTTTTAAATTTACGCCTATATACGATAAATTAATGATCTAAAATTGCAAATCGGCCAATAGTATCAACCTCTAACTAGAACCACATTTAAACATATTTCAAGTTTTAATTACACCGGTCAATTTTTTAGTCTGTTATTTAGTGAACCTTTTCTGATTATATGCATCGAAAAGTAAACAAAAATCCCAATAATAAAAAATAAAGTTTGCTTTTTACTTTTTATCATGAAAACGAAATATATAGAGTTTTTGCAGATTTTTTGCAGAGACGTTGCATTTATGAGGCAAGGAAAAGGTGCGGGAAGACTTTGGGTCTTTAACGATGTTTGAAAATGTCATCTAAAAGGTGCAAGACCAATGTGGACTCTTTTTGCTATATTTGCGGTGAATTCATTAAGGTGATGGCCAAAAAATTTAGCTTATCATCAAATAAGACGCTTTGTGAAGCCTATGAAGCTTATTTTAACTTGCCCGTGCGAAGTATATGGGACAGTCGAGCCGATTTACTTCACTACCAGCAGCACTCGAAACAAGTTTCAAATAAGCCAACATAATGTCAAAAGTAAACCAATTGTGCCTCCATTGCACATAAAAGTAGGTCCGATGAAGCAGTTTGTGAAGGTTCTTCCTCAAGACTCTTAGTCCTTTCAATATTTAAAATCATTTTTACCAAAACTTACAGAGGCTAAAATTAAAGCTGGTATTTTCGTCGCTCCTCAAATAAAAAAATAATGGGTAATGAGAAATGAGCTTCTAAGTATCCATGAAAAACAAACGTGGCTGAGCCTTAAAGCAATCATCTATGTCTTCTTTAGAAACAAGTAGGAAGAAACATGCAAAAAGAACTGGTAAAACAAAAAAGGAAAAATTAAGGAACACAAAAAAGGTTTAACAGAATAAAAGAACTTTGGAGTAAACAAAAAAAGGAAGAAGTAACGGAATTGAAAGGAAAGCTTTATCCAGTAAAAGAAATAAAAGAAAAAATAAAACGCAGAAGCAATGACGTAAGGAAGTATGAAAGAAGGAGTATAGAAGCAATGACGTAGGGAAGTAAGGAATAACGGCTACAGAAGCAATAATGCAAGCAAAAAGGTGTACAGAAGCAATAACCTAAGGAAGAAGGAGTACAGAAGCAATGACGTAAGGAAGAAGGAGTACAGACGCAATGACGTACGGAAGGAGTGCAAAAGCAAGGACGTTAGGAAGAAACAGTAAAGAACTGGTAAAAGAAAACAAGAAATAAAACAAAGCAAAAACAAAAATGGTAACAAACAGCAGAGTTGAACGCACAACCATCAATCAGAGGGTGACATCTTTCCATTTAAACATTTAAATTTATCCTATAAAATTTTAATTAATTTTAAGTACCACTATTGTTTTATGATATAATTATATAGTAGGCATGTTACAGTTTTATGAAATAAACTTCCTAATATACCTGAATGGTAACCATATTTGGTGACTCCATATTGGTAATAAATATTTTACGAACCTGCTTGTTCAATTAAATTAAAAAATATGTTAGAATTAATTGTTCATTCTTAAAATTTTACTATATCATTTAACGAAAAAGGAATGTATACCTAAATATGTTGCGTTATATAAACGCGAACTAAATTCACTTTCAATACTCGATACACTAACAAGTCATGAAAGATTTATCTTGTGATCAAATTCGAGGTCGTTACCGAGTAAAGGGGGTTACGTTGTTATACAACGGTCTTTTTATTGCTTCTACTACTTCTAAAGTAGTAAGAATTTATACGGAATTATTCTTGATTGAGATGCAAAGATCGGTAGAAGTGAAGGACCTTAAAGACAGCAAAATAACATGTAGTATTAACTACTTCTTGCATCACAACAAGCGCAGTTGCAAAGAAATATTCAGAATATTTTGAATATAAAGTGAAATTGATCTAATAGTTACATAAACAAATTATATCGGTTGATTAATTTAAGTTCCTTTTAAATGGTCATTTCAAATCCATTTGTTTTGATTCCGTTTAGTTCAGTTTTTAAGGAACCAAATTGTAAAGGTGTTAACTTTTTTTTATTTTTAGGTAACTTTTAATCAATGCCTTTTCAAAAACTTTATTGGAGTGAATTAAAGAGTAATTGCTTTATATTAGTTGAGAAATTTAAGCAAGAACTTAAATGACATTTGATTCTTGACAATTTTACCTTATATTTGTTTTTCAAATCATTCTAATATACAAAATTAAAACCAGACATTGATAACCCAACAACACCCACAATTACAACTAAAAGGTGTTACCGAGCAACACATATGTGGACAAAAAAACAAATTCCTAAGATATACGATTATAAGCCATAGATCTATAATAATATCTCTATGTTATAAGCTCTATTTATGAAACAAATTGTACAGGGCCGAACCCTAGACTTAACTATGCAGAAGATGCATCCTTATACGCTTACGAAAATTTAACGAACTTAGACTTTTCCATTTAACAGAAATATCATTATAAGACTACGCCATTGTTTATGTAAAAGATCGACGGAATCGACTGCTAGATTGACGAGGAATAGAAACAAGACCACGAGGGTGTAGGTTTAGAGTGTTATGTCCGTTTGAAATTTGAAACGTGTAAGCAAATATGGTGGACTCTTATAAACTAAAATCTTGTAAAAAAACTCAACATATGAATCCTACGCCGAAGCTCAATATTCACCCACCCAGATATCCTCAGGGCACCAGAGATATGATTACAACGACGGTTACTATATTTTCTTTAGCAGCCCCTTGTAGTCCACTCCTGGACATAGGCCTCCTCTTGTCTTTTCCAACTTCGTTTTTCTTGAGTTTACTGGTGCCAGTTTCTCCCTGCATTTTTCTTGATGTCATCGGCCCATCTTTTTTGTGGTCTTCCTGCACCTCGTTTATATTTTCTTGGCCTTTATTGTATTATTTGCTTTGTCCACTTTTCCTTGTTCTCTCGTGCCACGTGTTCGGTCCATCTCCACTTGGCCTCCATTGTATTATTTGCTTTGCCCACTTTTCTTCGTACTCTCGTGCCACGTGCCCGGCCCATCTCCACTTGGATTTTGCAATGCTTTCATCGGCAACTTTGTCTTTTCTTCTTAAATCCTCATTTCTCACATGGTCTCTTAAGCTTACATTTGTCATAATTCTCTCTATAGCTCTTTGGGTTGTTCTAAATCTATTGAGAGAATTGTTAGTAAGTGTCATGGTTTACATTCCATAGGTCATGACAGGAAGGATAAATGTATCAAAAACCCTTTTTTAAAGTTAATTGGGATTTTTGGATCTTTTATAATAAAACTTAATTTACCTGCTGCTACCCAGGTCATTCGTATGTGCCTTGTAATTTTGTTTACCTTGTTTTATTTCATGCCCCAAGTATACGTATTTATTTACATTTTTAATCGTCTTGTCGTTCAGAATGATATCCACTTCTTCTGTTGTCATTACCTTTTAAGTAGCGGTTTATCTAGGTTTATGCCGGGTACTATATATAAAGCGCAGAACTCTGAACTATTTGAATCTTAGAAGAAGTAAAGCTATCAAGACAAGAAACGTAAACAACAGTACAGAAATTAAAATGAGACAGGACAAGAGAGTCACAAAGTGTCTTACGTACATCAATTGGTAAACGCTTACGAAAGGGATAAATTTGCCTTAAAGATGAATAGTCTTTTTAACGTAAATAGAAATATGCTCTCTAAAGCGAAAACTAATAACATCCACCATCAGACCCAAATCATTGGACACCAATGAAAAACTCAATACATTATTGCTAAGTTTTTTATCATCAAATTATTCTTACTCTTATTATGCCAACAATAATTGAAGTAAAACTTCTTTAGGCGCGACTAGGGGTAATTTAGATTTATTTTCTGACGGAAGTAATTCTGACGGAACGAAGTAATTGTGACGTCAGAATCTGACGGAAGTAACGGTGTGACGTCAGCTATGGGAGGAGCAGAAGTTTATAAATTTTATTATGGTAATCTTCTAATTAATTTTCAAAATTTTTAAATTTTTCAAGTTTTACTTCAATCGCGCGTAAAGGTTACACGCACATTTTTTTATTTTTGTGCATATTTGAAGACGTAATGTATTTTTTACGCCGTAACTACGAACTTTTCCTTTTCTATCATGCATTTTATTATTTTGGAAACTTCCAGTTTACTTCTTTGTTCATTATACTATTTACACACCAGCTTTATATAATCGCGAAAATATATTATTAAATATTGTCCTATATTTATATGTTTTTCTTATTTAAAATTTATTTTAAATAAAATGGAAATAAAAACGGAACTTTTGCTATGTTTTAGATTGTGATCTTGTTTAAAATTTAAATTAAGATCTCTATTTAGAGTAGTGGAGCAATGACCTTTAAAAATTATTTTAAATAAATGTAAATTTGCAAAGTTGATTTAAAGAAGGAAATTGCTGTAATTCTTTTATGTAAACTAGATTTTATTATAAAATATTTACACACATTTTTTCACCTAATGTATTATATGAGATTAGAAATAATCATTGGAGGTTATACAAATATTTTTCATGTTATTTTAGAAATCTCTACTAAAAGGTCGTTTTAATAAAACACAATAATATCATCTTAGAACAAAAACACGATTAAGTACTGAATATAAAAGTTGTAATTAACATATCAACTAATTGGAGAAACTTACAAGAAAAAAGTTTAAACCTCATCAATATTTTTGATACTTACAATATGTTAATAGCATGAAAATATACAATCGATTACACGTTTTTGCTGTTAACAACATTTAAATATATATTATATTCGTTTGGTCAATGACCTTTTACAATAATTCATAATTTTTACTAGAAGTTTCCAATTATCCAAAATGTATAAGTAATTCGAGAAAAGAAAGACAAAAGCCTAGTTTATATGATAATACAAATCTTCGAACATATTATGTATTACTAAAGAAAGGCTACCGGACTGCCGATCCGAAACGTGTGTGAGTGAGAAAAACGAATATTAAGATATGCTATCTCTCGCAGCGCTATTTGCATAAGTGGTCCCCTCTATACTAAGGGATCATAATATGCCTAGAATACTTGAAGATTTAAATATGCATATAATAAACGTTAAATGAGCATATAGAGACAATAATTGTTTTCAGTATTTTGTCTTTTCCGTTAAGGTTCATCACATTTTATTCAGTAGCTCTATTCTTTATTCCTCTTATTAAACAGTGCATTATTTCCAAAGTTAGAAATGACATGGATATACCTCTTTATATGGAAGAATCTTTTGTGCGTTTGAATGTGACTAAACTAGATAAAAAAGATATAGGTACTTGTCGTACATGTTTTAGTGTTCCTGACACTTACTTTCCTTTACTTTTTTATTTACTGTTGTAAAAGATAAACCCAACTTTGACTAGGAACTAAAGCTTCCCATGACGTACTGTGTTTGACAATGACTTACGGTTATTGTGAACCAAGTTCAAGTTAACGCTCACTACTGAATTTTGTACAAGGGTTGTCTTTTTAGTTTTGTATATAGCCGCTTACAAGGCGCCACCAATAGAGCCTTCAGACACAAATCTACCTAACATCAATCTTTTGTTGATATAAATCCAGAATTTCATAGCGATACAGCAATTTGTGTAGGTACAGTGGATTTTTGAAATTAGCAAGTCGGTTAATATTTCGCTAAAATGTTTTCTGTGTTTGAAAATGAAGGACCACTTCAGTCAACTATTTCCCTCTGGTATTACAAATTTCAAGGTGATCGCTCCAGTCTTAATGACGAATCCATGTTAAATCTACCCAAAACAGCAGTCACACTGTGAGATAAAGGTATTTAAAACATCTCGATTAAAAAGATCCTACATGAAGAACTATTTGTTACGAAGTTGGTTTGCTGTTGGATTCCTTCTTTGCTCAAACAAGAACAAAAAGCGGTTCGCGTCAAATGGAGTCGAAAAATATTGGAACGGTTCAACGAAGGAGGCTCAAAAAAGTTTATGGTATTATTAGTGGCGAGTAATCTTGAATTTACTCCTATATACGAACCGAAAAATAAACGCCAATCTGCTGTATGGTTCTCGAAGAACGGTTACTTCCGATTGGTATATAAACGTTTGTTTACCAGAATTTATCGCAAAACTCTGGCAAATCATCCTACATCAAGACAATGCAAGTGCTCACACTGCCCAAAAGACAATCGAGTTTTTGGAGCTTCACAACATCGAATTGTTGACCATCCACCTTATAGTCTCGGTCTAAGTTCCAACGACTTCTTCACGTTCCCAAAGATTAAGAATTTGCAGTCACCAGAAGAAGCAATCGATGCTTTAAAACAACGATTTTTCAGATGTCAACTGAAGACTGGAATAATTGTTTTACCAATTGGTTAGAACGTATCTTGGTGGGACATATTTTGAAAAGTAATAAACTACTTTAAGTCTATATATTTTTTGTCATTATGGCTATATATACAAAACTAACATTCAATAAACATTCGTATTTAAAGTTAGCTATTGGGATCAAAAACTTTATTTTAAGCTAATTTTATTTAGATTTTTGTAAGACCAGTCTATCGAAACATTTCGATACTTTAATTAAATTGCATTTAAATAATCTATGCTTGAATTGTTGTTTTTATTAAAAAAACCAATGTTCTTGTATTGTGAAAGTCATTCAGATAATGTCAAATGGTTCACTTGTTTGAAGTGATACCTTATGGCAGAGAAAGTGGCGTAGCAGATTCTCAGATTATTACTAAAATATAGGTGGTATATATTTATTTAGTATATATAACTCAACATTGTGCTTTCTTAAAAATTTTGATTATTGGGATACTTATCAATTATGTAAGATCTACTGCATCATTTTTTATAAATTGATTTAAAGATATTTTCTTTGTGTTGTTTTTCATTAGTAAGAATTTATTTTGAAACGTTATTTTTTAGTTGAACATATTATTTTTTTAATAGCATTGAGTATATAGGTATTATAATTATTTTTGGAATTTAAAAATTAAAATATTAACGTGCTTATCATATTGTTAATTGCACTTAGTACTAAATTATTAGTAATTTTAATAAAACAAAAAATTCAATAAAAAAAAAGAGTGTGCGTGTAACCTTTACGCGCGATTGAAGTAAAACTTTTTGACGTACGTATCGGAAAATAAATATTTAATTACAATTCAATTATATTTATTGTCTATATACTTTACAAAAAATTAGATTTTATATTTATATTATTCATTAGAAATAGGAATTTGAAAGTTATCATTATTTTTTATAAATGAAATAATAGGTTTATGATAACTAAAATGTGAAACATAGATTTTACTCTCTAAATACCATTAATGTATTTGAAACCGTTTGAAAATTTTAAAAATTTCATAAATAAATTTTGAAAATTTAAGCTCCTCCCATAGCTGAAATCACACCGTTACTTCCATCAGAATCTTCCGTTAGAATCTAACGTTAGAGTTACCCCTAGTCGCGCCTAAAGAAGTTTTGCTTCAATAATAGGTAAACAATATTAAAAATATACACACATTACGTTTAGAATGTGTGATTTTGTAGCTGTATCTACCTTATTGTAATACAACACAACACAAGATCCTTCGATAGTTAGATAACCATTTCATTTTGTAGCATTTTATAGCATATTCCATAAAATTTAAAATCCTGAGTTGAGTTTGTTTTCTTCAGTTCTACGAGGGATCTGTTATTGCTGGTAAAAGATCAGCCATCCTGACTAGTGGTTTTATGGCCTTTATGGCTATCTAACCAAACCTAAAATAAGTATAAGCAAGTGTTAAAACATTTCGAAACAAAAACGTGCAACATGCTTCTTTACTTAAGGGGGCGTCCACAAATTACGTGAGGCATTTTTCCGGATTTTTTGACACCCCCGCCCCCACTGGTGAGATTTCATAAGATTTTTCCTAACGCCCTCTCCCCTCCCCAAATCTCACGTGAGATTTTTTAAAATTGACATTTTAACTGTAATCGCGTTGGATTAAAAAAAATACAAGAACATAATATAGCAATGCCAGTATTTGATAATAAAAATCAATAATATTTATTCTTATTTAGTCCATCAGCTGTTCTGCGGGGTTTGGACAAATACGACAAACACTATTGTGTAAAATTTGGCTCTATTTTCATTCTAGAAGCATTTTTGTACTTTAATTTAATTTAACTTTTACACCGTTTTCTACTTAAAAAAAATTACGTGAGATTTGCTAAAAACCCCCCTCTCCCCCAAGTGAGATTTAGAAAGATTAAGCTTGACCCCCTCCCCCCTCTGAACACCTCGCGTAATTTATGGACGCCCCCTAACGTAAAGCTTCCCTATAAACAATTATTTACTATCATAATATGTACGTATGTTATATAAACTTACTTAATCAAATCATAATGAATGTCACTGTCTCGTCTTTTTTTCATTTTCATTTTTCTTCAAATCTGTCTGGCGCTGATAATATGCCCTTTGAGGTTCACAATTTCTTTTGCTTTTTAGCTCTTTAAGTCTATAAAACGAAAATGGCTAGGTATAAATAATAGGTATAAATAATTAGGTATAAATAGTGTAATTACACACCAAAAATAAAATGTATGCATATAGAATAGGTACTCACTCATTTTCATTCAATATTTTTTCATCACTTTCTTCATTAATAAATCCACTTTGTTTATTCATATTTAAAACAAACACTTTATACACAAATTTAAACTATTTACCACAAATGTATTTTGTTTGACAAGCTGTCAATTCATACAATTACAGATTTAATTTTATTTAATATACTTAGTAGGCGGAATCGTGTTAGGTATTTTGTATCAGGTTTTGTTTCCGGTACGCGGTACATTAGAATGACGTCACGTCCGTTAGAATTACTGAGTCACCACTAGTCGCCGCTGAAGAAGTTTTAGTTCAAAAAATGTGTTATGATGGTTTCCATTGTTTTGGCAATTAACGTTTTTTTCATCTACTCAGTTCCATAAAAACAAATTTTTAATTAGTTGCTTTAATATTATTGGCTTTATTTTTAGACCAAGTACCTTAATTATTTCATCCGGTTTTGTAATTTAAAAATTAGACAAACAAAAACTGACTTGAAATTGAAAAAAAAGTAACATCCGACAGAAGTCCAACCTGCGATCTTTATTTTTATCCGATGGAGCTTTGATCCGTTTGGTCAAAGATGATCCTATAGTGAATAACCTAGCGTTTTTGGTGCTAGCTAGATTTAACTTATGTCTTTTAAGACACTTACTTTATTCATCACACATAATGTCATTTCTTTGTCGTTTTACTTTTTGTCTATGTTTCTTATTTTGAGTATATTATCAATTAAATTCCTTCTAGGAAGTCTAATAACAATGTCAAATCCCTGTGTAAATATCTGCGACCTTATCATTGGGTGTTTATTCGTTTTGTCAACTTTCTATAATAAAAAATACCATATGCGGAACATTTTTTCAACTATACTGATTGATAAGATCAGGAAATTTATTTTAAAATATTTGAATAAAAAACCAATAAAATATTATTTGGGTATACGCCAATAAACTTAAGGAGCTGCCGATATTTAGTTAAATTAACAATATGTTTTTTTCCTTAATTGGTTTCTGTATTAAATTTATTTAATATCCATTGCGTGTTAGAGTGTGTTAATATTTTATTTTGAATTAATATTAAAAGTGGCTAATTGCGAGTCGAACTCGCCCATGAAAAGTTCCGCAACAGCAAGTAACATAATATAAAAGTTCTTGTAGTTCGTTGTAACTTTAAACGATGTTTAAAAAAACTAATTACTAGATCTCGTTCAAACCTATTTTCGGTAGAAGTTTACATAGTAATGTACTTCATATCTTTTTTTTAGTTTTATAATTGTCTTATAACAGAAGTTACAGAGAGGAACACATATTATACCACTTTAGAAGAATCTCTCGTGCGAAATATTGAGTTAAAAAAAATGATTTTAGAATTATCATTTTTAATGACCTATCCATAGATACCACACATGTATCTAGGTATGGGTTTGATGAAAAAAAAAATTGAGTATGGGGAACCCCCTAAATGTATTATATTTTTGTATAAAATCTTAAGTCGGTTCAAAGAATACACGTACTTACCACGTTTCAACAGTGTATATCTTAAAATTGTGTAAAAAACTGGCTGTGACATACGGACTGACAGACAGACAGACAGACATGACGAATCTATACGGGTTACGTTTTTTGGTATTCAGCTACGAAACTCTAACAAGTAATTTAGTTGACAATTTTATAATTTCCTATAATCTCTAAAATCACAAAAGTTCTATAAAAAAAAAAAAATTAAAATAATAGTCAATATATATTTTATTGTCTCTGTAGTATAAAACTTAAGTTAAACACATTACTTAAGTACTTTACTTACATCAGTTTATCAAACTTTTCGTTGAACCATTTAATTAGTGCGTTAATTAACGGTGCATTTCGTGTATTAGAAAGTTTGGTTTTGGTAGGATAAAAGTAGTTCCAAAGGGTTCATTTACCACAAAAAGTAGAAACGAACATTCTGTTTTATATTAAATTGCCTTTAAGTTAAAGGGAACAGAAACGGAACGCAGGAATATGTTCGTTAAGACGAAGAACCAATTCAGTGTTAGCGCTGGCTTTAAGTTTAAATTAAGGTCGGTGTGATATGGATAAACAAAAAAACGTTACTAATAATTAATTTATATAGAAACAAAGATGTTTTTGGCATCCAAAGTGGTCTTCTTTGTAAATTACTTAGACGGAATTGCTGAATTTAGAAGAGAACGGCAAAATGACATCTAGAGGTGAAGTTGGAGAACTGTAAGATCAATCAGCTTGGTTTGCATTTTAATCGCTGAATGTTTTAATCGTTACCCCTTCCTTTGGTAATATTACCTTAAATGTCGTGTTGACTCTTAAAATTTTATTGAATTGAGCAAATACTCTCAGTCCCTTAAAGACATTCTAGAAAAGTTAGCAGATTTTCTTAGATTATCGCTGCGTTTTCTCATTAAGTAGATATCTCTTGTTTTCATTAAATTCTAACGCAACTGTCTCTTCTTTCTTTCTTTGCCAAAACATCAAATAGGACTAATAATTATATCGATATCTGACACGACTTTTATAAGCCAATTACACGGAATTCACGAATTTATAATTTCACCTTTTGAAAAGGGTTTCTTGAGTCGCGATAATGCAGTATTTAGTGGAAGAAGCATGTCAATTTATGTAGAGTTCAGACTTTGCTTATTTTTTTTATTTCTTGTAAATAGAAGCTATGTAAATGTTTGAATTTTATCATTACATAGGTTGATGCAAAACCATCAATCTGCATTGCAGTAGTAATTCATTTTGCTGCAGCAGCACGGATCTTCTGTTCTCTCCAAAACTGGCTTATTTTGGTATAGTTCTAGATCTAGAGATTTATAGAGGTCTGCATCATTTAATCTTAAGATATGAGAAGTTATTCAACACAACTGCCTTTCCTTTTGCTCTGTTCACGACTGACAACACGACTCAAAAATCAAACAGGTTTGATCTTTTCATGATCTACATTATTTCGAGTCCTGGACAAAATTTACATTTCGTACTACATGAATTTTATAGTTCTTCGTGATTCAAAACCCACGACAAAGCAACTTTAAACAAATGTACCTAGCGTCTGAAAGAATAAAACCTAATATGTTCGTTTCCTCTGATTGAAATGCAGCTTAATTTATCCATATTCATTTCCTATTAAGGTGTAATTCTACAATCTGTGTTATGTGTTTTTTTAACCTTTAGGAATTCACGAATTTAGTATTTCAATTTATGAATAGTTTTTAACAGTTACAAAACTGATATTTTCAAATGATTTTATTGCAGAGAAATATTTAAATGATTAATTAATGTAAAGTTATTAGCTACATGCTACATCGTTACCCCCCATTGTTAAGAAGAAAATAGTACTGGTCTAGACAGAATTTAATTGGATTTGAACTACCTGATAATGTTTTTTACCTTAATTAATTCAATATGATTGTTAAAAATACAAAATATTTCTCAGCGGGTAATAAAAAGTAATTCGTAAGTGATTAAAACCAGTTTATTACATTCTAATGACAACAAAAAATTAACATATCCGTTAAGAATCATTATACCACAGCATGAGTGCGACAACTTTTTTATTGCAAAAATATTTAAAAAACAAACAACAATTCATAATTAGTTTTAGTATTTAAACTCACGTAGATACACTTATTTCAGTCATATTTTATGAAGTATTAACTGAATCAAATTAGTTATATACGACATATTTAATTAAAATAATAAAACATATTTTTTACATACATAGGTGTAGCTAGCTATCTCATGAGCTCGTGACCGATATTTGTATTGTTTATTTTTAAGCAACAGTTGCGAAAAATTTCTTAAGCCAACACTTATTATTATATATAGATATTAGAAATAATAAAAAACTACTTAGGTATGTTACCTGCTGTTTTTAATGTAACCGTAAATGATAGCTGTTTAACATTTAACAGGTTTGATTTTAAATAATCATATAATATGCAATTTTGCTTTTTAATAAACAATTTTTATTAAGGAATTAAGTCTACGATTCTAGTGTTTTTATTAATTAATTAATTTATTTATTTACGAGAAAACCTCATTACATTAAAAAATAAAAACAAAAAAATATATAAACATAAAACATAAAAAGGCGAAAACATACTACCAAAACGTGACACGATTCCACGCCACCCGACGCATGTCAGTACTTATCAATTCCATATATTTAATATAGTCAGAAGCGCATAGACAACACGCTATGTGACCACACGCCGCGACATAAATATATGGAATTGATAGGTACTGAGATGCGTCGAATGGCGTGGCGTCGTGTCACGTTTTGATAATATGTTTTCGCCTTCTGATATGAAATGGCATTACACTGACGTCATTTTGACGTATATGCAAGTAGAACCGGGTTTAACTTAGAAAGACTAAAACTATCTTTGTCTTATTAACGCGCATTAGTAAGAGATACTTTTAAGACAAATGGCAAGCTGCACTGGCACACTTAATAATGTTCACCAGTGTTAACATTTTTCTTAAAAGTATCTCTTTCTATTGCGCGTTAATAAGACAAAGATATTAAATCTTTCTTAGTTAAACCTGGAAACTACGCTTCATTCTAACCCCGTATTGGTTCTACTTGCATATACGTCAAAATGACGTCAGTGACATATGAATGCAAATCCAAGTATAGCTAAAATTATGAAATAATAAGATTAATAACAATAATAATAGAGACTATTAATAATAGTTATATTAATCTATTGAAACAGATTTCTATTAGTTTTTTCAATACTAACTAATAATTTTACTTGTTTCAGTTCTTTAGTACGATTCTCTTTCAATAATATGTAAGCACTACGAGCCTAGTGGGCTCATAGCTTGGTATACTATTCTTTTCCACTCTCTTTTGTCACTTGCTTTTCTTTCCCAGTTCGTTACGTTAAGTCTTCTCATATCTTCTTTTACTTCGATGCTCTATCTTGACTTCTTCGCATTTTTTCTGCCAATGCACCATTCTGGGAATTCTCTGTATTTAAATCATGCGCCTTAATTACTAATAATATAGAGCTTAGTAAGCTCGTTATTTGTTCTTCTTATCCATTGTACATTTAAATTTTTTCCACCAAAGATTTTGCGCAGTAACAACTCTTGGTGTTTTTTGTTGTGACCCATGTTTCAGAAGCATACGTTACTATCAGCCTTAATACGGCCTTGTAGGTTCTTGTTATTCTCTACGAGATGTATTTTTGCTTTTTAACAACCCATTAAGAGCATATATAGCGCGGTTATCTGACATAATTATTTTCTGTATTTCTTCTCCAAAGTTAAATTCTCTTGTGAAGGCAGTTTACAAGTACTCAAATCTTTTAACTTCTTCGAATTTATAATGTGTGTCCTTTGCTGTTTTTATTGTTATGTATTGCACCCGAACAAATTCTTTATTTATCCATTCTATATACTTCATTTTTTCTTCATTTATGTATAATCCTTTGGTCATTGCCCTCTCTTCGAGCTTCATGACTGTTTCCATCAGTTTTATTTTGCTTTTTGCGAAGATTACCAAATCGTCAGCAAATGCTAAGCACTGATGTTTTTTTCGTGGGAGATCAGACCTGTTTTATTAATATTTTCTTCCTGTATAACCTTTTCTAATATTATGCTAAACATTATAGATGATAATAGATCACTCTACCATACTCCTTCTTTGACCTCAAAGCATTCTGTTATACCAATTTGGTACACATTCATTTGATCCCGAATCCAGAAATATCACAAAATTAACTCATAGACGAAGTATGCGAAAGAAACAGTTGTACAGTTTAAGTGAGGTCCAATAACAACTAATAACAATTCTTGCAAATATATGGGCCGAAAAGGATATGTCTTCGGCAGACTTCCGGCTCGAAGTAGCCGAAACCTAATGCAAACTTAAAGAAAAAACTGCAATCAAGAGCCAAAAATCTACATAAAGTAACATACAGGCTAAAATACATAAGTGTCATTTGATCGTAGTACGGAAAGATCAGTTTGGTCACTAGCTATCCTGGTCAGAGAATAGGATCAGATGAAAGTTCCCTAAGTGAACGGGAGTCTTCCAAACTATATGTGAGAAATGTGGTATAGCTGTGCCATAACAAGAAAAATAATTGTTTTATCAGTTCCACACAACTTAGACAAAAAAAAAGTGTGAGGTGTCAAGGGACACCCGGATGGAACGAAGTTCCTTTCGATTAATTAGTGAAGGAATTAGTAATTTGTAAACACAACAGAGTGTTTATACATACATAAGCATTTATTATTGTCTGTATAAAATCTCTACTTACCTAACAGTTCGTTTCTTTTAACAAAAGTGTCCATTTATACAATACCAGAGCTTTAGATAACACATCTTTTTAGAATTACTTTTTATAATTTAAAACAGGAATTAACAATTCAATACAAAATTTTAAAATTAAAATATTTGACAGTAACTGACAGTTAAGGTAATTTGAGGTAGGTACCTAAATAGTCAAGTTACGAACTATTTTTAAAATGTTTATGAATTTATTAATTTATAAAAACAGGATGAAATAAAATGTAATACTATTATAGTTAATTATTATTTTTTCTACAGTATTTTCTTTTTAATGTACATTTTCTTTAAATTAAAATAGTGTCTTTTTAATTGTAATATATCTATCTATGAGAGAGAGGGAGAGAGAGTTATTTATTTTTTGGTCTGTGAGAGAGAGAAACATGCGTGTGTCGTGTCATAGTGTCGTGACAACTTTTGGTATGAATTTTTTTTGGCTAGCTCCTAGCGTCAGTCGTAACTGTTGGTAACGCGCGAAAGGGAACTTCGTTCCAATAAATACTGTTTGCTCAATGTTACAGATATGTTACTCTCCCTATATTTCGTAATAAAGAGACCAAAATGAATACTATTTTGATCAATGTTACAGATATCGTACTCTCCCTACATTGCGTAATAAATAGATAATAAATAAAAATAATAATTTCGTAAAAAAAAGTTTTTTTCATATTACATGCATTGAAACAGCTAGTTTTGATCCCTGTTTTGCCTGTCAGAAACTGACAGTTGTTTTTGCCCTAGTGGAGAAACAACGTTGTTTCTCCCCTAGGTCAGAAACAAATGTTATTATTTCAAGTCTGTCTGACAGAAGGTTTCTGACTGACAGTTGCATTGGTCTGAAATAGTCTTACTTCGACTGGCTACAAAGATCAAAACTCGCTGTTTCAATGCATGTGATATGAAAAATATAGTGTCTGGCACGGGATGAAACAAAGATATTTCTGACCGGGCGAAGACAGCCCTCGCTTCGCTCGAGCAGTCAACTCTCGCCCTAGTCAGAAATCGTCTTGTTTCACCCCTTGTCACACAATATACTATTTCATATCACATGCATTGAAACAGCTAGTTTTGATCCCTGTTTTGCTAGTCGAAACAAGACAATTTTAGACCAATGCAACTGGCAGTCAAAAACTGACAGTTGCTTCTGTCCTAGGGGAGAAACAAATGTCTGTCAGAAACAACGTTGTTTCTCCCCTAGGGAAGAAACAAATGTCATTATTTCAAGTCTGTCTGAATGTTTCTGACTGACAGTTGCATTGGTCTGAAATGGTCTTACTTCGACTGGCTACAGAGATCAAAACTCGCTGTTTCAATGCATGTGATATGAAAAATATAGTGTGTGGCACGGAATGAAACCAAGACGATTTCTGACTAGGGCGAGAGTTGACTGCCCGAGCGAAGCACCCCTTTCCACACAATATACCATTTATAAATGTTAAAAAACAACGCTTATAGGTCATTAATTTTAGAATTGACGGGCATGGGCTATATGGGGTTAAAAGAATCATAGGATTAGAAAACAATAACTATAATTCTATATAATTATACGTATAAGTGCGAATATATAGATACCTGTGTGTAGGTAATAATAAGCCGGCCAAGCGTTAAACGTGCAACTTTTTTCCTATAGCATGGAAGTAACACTTGTATCTGTCGTTGTTTCTACGTTTACTATATCTCATATATGATTAGAAAGCATGAGTAAAACAAAAACACTAATTAATAACCTATTATGGAGATAAAAAATTTAAATATTTAATTACCATTATTTTTGTTATTTTCTGATTATATAATACTTTATTTAGCTTATAATTATGTAATTTTTAATTGGGTATATTCCACTATATCTATTCTAAAACTCAAATAATTATCACAAAACATCAAACTGTTAATATTCAATTTATTAGAACATATATCTCTTAAAAAATCATTAACTATGTTACGGTTGTGAGCAGAACAAGCAACATTGCATATAAACGATACTTGATTCGTATCTTCAACCATTTATTGAATAGTAACAGAGATTTCACATGGATACTATTAAAAAGTATCAAAGATATGTGTAATTAAATTGAAATAAACTGAATGTATTTCCCAAATGTTTAACCAATTGAAACACTTAAATTTACGAGTCTTCAAGGTACACCATTTGCTGTGCTGTTGATAGGGTGACGTGTATAAATTTATAGTTACAAAGATATATTATTGTATTATTTGTTGTTTATGGGTTATCTGTTGTAATTTTCGTAGTACCATTAATAGAAAGACTCTGAAATCAACGACCTCTACTGTTTATAATGAATTAATTATTTCTATTTTACATCTATTCATGACCTAGTAATAATTGATAGATGTAGGTATCTATTGGAATGATCACCTACACTTTTAACAATTACCGCTGTTATAGAAAATCCATGCTTAGTAAGAGCAATCAATGAAATAAACCTTGAAATAAACAAAATAGGCGTGCCTAAGCACCGCTGGCTTAATGCGCCCTTGCTCGTTTTTAATTGTGCTTCAAAATATTTGTAATATGTTAGTTCCTTTTTGGGGGAGTTGATCTATTAATTATAGGTTTCTTTCATGTTCGTGTAAACTATTGTTCTTGCCAAATACTTTCCGCAAAATCATTTCACAAACCTATACCTTAATACAGATTTGAAATCTTTGTTTTTATGTTTATTGTAACTAGTTCAATCCGTTAAGTATAATTGACCAAGCAAGAAAAAAACTATCTCGACTGAGTTTTGTAACTAATCTCTTAACATCTAGGCCAACATTTTTCGATATCATTAAGTTGTAATACAATCTATCAGCGGATTATTTAAAAAATGCATCATGAACATTGTTAATACGAAATGAAAGTTATATTTATACACTTTCAATAGTAATTTTTAATAATTTGATTACTTTGGTTAAATTGTAAAAAAATTCATGAATATTAATTCTAGAGTACTTTTTATTATAGTAGGTACATTATACAAAGTATAAAAAATGAGAGATCATTTTGGTAGGAACCGCTTTTAAACTTTAACAGTTATCTACACTTCCAATAATCATCAATAATAGTATATTCTGTAACAAGGTTAGAATGAAAATTCGATACGAGTGGAGAATTCCGAACGCGAGCGTAGCGAGCGAGAGGAACCACGAGTTATCGAATTTTTATTCTAACCGTGTAACAGACTGTATTTTCTCCACGACCATGTAACAATTCTGTTTATTTAAATTGAAATATGTAGCAAAACAATTAGAACGTCGCACTGACAAACTGAGTGATAGTTTTAAAATTCGCAGGGCAAACTATGTTTTTTGTTGAGCAATTACAGAATGTTATTCCGTCACTAGTTATAGAATGGAAATACATGCAAAACACATAAGAAGCAAGTGTTTCAGAATGAATATTCTATCTCAAGAGTGAGAATGAACACTTTCTATTA
The DNA here is from genome assembly GCA_964028335.1 of Altica lythri. Taxonomy (NCBI): domain Eukaryota; kingdom Metazoa; phylum Arthropoda; class Insecta; order Coleoptera; family Chrysomelidae; genus Altica; species Altica lythri. The sequence continues at coordinate 17,990,900 of OZ034807.1, read as the reverse complement.
TTAAAAATGAAGTCGGAATTATTACATTCATTAATGGTCGTGGAGAATAGTATTTTCTATCACGCGTATGGAATGTACTATATTCCACAATTCCACACATTTCAATAATAGATTTTGTGACAGTATAGAGACATTACTGTCTATCTTGGATAAGATGCAGTTTCTATTACATAAGCATATAAACTTTCATATTTACTTTGAAGAGTATCCAATATTATATCTTATATTTATCTCCACCTTTTTAAACATCCAATATAACGTAATGAAGAAATAAATCAGAAAAGCGGTGATGTGAACCAATTTTAGTGTGTTATGATCTAATACAAGAGGACATCACATTGCCAATTGGGACAGAAGGTAGCTACGAGGGTTAAAAGTGATGTTTTTTGTCTCGACCAACATGATCAATATCGTACCTAAAGAAATAAGGATGATGTAGTTAAATGATTTCTTGAGGAACATACCTCTATATTGGAACCAGAGGGAGGCGCACGGGGTGAAACACACTAAAATTTAAAATAATTAACGTGATTTGTAATAAAGGCGTCAATTGCGTAACTGACTCATTAGATTATGAGCAGCTCCAAGTTGGGTCGTTCGGCTTTAAAAACGGTAAATTGTAGAAAACGTGATTTTTGATGTGTTCACCAAATGTATAATTTACTCGTTACAATAAAAGGAGTCATATTAAAAAAATGTATTTCTATGATTTGGGGTTGGTCAATCTAAGGGGTGAAAATGTGACGTTCTCCAGTATAAGATCAAAAGACCCTACAATTGGTACACATAATACATAATTTTTTTTAATTATTTTGTAAACAATATATTTAATTTTTTTTTGTTTTGTTTCAGGTAAACTATGGAGTGCTAATAACTGTATTAGTAAGTTTATTGTAATTAACACCAAAAACTATATATTTTTTTATTATTTACCATATTTTTTTAAACAATTAACAGCCAAATCTCTAAATGTGGTGACGTAGTATTGATTTCTTTTGTAATAAACGCATACCAATACTTAATGTAATAATTATTTTGTGTTAAAATAGGTTGATTAATATAAATTTTCGTACAAGTAGGCACTATCAACGATCATTGATTGTGAAATTTAACTGATTAGTATACTTTTAAATTGGTTATGACATTGAATTAGTTCCTCGAGTTGTTACAATTCCTTTGGTCAAGCCCATAAAAAAAGAAATTAAGTCTTAAGGTCACTGAAATTTGACTGTGTGTAACTAGTCAATATTTTAGTTAAACTATTATTAAATTTTATATTTATAGATCTCATTATTGATATAAATTGTTTTTATTTTATTGTGTCTAGGCACGCACTCACTGAAGGTATTGGTAGTTATAAAAATTTTTAATCTGTTCCTTGTACCAGTTTTGGTTTTGCTCCAATTAACTCTATCGTGAAAAAATTTTAATGTAAAATATATTCAAATTTTAAAAAAGCAAAAAATGCTTTTATAATTTCATGTCTTCTATTTCTCCTGGTCCCTAGATAATTTTTCATATGCACAACCAAAGGGATAAGTATATATAATTTACAATTTTATTGAATTAAGGTACCAAAAAAAAACAACCAATTCCTTACATAAGTTTATATCTATACTAATATTATAAAGAGGATAGGTTTGATTTTTTGTTTGTTTGAAATGAATACGCTCCGAAACTACTGGACCGATTTCTCGAGTGACATAGGCTATGTTTCATTTAAAAAAAAATAGGGATCCTCACTAAAATGCCATTAATGTAACCAAAAATGACCTTAAAATCCTTACATCGCGTGCGCTGAGAAAACTATTGATTATAGAATAAAATAATGTACTACGATTTTGAAGAATATGTAAATATCTACAACAAATGCCGCGACAGCATATGTCTAACTGTTATAGTTACGTCACAATAACTAATTTTTAATTTTTTATTAATCCTTATCAAAATAACTTATTTCATAATCACGACAGATATCACAAATTTAGCATGTGCAATCGGACGAGACTACTTATAAAGGAATTAAAGGACAATTAAGTTGTAGCAACCAATATAACTAAACCACCAGCTGGTTAACTAGCTCATACACTGAGGATACCGATGATCCCAACTGATCTACAAAATCCATTTAAACCGCTTCAATTTCCTATCAAAACATCTTTCGCTTTTACTAATAAGGTCAAGGTCAAACCTTCCGCCTAAGGCGGGTCGGAGCACCTGAAAATCAATTTATTTTGCTGCCAGAAAATAAAACAACATGTAATATTGTTTACAGGGAAGCGTTGACCCAATAAATTTAATGGCTTTTGTTATTTTTCTTTAATCCCCGTGCAAAGCCGGGGCGGGCTGCTAGTATCTTATCATTCTATTGATATTACGAACAAAAAAAAACAAATTTCGTACACATATTTCTCAACATATTTCCCATTTATTATAAAATGTAAATAATTCAAATTCTCACAAATTAATTCATTACTTCTAATTGTTCTCATAAATTATTTTTGTTTAACAAATTTTAAAGATTAGCAACTAATAAGCATTTTAAAACGCCTAATTATTAATAATTTTAAATATATTTAAATAGAATTTCAATGTTTAACAAAAAATTATGAAAGCTTTAATAAAAATGTCTTGTCTTTATGTAAATTTCATTGTTTTATTTGTTTATATTTTCTTCATTCGTTTATGGTATAATTGCTGTAATTAAAATAAAATTCTGACATGTGAAAATTTTTAGATCTTTTAATTTTTTACGAACAGTATTGATACTTCCACATTATTATTTCGTAATTATTTACAAATATTTCATGATTTAATTTTTCATTATTTTGGTTAAAAGTATCGCTTTTTTTTTAAAAGTAAAATTTTGTTATAGTTTAACTAATATTAATGTGAAAAGACAACCACGCCTTCTAACCCCAACAAAGGAACCGACTTTAGAATCTAGGTTGCCAGATATATTTCCGAAAATATTTATATATTTTGAAAATGTTCTCTCTACTTTACTATTCAATTGTTCGTCAATGACTCTTAGAAAGATAATATAAAAATATTCTTACAAAATACATACTTAAATTAATTAACTAGGTTCTTCATATTTAAACAGTTTTCACTTCTAATGATATCAATTTTGTATATATTACTTATACTTAAAGACATTTTTGAATAACGGCAACATTGTGTATTTACTGTCCCATTTTCAAGTCGGTTCGCACCCCATTGATATTAATGTAAAGAAATGCCGACGGCGCGGTGGTACATCAAACGAAACATCAAAGAGGAAAATTGCAAAATGCGACATAAGTTAAATACCGCCAATAGTCTTGTTCCGCATTACAGTACACAGTAGCGTAATTGATTTTTATTGATTTTTTATATAAGATATATATTAAGGTGGGCTTGATAGTACTTAATATAGTAAGAATTTCTCGTTTAAATATAGTACCTGGATATACCAATATATTTTCTCAAGAAATTTTTGAATTCTTTTTAAATTGTATGTTCTTTGTGGCAACTATTTGCTATTTTGTTAGTTCAGGACTTTCTTTACAGTTTACATGTAAAAATTCCTAAAAAATGTCTCTTTTAGTAAAAAATATATCAAGCTTTACATTTCTTAGGTTTTGAGAACGAAATCGAATACCTCTTGCAAAAATTTCTTAATTGAGTGATGAAAAACATTGCTGTCAGAATTAGTTTATATCGAAATAAAAATTATAGGATTTTGTATATTTGTTGTAATTTAAATTAGGTAAGAATAATAGCCTTATGTATATGAGGCTAGTTCAATTAGAATTCATCTTTCTCCAAAAAAAAATTGACAAATATATGTATGAATAATAACCCCTATAATTAAGGTACATATTCCATTGTTTTTGCAACCTATATATACCCTAGTCTAAGAATTTTTTGGCAACATGAGCCAGGCATTCTCGTGTGGCAAAATTACACTACGTGTGAGCTTTTTTGGATATTTTTGTCTTATTTATTTATTTAGCTTCTTCAAAGTTTCAAGGTTTGCTTTGATACGCGTACTGTTTAGTTTATGTAAATTATATAAGCAATGGTCCTTTACGGTAGAAAAATGTTAACATGTCTTTACCTGAAGAAAGTTAAGCTTTAAACCTTTTTGGTGGTAAATAATGACAGCTTACCAAAAGGTTTGAAATAATCACAGCAACAATTATAGACAAAAGAAAGTGACTTCCATTTTACTTGTATTTCCTGATACATTTCAAAGATAAGCCAATCCGTAAGCTGTTTTGAATATCTATAAAAGGCGGTGAACGCATTGGTGCAAAAATTTTGTATACGATACTATGGATTCTAAACTCACACCAACATTTCTGAAATTGTTTTGATGAAATTCAACGTTTACACATTACATTCGGTCGTATATTATCATTGGTTTCCTCTTTTCCCTTCATACACCATTGCTTGAAAGTAAGATACTTGCAAATCATGCAAAAATTGAGTTACCGCACGTTTGGACGAATTGTTTAAACAAACGCTATTTTTAAGTCACATTACTTAAAATCGCAGTCAATTACAAACACAACTACCAGATCTGGAATCTACATTTCTTAGGTATCTTCAGATTTAAAGACTACCTAACCTTAATACCATGTTGAATAAAATACGCAAGATCCGTTATAAAATATTCTTTATTGTTTTTATTTTAAATAGCAAAAAAATATATGACTAAGAATAGAATAATGTTATACAGTTACGCTACTGCTTTGATTATCATAATTGCCATTCAATTCGATTGTAATCCGATTACTACAACTATTAATAACCTGATAATTCGATTGACAGGTTAATAAGTTTTTCCATTTTTTATAGTCCAAGAAATTATTTTAAACTAAGACATTTAAACCTGTATTCTTGCTGACTTTTTTATAGTCAGAGTTTATATGCATTAGTACAAGAAAATACAGATTCAAATTAGGTGAAAACGCTGTTCAACACACTCACTCTCCTGTATTCCTGTTTGGTCCTGATTACACAAGTAAAGTGGTACTTACTAGTACCTATTACAAATGATGTATTAAACAAATATTGGTTTTTACTACTGTACTTTAAAGATAAAAAGGGAAAACTATGTATAAAATTATAAAATAACTATTTTGTAAATCCCATCATTAACGGTAAGCTGTGTACTTTTCAGTGTTAAAATATCATTTCAAATTTTTGTTAACTTATCAAGTACAACTAAAAGTCTACTAATTCTTTAAGAAAAAAATAATATTGTCTAATGTATCAATGGTTTTTGGGCTGTTAGGCCGGCGTCGATTGTCTTGCTGACTTGACGTTTTGCCAACACGAGCGGTTGGCATCTTCACCTTCAGAAGTTGCTTCCAACCGTCGTCTGGGACAGACGGACAAATCCGCCGTAGCGGAACATACCCTCACTATGGACCATCGGATTAAGTTTGAGGAGACCCAAGTCCTCGCTACTACATCAGCATACCATTCCAGACTCTATAGAGAAGCCATAGAGATAGAGAAGCACCCGAACAACTTTAATAAAAAAGAGGAAGCAGTCAAGATCAACAAAACATGGGTCCCCACAATTAAGGGTGCGAAAACTCTACCCTTAACGAACAACACCGACCAGAACCGATTGGAATCGAAAGCAACTGAAGCCCCGCCCACTTCCTTTCCGACGTATAAATACGGGCTCCGTCCACGCAGAGCTTAGTAGTTCGCAGACTGTCAACCAGGAAGCAACTTCTGAAGATGCCAACCGCTCGTGTTGGCGAAACGTCAAGTCAGCAAGACAATCGACGCCGGCCTTACAGCCCAAAAACCATTGATACATTAGACAATGGCCGCGAAAGACTTTCACAGTTTATAATATTGTCTAATTTATATTATATTTATCACGACTGCTTTATTCAACATGATCACAACAAAAGCAAAATGATTGAAAATATGATTCGAAACGGCCTAGGAAAGTTGTTTAATAATAAACAAGGTCCTGTTTAAATTAGAATAAAGTTATATAATATAATTGTATAAATTTAATTACAATGTTTTTATTACAAAATTAATAATAGTACAGTTTAAAAAATTATAGGTATGGTTCAAACTATTTGTATTACGTTATACTAATAACTGGGGCATTATTGACATCATTTTATATTCGCGCACAATGATTAGGTATCATTAAATACATGTTTATATTGTAATCATTATTTAACGTGACATAAAAAATTAAATCTTGATAGTAACTTGTGTTTTTGAGTCTTTAGACTAATCCGTCTAAGAAACATTGGACTTAACTAGAACTACTGGAAGATTTTAATGGCTTAGATTTATAATGATTACTCACATAAAATTTGAATAGTGTTGTTAGCTAGGGCAATTTAGAAACTTTTGTGCCTCGTGCCAATTAGGATAATAAAGTATAAATGAATTTAAGATATAAGAGTTTACGTTTAATAACGCGACTTAAACTTCTTAATTAGTTGATTATTACCTTTGAACTAAATTTGTTTATTACCGAATATTTTCTCTATTTCCCTCACTTTCCCTACTAATTAAATAACCTTTATTATCTTTTATGTCCTAACATAGTTTACATAGTCAGCCATCGAAGTCTTTCTGACTGGTTGTTTGCATACTTCTTGATTCTGTATTGTTGTCCAGGGTCATTTCTTATTGGATCGTAAATCTGTCTCAGAATCCTTCTTTGAGCTATTTTGAGCCAGTTTTAATTTTGTTTTGTGAAAGTTCATCTGTCATGATGGGTCTTATGACTGTGTGATATATTTTTATTTTTGTTTTTCTGGGTAAGTTATTTTATTTCAATATTTATTTTAGTCCAAACTTGCAGTCATTTCCAATTTGGATTCTGTTTTTGTGTTGTATTATTATCTAAGGTGATTGTAGTTCTCAGGTATTTAAACTGGTAAACCCTTTCAAAGTAAAATCAATTCATTCTTACATTTTGACCTATTCTATCTCTTCGCTTTGGTCTTGCTGAACCTATATATTTTGTTTGGCCCTTATTTATTCTAAGATCATCCAGCTTTGCAGCATTTTTAAGTTTGGTAATATCGTCCAAGACATTTATGGTTGTATCTCCCATTATAAGTATTTTGTTGGCAAACGCTAGTATCGGGGTCTTGGTTCCTAAATAACACTGTTTTAGTGTTCGTCTTTTTTACGATGCTTTTAAGTACCATACTACAAAACAGTAGAGATAATGCATCTCAGCATCTCCTTGTTGCAGGCCACTATTGCCCCCAATTCTTTTGGATATCTCAAAAATTCGATCTTTTTTATGATGACTTGTTGCCACATCTGGAGTAGTTTATATTTCACATGTTACTTCTATAAAGACTGCTCGTTTTTTTAAATCGTTCAGGTACGGACTGTTTCCTGATCAAGATTCATCATTCGTTTTTGGTACTCAGATACCTGAATGTAAGCCTTAACAAGGAGTACAAGTTTTTATTTTTTATAAATAAAAAAAATTTAAGAAGCTGATTGTTGCTACAGAATCTGAAGTTTACTTTTATCAGGGTTGCTCGTTTTTTACTCTGATTTAAGTGGTTTTCAAGTGACCACAGACGCTCTTCTCTGATTAAATTCCTGATTTGTGTCTAGTAATGAGTTACCGTAATTCAAGACTTGCGGTCGGGTCGTAGGAAAAAAATAATCAAATGGCTTTATTCCAAATGCAGGCCTTTCCGTATAGTTTGTTTAAACCGCAGCACACCAACTAAAATTTCTGTTCCAAAGTGTGCTGAACTAAAGAGTGTATAATCATTTTTGACGATTTATATTTCAATAAAATACCACTTTTTAATTCTATGACATATTCCGAAATAAATTTTTGTTTTTCTTCTTCTTGTTTCGCATAAAAATGCGTCATCCAACTTATGTGCTTTAAGGAAAACGTCACTGTAATTACCTACTGACGGTGTAAATTTCAAATACAAAAACAAATGTCTGTGGAAATCACGCGGAATTGTAAATCTGAATTCCTGATAAGGAAACCTGATTAGAGTCAACAGAAAAACGAACGTGTGCGGCTGACCTTAGACCGCATTCTTAAGCTACGTTTTCAATTTATTGGGCGTATTATTTGTAATACGAATAATTTTTACTGTACTATTTATTGTAATATGTATGTAAAACATTTCTTAAAAAAAGTTCTGGAGATTGAATTTAGATTTGAAAACACACTTTATGTCAAATTCCATTAGCTTTCGCTGTTAAAAACTTTTTATACCTACTTATTGGTAGGAAAAAATCTTATGGATTCGCGCCAGCAATAAATTTTGCACTGTTTTTTGTTTTTAATTGTATTTTAATTTTATTTTAATTTTATTATTATTTTATTTGTTTAATTATCAGATCATTGTGCAGTACAACAGTGATTACTAAATATTTTAAATTAACTTTATGATTCTTTTGAATGTGTATTACATTTGAAAATATTCCTACTAAAGCAAAAGTATAATTTACTAGCTGACCTGGCGGACTTCGTACCGCCTAACACTGATGTCTTGTTCTCATTTTTTCAAATTTTTACGATTTTTGTTTAGTTTTTTATTGTAAAGGGTTTTTCAATTGGCACGGGTAGATTTTGGCGCCCCATGGCGGTCATTTTGTTTTGGTGACATCTGTCAAATCTTTTGTTTATTATTCAGTTGTTTATGCCAAATCATCATGGCAAGTTACACGATTGAACAGCACGTTCAAATAATAAAACTTTATTATCAAAATGAGTGTTCGTTAATGCAAATGTTGCGCGCATTATTTTACGGTAGACGTGGTGGCCCTTCACAGTCGACTCTTCAATGTTTGGTGGCCAAATTGGAGACGATCGGTCTAGTAAATCATCAGCCAACACACGTACGTTCAAGGAACGCAAGATTGGCTGAGAACATCGCCGCGGTCCGTTAAAGTGTACAGCAGAACCCCAGGCGGTCTATTCCTTGCCGTGCACAAGAACTCGGCCTTTCGCACACTTCAACTTGACAAATTTTGCGTCGAGACTTGGACCTACGCTCGTACAAGATCCAACTGACCCAGTAGCTCAAAGTTCATGACCACAGTCAACGCCGTTTGTTCGCTGACTGGGCTTCGAATCGTTTGGAAGAGGACCCTAATTTTGGCCGAAAAGTCATCTTTAGTGACGAGGTGCATTTTTGGATGAATGGCTGTGTTAACAAGCAAAATTGCCGTATATGGGTATGGGACGACACCAACCCACGCGAGGTTCACCAGGTGATAATGCATTCTCAAAAAGTTACTGTTTGGTGTGAATTTTGGGCCGGCGGCGTCATTGGTCCGTACTTTTTTTAAAACGATGTTGGTGAGGCCGTCACCGTCAACAGCAAGCGCTACAGAACGATGATGTCCAATTTTTTATAGTCCAAATGGAACCATATGGACTTAGACGACGTGTGGTTCCAGCAGGACGGCACTACGTGCCACACAGCAAACGCCACGATTGACATTCTGCATGAACGATTTGAGGGTAAGGTTATCTCTCGCAGGGGTGATGTGAATTGGCCACCAAGGTCATGCGATGTGATCCCGCTAGACATTTTCCTGTGGGGTTTCTTGAAGTTGCAGGTCTTTGCAAATAAACCACAATCGACCGATGCCCTAAAGGTGAACATAACACAGGCCATCGTTAAAATTCATCCGGATCTTTGCGGAAGAGTCAGGCGGTCATTTGAATTATGTCATATTCCACACTTAATGGCATACATGCACCTTTCAAATAAAAAAATAATTTTGTTAATACCTTACATACAGCTTGTTTTATTCCATTTCAACATCTACCCGTCCTTATTGAAAAACCCTTTATATAGATGTACCTACCCGGCGCGCGTTGACGCCAACAACTAAAATAAATTAAAGAAAAATAAAAGAGAAGAGATGGAGAAGGAAAGAAAGTTTATAGTTTTGTTTTACTTATCGCACCAAAAATATATTTATCGAACTTATATTTATACGAATTCGGTCCAGTAGTTTTTGAGTTCGTCGATTTCATACATAAAAACACATCCTTTTTTTCCTTCCGAACAGCAACGCTGTTAGAGGAAGGTATTGTGATCGCGAAAAATTTTGATCTCGGGTTTTTAGCGGAAATGCGCGTTTTAGGGTTACTTGAGCCTAAAAAACCCAAAAATAAAAAATGTCTATCTGTCTGTCTGTCTGTCTGTGTGTCTGTGAACACATTTGCGGCTAAACGGCTAATCGGATCAGAATGAAACTATAAAACCTTACTTATAATCACCATCGGAGGAATCTGATAGAATTTGAGTAAAACCGGCCGACCGGAAGTGGACGTTTACTCTTATCAAAAAATGGAATTTTCTGAAAATATTGGGTTTTCATATAGTTATTGGCAAAATATTTATACTTTTTGGAAAGAACATGTAATTTCCGACATTTTTGAAAGAATACATTTTTTTGATATTTTCATTAGTTATCGAGATATTGACACTTTTATCAAAAACTGGAAATATGTGAAATAAAAATTGTGGATTCGCTCTTTCACTACTTGTTATTATACATGCTACTGTTCGGAAGGTCGTGTGGTGCCCACACCAGATTTTTATATATATATAGATTACTTTGTACTAATGAAATTTTTAATTTAAAAAAATTTGAAAAATACTTCAATATTCATTTAAATTTCTACTTCTGTTGGCAGTCCTTATGATTGCCTCTGTTTTTTTATGGAGGTAACAAAATGTGCAACAAATAAATACATTAACGGAAGTTAAACGTAACCATTGCATATTATGAAATAACTAATACAAACAAATGTTAAAGACACATACATAAAACTAAAATATTGCAAATAACTACTTTTTAATTAAAGAACAATGCTGCATTTCGTTCTGTCGAGTTATTGTTTTAAATAAAAATAAACAAAAACAAGAATATATAGCAAACTAAATTTAATGCGACACTGACAGTTCTTAACCAGTTGAACGACCATAGAAATTTTTTCTTAGTTCACCTTTAACAAAACAAAAAATAACAAACGTAGGTGTACCTACTTTTTTTATATGAATAAATGATCTAGAAACAAATAAACTCATTTGCATAGCATCACTTATTCGAGCTTAAAGAATGCTCTGTTAAATGAAAGTAAAATGTAGATAATTCATTTCAAAATGGCTTTCCCATCGATTAGTTCCACGAGTTAATTGCTGTATTTTACAATTAATTGAAATAATCTCGAAATGAAACAAAAAGGTACATGAATTTTTTGTGAAAGTTCTTGGATAAATAAATTGTTAGTAGTATACTTCCGCGGTTTGAATATGACTAACAAGTCATAATTAAACAAAATTGCACATACATTTTATGGCTCAATGACGAACTGCATTCCATTAAAATATTTTCTCCCAAAAACCTCATAACCCCTCTGTGTGCTAATTAGTTACAAGCGTGTTGTAATACTATAAAATCATACAAGTAAGAAAGGAATACATGCACATATTATGCATTTACGAAGAAATACAATGATTTATACTGATATATGTATCTAGTTATATAATTTACTCTAGAATAAAAGCTTATTGAATGTTTGTTTTAGTTTTACCTAATTACAAACAAAAATTGCATAACAATTTTTTAATATGCATAAATACAATTTTATCAAATATTAATTCTTAACATTACAATTTCAATGAAGTTTTTTATATAATCGATCTTATATTTTAGGAAACATCTTAATTTCAATTAAACTATAAAATAAATCTCAAAAATCAAATCCAAGCAAAATTCACTTTGTTCACATTGTTAAATAGATTATAGGCTGCAATGAGAAGTTTATGACTTAAAACACCACAACTCTTTATAAATATTTCAATTCTTTACACAATTTCAAGAAAAAAGACAGAATAACCATACATTAAAACCTGGAGCGTTCGATATCGTGTTTGATGATGGCAACACCAAAATTGCTAACAGTCGCTTGACTAGTACACCTGGCTTAATCTTTCATTTTATATCATCAATAGCGGATGTAACCGAGTAACTGGTATAAATTATATATTGTTGTTGCTAAAAAATTAATTATAATACAATGGCGTTTTAACGACCATTTGAAACGAGTGATGAAGATGCATCATCTTCGGAATTATTAATAAATGACAATAAAAATTAAGGGCAACGGTATGATTCTTCTCGAAATATGCGTTTTATGAACTGGTCTTTTTTCTTCATTTCCATAATAATGGTCGGCATTGGCCTCAGTGAGATTAACAAGCCGACGATGGTAAACCGGCATTGGAAGGACTTCTGTTCAATTACCCTTATTGTATTTCTTTTATTGGTTCATGGTACCGATTTCAGGATATTGGTCCTGTACTTGCCTATACAGATATGGTCTTCCATTAACGGTTCATGTATGTGACTACTCCTGCAATGACTTCAATTCCTGTTTGTTTTTCGCAGTACTGTATGTCGAAATCCGTTCGGCCGTTTACGAGATACAATAATAATGCCCTTTTGGCAATATCAATACGGTCTTTTTGATGCTTCATCTTACCCTATACAGCAACCCCTTTACAATGATACGTCATACGTCGATATCAGTCACGAGATACAACGTTAATGCCCTTTTGGCAATCGAAAACTATTGACAGTTGACTGCTAGCGCCCCCTTAATATTTAAAAATTCAAATCTGGCGCGCTTTATTCAAGTTCCGAACCATTTAGCACATATTTCAACCAACAGTGCCACCTGTGGCGACATCTAGCGGCGAAATTTGGAAGCAGTGAGGCAGAATCCCTATAGATCCACTACTCACGCCTGTTTTGATATATATGTGTGTGACTATATGATATGTTTCAAGTACTATTTCTGTTTTCTAGAGATTTACGGTTTTATCCTGCTCCGGACCATACTTTTTGGTAACTGTAGTTTTAGACATTTCTGATCCTTTCCTTGCACGTTTATTAGCAGGCTGGTTGCTTTGTATTACTCTATTTCATTTTATTTAAACCAGCTAGATTCGTTAAAACATCAAATTATTCTGGAATCTCTCTCTCTTTAAGGTTCTTTAAGGATAATATCTGCGCTGATCATTTTTTTACAGAGTTCTAGGGAAGAGAATGTAGGTATATATTTGTTAATTTTTATAACTATTTTAAGAACCAATATCTATAAGAAATAAAATCTTAAAAAAGCTTTTAGACATTTCTTTTTGGAAAATCTGACTCAAAAAATAGGATTTGGAAGAGAATTAAAGAAAATAAATATCTTTTTAGTAAAAGTTTATAATATTGCAAATTCTAATATTCTTAAAATGAATATCGGCAAAAAAAATTATATTTTTAAATTATAAAATGTATTAAATTATACAGCAAGAAAACTTATACTCACTTTTTTTAAAACCTTAGTAGCCTTAAAATCTGATTAACCTAAAACTTAACAGTTTGTTACTATATAATGTCAATATCTTCAGCCTAAAAAAAATAGATTTAACGAAAAGTATTAAACATTAAACTATATGTAAAAATGTTTACAAAGCTCTTAATTTTTTTTTTAAATTTAAAGAAAAAAAGCTTAAAAAAATTACAAACATTCTTCACAAAAAAATAACTAAATTTAATTAAACTGAAAATTGTAAAATGTTGGCAGGTGGCAGCACAGTGAATTCATTAGAAATGCAAATCCTTCAAAGTCCAAGCAAGGGTGGTTTATGAAAAATAACTAAAAATAGTATACATTTCTATTGAAACAAAGTCATAGTTGTTATTTTTCAAAAAGTCCACCCTGTAATTAGGGATTAACTAACCCAAACACAATAGAAACCCTAGATAATATTGTCACAATAAGTAGCTGAATAGATCCCATGACCGTAGAACCGAATTTAAATTAAAATAAAAATTAAAAGTAAAATAAAAATATGCTACATATTAAAAAGTAAGAATTAATTATAAATTAATGCAAAAAGCACTTACTCCTTTAATTGTCGTATTCATCCGACGATGAGTCAGATTCGTTGCCTGGTCCGATAGGAATTACAATGGGTTCGAACAGTTCTTCAATATTGATATCAACACTCCCTAATCGTTCTTTTTCCTTCTTCATATGGTTTATGGCATTGGTCCAATTTTCCAGTGTTACGTTTCCAAAAAATTTATCAAAAGTTGTCTAACGTCATTCAATTTAAAAGTTACCTATATTCTTATGTATTAGGATATAAACAAATCCTCAATTTATAGACTAATAACGTACCTGTTTTTGCAATTATACACATAGGGTTACCTTAATCCCTTAACCCCCTAACGACCACAATTATTCTCGTTAAAATCGAAAAACGAAATATTCTAAATATCGTATTATGACTACTTATTCCTTACCTAAGAAGATTAAAATATGATGGATAAAAGAAATTTCTTAATACCGATATAAATAAGTACGTGCGCTACTGATTTAGGGTCTTGTTTACATTTTACGATTTAATGACTTTTCTTAGCTGCCAACTCCAAACAAATGGACTTAAAATAAAAAATTTAGAGAAAAACTGAAAACGAATTTAAAAAAATGGCAAATTACAACAGATAAAAAAATAAATGCTAAATAAAATACCCATTAAAACAAATGGAAAAAATAAACAATAATAAAAATTTTGTGTAGTCATAAGAAAATAATTAAAAAACTATAAAGAATAAAAAAAATAATTATACAAATTATATAGAAATTCACACAAAAGTTTTATATTAAAAAAATATAATTTATTGCTATTGTTATTTGTTAATTTACTTTTAGAACTAGATTTAAATCTCTTTTGAACCATATAAAAATACAATATAAATTAACCCAGTAGTGGTTTGTAAACTATAAAAAACAGATTCCAAGTAGATATTTAATAAAAAAAAATAATACCCAAATTACTCTAGAATTCAATAAGCATAACAGATTTAAAATTGCAAATTTCTAGAAGTAAAAAAAGATGTGTTAAATGTCGATGACAGAACATCTTCATGCATGAAATAATAAGCAATCTATTAACATACAAATCCTTTTAAACTCCCCATTTTTTTTCAAGGACAATGTTAATAATTGAGTAATTAAATATGTACTTAATTTAAAATTTCAGTAACTATATTTCGCAGGATTAAGAGAAAGTATGTTATTTTCGTACCAGTTAACAATAATGTTTTTTTTTGTTTTATGGCAATAAATCGTGATAAATAGGTACTGTACAATTTACAAAATTGGTTATGCATCATTTATATGTATTTTCTAGAGATAATGTAGAAAACATAGTAGATAATATAGAAAAAATCATGTTTCAATGTCAGTGTCAATGTCAGAGTCACTGCCATTTCACTTATCGTTAGTTAGTTAGTAAAAGTAAAAAAAAAGTAATATAATATTGAACACAGATGGAAATAATTGATCTGATTGATAAAGATGTTAATTATTATTATCCGCCTACATTATTATAACGCACGGGAATATTTTTCCTCTTTTATATAATAAAATAATTTAATACTAGTTTATTAAAACTATTTTATATACAATTATTTAACTTATTTATACTATCTTAAAATTATAGTTTTTTAATTATATGATTGCGTATGCACTACAGAAAATATATACGAAATATACTGTTTATATATTTTAACGGTTTTTTTGAAATTAAACATTCTGGCGCGTCTGTTACAGACTGCAATATTATCCTTATTTTTAGTTTAAACACGAAGGAGAAACCGAAAATATGTTTCATCCGGCAGGAACATGCGATCTCTACCTAGCGCCTCTATCCACTTCAGTCATAGATGCATTATTATATAGTCAATCGAAATTTTTGATCATATCTTGATTCAACTGATATCAAATATGACATTTACCTGGTTACTGAGCCCGAGATAGCGAGCAAATCATTCTGGCAACAACTTAATTGTCTGAATGGCATCCATTTCTCCTTCTTCCAACACCACCATCACTTTCGAGGGGGCCTCAGCAATTTTGACCCCCAAGCCAAGATGCTTCTGTAACACTATATTTTTGGGGCCTCGCTATTGGTGCCTACTTTTCTCTTTGTGCTTTCTTCTGTATTGTACGGTTATTAGTAGCGTTCTTTCTGTAGGTGAGTCTTTTGTCACTTTGGCGCTTTCATGTTCACCGCTTATCTGTTTTGTTGGACCTGTACTTTGTCCTAGTAGTTTTGTATGGTATGGTTTTTATCCTTAAGTTTATTTGGTTTTTCCTTTAAATTAGTCCTCTACGCTTCCTTCTTGCGTATTTGGCTTTTTTCACTATGCTGTCGACGTGTTCTTTAAAGCTTAATCCTTGGTCCATGTTGACTCCTACGTATTTTACTAATCTGATCCATTCGATGTTGTCTTCTCTACTCGTTATATCTTCATATGGTTGGTGGTGTCTTTTTTTAACAATATGGCCTTGTTTTTTTTGTGATTAATCGCTGTTTTTCATTTTATGCATCATTCGTCCATTTCCTTCATTGCTCTTTGTAGGTACCCCCTTGGTTGCGTAACCGTTTGCTGTTATTGTAATGTCGTCAGCGTATAAATACAGAATGGTATGTGTGTCTTAGACACGTCTGCTGAATATATTTTGCAAAGCAGTGAGGATAGAACAGCTCCTTGTGGAACTCCTGCTTCTTGTCATCCATATGTTACTGGACCAATCTTAATCCTAAATTCCCTGTTTTCCAAGAATGACGCTACTAGCTTCGTAAATAATATTCTCATATCAAGTTTAGACATACCTACGTTCTGTTGTGACGTCATGCAGTGAATAATGAACCATTATTCACTAGTAAATAATAGGTCTTTAAGAAGCACTAAATTTTGAAGAACAGTCGTGGACCAAAATCAATTTTCAACTAATCAAGGAACATAAATTATTTAATAGTTTTTAATTATTTTCTAGAATCAGTTCAAGTGAAATGTGTTAAATAGTCAAAAATAAAAAAGATCTAGATGGGTTTGCAAGTTTTTTTTATTAATCGTGAAGATGGTGGACAAATTTTAAAAATAAAACTTTTTCTTTAGATTAAAACTTGATCTGACAACGCTGGTGTATTTAAAGTTCTCAATTCATATACTTACATTACAGTACAAGAATAAAAATTATATGTTTGTTAAATTTTATAATAGGTCAAATTTCTTTGGCATTTTTGATTCTGGAAACACCAAAAATTAAAACATTTATCTAATTTTTGTAAACTTGATCTAACAATTTCAATACCTACAATTATCATCTGTTATGTAAGGTTGTAATACTTAATTGAACATGGTATATTCTTTAAAGCAAGTGGCTTTATCAATTTAAATTACACATTAAAATTTACGACCTACATTTATAATAAAATTAGCACTCTTATAGAATTACTTTTAGAACAAAGAGAATTTTTCACAATTTTTTACAACAATGATTGTGAGAATGATCTTTGCTGATTTTTTTCTGCAAGTAGGTCTCGTCTTACAACAATAGACATAGACCAACCTGACATTCAATTTTTCTGTTATCTAACATTTTCTAGTTACTTTACAAAAACTCTATTTATCTGCATCTAATTCTACAAATTCTTAAGGAACACTTGTTTCAGATATTTATAACCAATGTGTCTAAACACAATTTAAATAAAACTCCTACGCAAAAAAAAAGTACATTTAGAGAGCAAATTTCTGCATGTATTGCGATAGGTTCTCGAAAATGGCTTTAACGATTTAGTGTAAATGAATGAAATGGCAGGAAAAAGTAAAATGTGGTGTTCCTCAGGGCACAGTGTTGGGTCCTGTTCTTTTTAATGTTTATATTAATGACTTATTAACATTGGAGAGTTAGTAGCATGTGTTGAGCTTTGCAGATGATACTGTTGTTGTTTAGTCTTTTTTTTTTTGGAATATATTTAATTGGCTTAACAATTAATTACGCAAAAATAATTTACCAAGCGACAATACATTAAAATTTTTAAATAAGAATAAAAATATTGTCATCCACTCTTCATCTAAAGCAAAATATTTGGGAAAAACTTTAGACAGTCATCTGCAATGGGTTGAGCATATTAATAACGTTGTAAACACCTTAAGAAGTTTTTTGTATAAATTCAGATGTTTGGCTAAACTCTTTGATTTCCAGTTTTTTCATCCAAAATCACATAAGATGGTTGTTAGGGTATGATAATTTCTTTAAGCCCACTGTTTTCTATATTATAAAAATATATATACAAAGTCTAATTTCTGAATAAACAATTATATTCTGATTTAGCTACCTAGACTGCTTATAAATTTGAAGGTATTATATTCCTATCCAGTTTAAATTGAAATATATAGCATTAAAAGTGTGCTTCTTATTAGTTTATTTCATATATATTGTGATGTTATTTGGTACTGTTAACAAAAAATGCCAAAAGGAGCTCGGTCGCCCAAGGAATATTAATAAAAGAGACAACTAAATCCATCTTCAGAAAAATTCAGTTTAATTAATAATTGATTTCTTCGTTAATAAATTATTACTATTTTGCCTTAACAATTTCTTTGGTTGCAAAGACATGTTGCCTATCCAACAAGAGGCAAACATGCGACTCATCCATTAAAATCAACGATCAGACACTGGTAGCGGGCGACTCCATTACGCTGGTTGGTATAACGATCTCCCAGGACTTACTCTGGATCGAACATATTGCATCCATAGCAACTGCAGCAGAAAAGAAATTAGGCTTTCTGTTTAGAGCACGGAAATATTTTTCCCCATCTAACTTGGCTACTCTTTACAAAGCCCAAATCTTGAATACTGCTCGCATGTATGGGGTTCGGCGACTCCGACAAGGCTCGGAGTTCTGGATGCAATAAAGGGCTGTTCGATGAATAAACGACACCAGTATCACCAAAAACCTAGCCCCATTATCCCACCGAAGAGCAGTGGCTGATCTTTCTTTGTTTTACCGATACATAAACGGATTTTGCTCAGAAGAACTCCGCTTTATAATGCCTCAACTTGCCATACCTGTCAGAGCAACGCGACGTGCCAACTCCATGCACCCTTATACTGTTCAGTGCCCGACATCGAGAACGGATCGATTCGATCGTTCCTTCATCCCCATGGTGTCCAGATTGTGGAATTCCTTACCTCCCTACGTCTTCCCCACTCGTCCTAACTTTTAGGCCTTTAAATCCCAAATTAATAAACTACCTCTTCTGCCCCAATAGATGTTCTCGGTACATTTGTATTTAGGTCTATACCTACGAGGACATCCTTAATAATAATAATAATAAAAAAATAGTTCAATATATGATTCTTGGTCAAATATTTTTGTTACTCGTTTAATTAAATAGGTGTTCATGCTAATTGTAAGATTCAAAAGGATTTCTCTCCCGCTCGTCTTATTATTCGTCCTTAGAGTGTTGCTCTCGACAAAGTCCCTTTTGACATTCAATTTTGCCTATTTGAATAACATTGAAGAGCTTATATTTGTTATTTCTTAAAATAGGGTTTAAGTATGAATCTTTTCGTTATTTAATGTACTATCTCTTCTTTGGATGTCTTCATTTGTAACCATTCCATCCATAGACTTTTTAAGACACAAAATTTCAAAAGCTTTAATTAGTAATAAGGAAATTCTACTTATTAAAAATAAGATTTTAAGGATTAGAAAATCGCTCTCTCTCTCTTGAGCCGCGTCCAGACATATGTAATGTATCGTGTAATGTAATGCGAATTCATTTGGACGCTACCTGAGCATAGAATGAATGCAACCAGAATACTTACCGCGAATTGTCTATCCATTTAGTATTCGCGAACATGTCGAGAGTGGGAGTAGTTGCGGGAACGTCCAAACGTTGACTGCGAGATTAGCGCGAGCGCCTTTGTGTTCGGGCAAAAAACCGACATCCGATGGATTCCCTCGAACCATTCGGCGAGCGTTACACGTAATGCTCGCAGTGCCGTCCAAACGGAGAATTCGCTTTACATTACACGTTACATTACACGGTACATTACACATGTCTGGACGCGGCTTAACGATTAAAGATAATGCGTTGTATGGATCAATAAATAAAGTATAATATCGTTTCCATCACCTAGTTGGACTTTAACCGAAGAATGCAGTGCATGTCAATTAACAAGTACTTTACCAGTTGGTATTTTAAGCCAATCTGTTAAAATATTTGCAGTAATGTTTGCTCATTTTTGTGATATGTAGAGAACGAAACCCAGAAATCCTTTATTATATAAGCGGCGAAAATTCGAACAAAACAGCCCTATGGCGATTATTCAATTGGAGTCTAGTTTCACCAATATATATTTTTTTAACATAGATGACCGATTTGATTATCAAAAGAAAGCAGTTTAACGAAATTATGTCACAAAGAATATAAATGTGAATATTTAAACATAAAAAAAAACAATTTAAATTTTTATGCAATCTATTCGTCAATATTTATTACATTAAAACTAAAACACGACAAACGACCATAAAAATTATGCATGATTTAAAATTTCTATCTAATAAGAAATTAATTAATTCATCGAACACGTTTTTTTTTATTTAATGTAATTCACATTCTTAATTCAGATACCATTTCAGGAATGCCTAATTTATTATACCGCCTTTATGTTTATAGAAAGTTTTTATTTTAAGATAGGTTTATAACAGTAGTTTGTCAACATAATTGCCGAAAAAGTTAGAATACTTGTCTGTTAAAACTAGGTCAAGAAAGTGAACGCTTGTCTTTTAATGTGTAACTGTTTCAGTAGCAGAGATTACTTGTCAACTGAAGAGATTATTACTAAAAAATATGATATTACGGTGAGAAAGTAAAAAATAGTTTTATTATCAAGAATGCTGTTAATTAAATATAGAAGTAGTTGGTTAAATTGAATTAGAGTAATTTTTTTGTCGAGGAAGAATTTTTTATTACAATTATCAAATAAATTACTTCAATTAACCTTTATTTACTTTTTTTAGAAATTTTCACAATAATGTAATATATAATAATAAGCAGATTTGTTTTAATATCAAGTCATCAAAATATGGCATGTAGGAAAAAATTACCTCACAATATTTTACAATAGAAGATATAGTAAAAAATATTTAATCTATACTAATATTATAAAGCTGAAGAGTTTGTTTGTTTGTTTGTTTGAACGCGCTAATCTCAGGAACTACTGGTTCGAATTGAATAATTCTTTTTTCTACAAGCATGCGTAAAACAACACTTTCCCGCACGCATTTTAATTCAGAAAATATCTCTTTCCCGCACGCATTTTTTTTTATTAATTAGATATGTTTTCCGATAACCTTTTTGACAAATTATTGTATTATTATCTTTATCTTGTTGGACTACATACAAATAGTAAAAAAAAATAGGATTATTTTACATGAAAATAGGGATTTTTAAAATGTTTGGCTTTAAAAAATTTTAAAAAAATCATAATTTATTAAATCACCCCTGTAAACCTTACTCAAAGCAACAACAAACTCACCTGTTTAAGTAGGGTTGCTATAGCTACAGTCGTGTATTTATTGACACTATGAAAGATTTAATTGTCACAATCGCATCTTTTCAAATATCTAAATAATTTTCGAGGTGATTTTGCTTGTAGAAAAAATACTGATCCTAACTCTTGCGGAAATTAACTTTCCCGCACTTAACTGCTTGCCCGAACTCCGCTTCGCGTCGTTCGGGCATCGGCAGTTCGCGTGCGGGAAAGTATAACTTTCCGCACTTGTTAGGATAATAACTATTTGTGTTGAATAGACCATTTATCGAGGAAGGCTTTAGGCTATATAACATTGCGATTAACATTAGGAGCGAAGAAGTAATGGAAAATGTGAAAAAAACGGGGAAAATTATTGATCCTTGAGGGCTTCCATTGCATGCGCTGTGAAAACGGTTCAAGATACCAAAAATATATGTATAAAAGAATTATTCCTCTTGAAATGATCTAAAAAAATGTCCGCGACAGTATATATCTATCTTTTAAGATTAAATCTTTAGAACCGTTTTTATGATAATCAAATTTGGTCGAAATTAATGCATTATTTGTTAAGAGTTGTACCAACGCAATAATATTAATCTTTATCCAAATAAATTTGTTGTTGATTAAGAGTATTTAATTGTGAACAAAATTGTCCTTGACATCACTTAATTTCAATGAACATCTTAGAAGATATTACAATTTTAAAATAACTAGGACGCCACCGTAAGGTGGCGCAGTTATTATCTCATATATTTAAACGAGAATTTCTTACTAAATTAAGTACTATAATGCCACCGTACGGTGGTGCAGTGGATATCTTATAGAAAATATCTAATATAAAAAAATCATTGAAAACAAAAAAAGCAAAATGGTAAAAATTTGAAAAATGGAAAAAAAGACACGACCGACAGTGTTGTGTGGTACAAAGTCTGCCGGAACAGCTAGTAATATATCTAATAGTTAGAATTGAATTTATGTTTTCATTGGCATAACACTCATATTCAATCTTATCCTTTTCTTTATTTTTTACCACATAAAAATACTGGTAGAAATATAAGTCAACACTTAATCTGCGACTTAAACTTTTTAAAAACAATTAACAATAAAAGGGCTTACTATTTCCCTTTTGAGATGTTAAAAAAAACTTCTTGATTATCAATTATTTTAGTTATCAACCCTCGAATGAGACTACAAAATTTATTTAATTTATTAAACTAATTAATTTGTGTCTGTATGAAAACGGAAACAATTAAAGCTAACAACTGGTGAGGGAAAATTTATCTGTAAATATATTTCAACAGATATATACATATATAATATATATTATATATTTCTCAACTATTTTTCTCCACTTCCTTCTGTCCATGGCCGCAGTTATCCAATTTGTTCCCGATCTTCCTTAGACGCTTCTAGTCACTTTTTTCGTAGTGGTCCTCTTCTCTTCTTTCCTTCCCCTCTCAGCAGCGAGTCCTTTGCCCACCTTCCGGCAGCCATTCTCACAAGATGGCCTAACCATCCAAGTCGCTTTGTTCCGAGGATCCGGCTAATTTCTGGTTTCCGGTACAGCTCTCTAATCTCAGCATTTATTCTTCTCCTCCAAACGTTTTCCTTGTCCTTTATTCCTCCGAATATCTTCTTTAAGATACTCCGCTTCCAGATGTTTAGTATATTTTCATGTTTTTTGTTCATAATCCATGTTTCGCTTCCATAAAGGACCGTGAGCTATATCACTGTTCGGTACAGTATCAATTTTGGAGATGTTCTTTGCTCTTAATAGTTTGTGTAGTGCTCCGACAGTCTTCCTTCCTCTCGAAATTCGCTTCTCAATTTCTCTTTCAACAGATACCGACACTAAACTGTAGTAAATTTCAGTCAGACAAAGTTAAAATTCCACCAAAAGTTTTTATATAAATAGGTATACCTTCAGGCTACATACTAGTGCACTCCAGCGGTCAGATTTTATAATCCCTTTTAAAATCTGTTGCCGATGGGGGCTTTCCGAACAGTAGCGATAATCTATAATTCTAGGATTTGAATGCTTATTAGGTTTTTGAAGATAAAGTACATGGATATATAGTAACATATCTACGATGTATATATATATTTAAACTGCCCTTTTTGAATGCTGATAAAGCTGGAGACTGTTTCGCTTTAGATTTTAGTAATATATTTAGTGGAAAAATATATTAGTTAAGATGCGTACAATGTGGGTGCGGATTGCACCTCATCTTTAGAGAGAACTTCGAATGGCTGCGAAGGTTTTCATTCCAAATTTAATAATCATTTTATAAAAGCCATCCAAAATTTTGTTACCCTTGTTCGAAAATTCTATTTTAATCCGATAATTACATCTCATTAAATAAATAAACTGACTGTCGGAGCGAACTAGCATTCACTGATATCTTTAATGGATAGTAACTGAAACAAAAAGGTAGCTTAAGTTAAATTTGAAAGACCAAACATAACATAAGTTTTCGTGTACAATAAGCTTTCTTATTTTTCTATTATTTACCGTTTGTAGCTTTTAGAATTGTTTGTACTTCCACTTTACAAATACAGATTCACCACAAGCTGAAATTAAAATTAAAGAAAAATTACAAAAATCTTACATCCGACAAAAAATAAGGAACCGACTTTCGAATCTAGGTTGTCAGATATATTTGCGAATATTCCTAAGTTTATATATTTTGAAAATTTTCTCTCTACTTTACTATTCAATTGTTCGTCAATGACTCTTAGAAAGATAATATAAAAATATTCTTACAAAATATATACTTAAATTAATTAACTAGGTTCTTCATATTTAAACAGTTTTCACTTCTAATAATATCAATTTTGTATATATTACTTATACTTAAAGATTTTTTTAAGAAAAGGCAACATTGTGTATATATGTTGCAAATTCAAAGTCGGTTCGTAGCCCTTTGATATTAATGCAAAGTAATGCCGACGGCTCTTACTAAGCGCGGTGCTAGATCTAACGAAACATCAAAGAGAAGGCCGATTCTCACATAGCAGCGCCGCAGCAGCGCGGCAGCAGCGCTTCACAGCTCCGCCGCGATGCAAAAACCATGAAGGCATTCCCACATAAGCAGTGCAGCAGCAGCAGAATCACGACCGTAGCGGTTGCGAAACATTTGTCCCAGTACTGTTCAGACTATTTATTTCATTCCAGATGTTTTCTTTTCTTATTACATTACTGTAATGTTTATTACCTAGATCGTAGATTTCTGGCCTCTCACTAACTAATAAAATCAATCTCTCGATTTTGCCTTCCATCTTCTGTTTTTACTGACAATATCTAACTAAACAAAGGACAAAATCAAAATATCAACATTCGATTTGATGTTGTTAGATCACGTACCTGTATGTACCCTTTATACGTATATATGTACTAGGTTTATTTTTCAATAAAAACTAAAAATGAACTACTCAATATTCAACAATAAAAAATAAAACCGCACCCTTGCATAAAAAAAGAAATATCTAATTAATGCTGACTATGTGAAATACCGAACGAATATTCTAATAAATTAACGACATCTAAGTACTTAATAATATTAACACTAAACAAATATAGAATCTTTCTCTATTCTACAGAAATCTATAAAAGGTGTTATTTGTTCCCAATCCATCTAGTTGTTTTCTTAGGGATCATTCATAAAAATTATTTTTTATTTATTTAGCTTTCTGTAGTTTATGGCAAATATTAACCAAATAACATCAACCTCAGCAGTGTTTGCTGCTTCCTTAAGGCCAATTCTCACATAGCAGCGCCGCAGCAGCGCGTCGCGTAGCCGCAAATGCGGCTCCATAAAGTATTCATTATTTTAAATGGAACGGTTCCCACATAAGCAGAGCAGTGCGGCAGCAGCACAGCGCGTCGACATCTAATGCGTGCGTTAAATAGCGCGCATAGTATTGTTCCCCATCACAGTACACAGTAGCGTTAGTGATTTTTATTGATTTTTTATATTAGAAATATATTATGGTTGGGTTGATAGTACTTAATATAGTAAGAATTTCTCGTTTAAATATATAAGATAATAACTGCGCCACCTTACGGTGGCGTTATATTATTTGATTTAGAAAGGTTTTTTTTAGACTTTATTTTTTTCGCATATTTTCTGTTTTTAATTTTCTACTTTCTTTTAGTTTATCGTTTATATATTTATTTATGAATCCAAATTCAACACTATCTATTGGGTTTTCTTACAATTCAGTAATTGTTATGGACATTGCGTCGTATCATTACCGCATATTAAACAAAATACCTAATAATAACACAAAAAAGAATAAAAATTTAAGATTTATGGCAATCAAAAATATCAATGTTCCTAAAAAGGTTCCAGTAAATAAGGAATTAATAAGAATGATCAAAAGTCAGAATTTTAAAAATGAATACGTCATTGACACCATTTGCAGCAGATATGGTCATACCCTTTTGCGTTTACCTCCATACTAGTGTATTTTTAATTCAATCGAAATGATTTGGAGTACTGTAAAGAAACGTTTCCGAAAATATAATCAGTCACCAACTTTAAGCGCAGTTGTTTCTTGATAATATTTAAGAGGTAATTAGTGGCAATAATAGCGATGTATGAAAGAAAAAATTGCGAAGCATGTGTTATAAAAATAGAATAGGAATATCCTGTTTTACCGCCAATAGCACCATTAGTTATTCAACCTGGAAACGATTCTACTTCAGAAGATTCTGTCAATTCTTGTTATTAATCCCAACCAATTTCCTTTACAACTATCGTGATGTATCTTGAAAACTTGGTTTTAAAAACAAACTAATTTTATATTCTTACTAACATACCCAACCCTTTCCTTTCCAGGCAAGGAAGGCTCATACCTCCTCATGGTCCTTGCTGGACAGACAATCTTTTAAGATTGTCTGATAAAATGAGTATTATTTGTAGACAATTGTTATAAAAATATTATGAGTTATGTACTATTTGAATAATGAGCCAAATGTTCTTATTAATAACTAAAATTAACAAGTTTTAATTTGAAAGAATTAATTTGTTATTTGACAATTTTCAAATTGATACAAAATTTACAAATATACAAAAACCGTTTTTCTTTTGAAATTTAAAACAAAAATTAATAAAACTTTATGAACCCTTTTTATTTAATTCCACGCCAATGGTCGGAAATGTCATCAAAGGCACTTAAAAACCGCCAAAGAGCACACATTTTCAAATTTAGATTGGATAGACTATACCTTCTCCGATCCAAATAATAACGTCTATAGTCGGGCCGTTCAAAAGATAGAATTCAAGGATGCGTGATCAGTGAATATGGGCATCTGGATGGCTTAAGGCCGATTCTCACATAGCAGCGCCGCAGCAGCGCGGCAGCAGCGCTTCACAGCTCCGCCGCGATGCAAAAACCATGAAGGCATTCCCACATAAGCAGTGCAGCAGCAGCAGAATCACGACCGTAGCGGTTGCGAAACATTTGTCCCAGTACTGTTCAGACTATTTATTTCATTCCAGATGTTTTCTTTCCGTATTAAATTACCATAATGTTTATTACCTAGATCGTAGATTTCTGGCCTCTCACTAACTAATAAAATCAATCTCTCGATTTTGCTTTCCATCTTCGGTTTTTACTAACAATATCTAACTAAACAAAGGATAAAATCAAAATATCAACATTCGATTTGATGTTGTTAGATTACGTACCTGTATGTACCCTTTATACGTATTAGGTTTATTTTTCAATAAAAACTAAAAGTGAACTACTAAATATTCAACAATAAAAAATAAAACCGCACTCTTGCATACAAAAAGAAAAATCACTGACTATGTGAAATACCGAACGAATATTCTAATAAATTAATGACATCTACTTAATAATATTAACACTAAACAAATACAGAATCTTTCTCTATTCTACAGAAATCTATAAAAGGTGTTATTTGTTCCAAATCCATCTAGTTGTTTTCTTAGGGATCATTCATAAAAATTATTTTTTATTTATTTAGCTTTTTGTAGTTTATGGCAAATTTTAACCAAATAACATCAACCTCAGCAGTGTTTGCTGCTTTCTAAAGGCCAATTCTCACATAGCAGCGCCGCAGCAGCGCGTCGCGTAGCCGCAAATGCGGCTCCATAAAGTATTCATTATTTTAAATGGAACGGTTCCCACATAAGCAGAGCAGTGCGGCAGCAGCACAGCGCGTCGACATCTAACGCCTTCGAGAGCGTTGTATGCTGCTCTGGGCCGCGCCGCGCTGCCAAGTGGGTATTAGAAAGCAGCAAACACTGCTGAGGTTGATGTTATTTGGTTAATAAACTACAGAAAGCTAAATAAATAAAAAATAATTTTTATGAATGATCCTTAAGAAAACAACTAGATGGATTTGGAACAAATAACAACTCCTTTTATAGATTTCTGTAGAATAGAGAAAGATTCTATATTTGTTTATTGTTAATATTCTTAAGTAGATGTCGTTAATTTATTAGAATATTCGTTTGGTATTTCACATAGTCAGCATTTATTAGATATTTCCTTTTTTATGCAAGGGTGCTGTTTTATTTTTTATTGTTGGATATTGAGTAGTTTATTTTTAGTTTTTATTGAAAAATAAACCTAGTACATATATACGTATAAAGGGTACATACAGGTACGTGATCTAACAACATCAAATCGAATGTTGATATTTTGATTTTGTCCTTTGTTTAGTTAGATATTTTTGGTAAAAACAGAAGATGGAAGGCAAAATCGAGTTGTGCACCCAACAGCTTCTTTTTTTTCTTTTTCTGATAACAATACAGCAAATACATAATCATCTCTAGACGAGGAGCTCGACATTTTAAAAATCGTTTGTTGTTTTAAATAGTCGAAACACTACTGGGGCAAATGTTTCGCAACCGCTACGCTCGTGGTTCTGCTGCCGCTGCACTGCTTTAAGTGGGAATGCCTTCATGGTTTTTGCATCGCGGCGAAGTTGTGAAGCGCTGCTGCCGCGCTGCTGCGGCGCTGCTATGTGAGAATCGGCCTTAATACCCACTTGGCAGCGCGTAGCGGCACAGAGCAGCATACAACGCTCTCGAAGGCGTTAGATGTCGACGTGCTGTGCTGCTGCCGCGCTGCTCTGCTTATGTGGGAATCGTTCCATTTAAAATAATGAATATTTTATGGAGCCGCATTTGCGGCTACGCGACGCGCTGCTGCGGCGCTGCTATGTGAGAATTGGCCTTTAATCGTACGATTAAACGCCTTCTAAACTGCAATAAACGAAGGACAGCTTAGACTGTACTCATACCAAAGATGATATAAACTGTGGGCTGTGAGCCAAAATAAAGAAGTATATTTGTCTCGTGATCATTCTATCTTTTGGACGGCCCGACTATTATAGAACACCAATTTAATTCATTTTTAAACACGTAACTCACTTTTTTGTGTGCTATTTGTATTCGGTTAGATGTCAAGAGCCATGTATTATTAATTATTTTAATTAAGACATCTCCTATTGAATTATTTCTAAATTTTAAAAACTTCTTGACAGATATTTTAAATATTTAAATTACGCATTTAGGTCATATCAAATGTATCTCGTATAAATCTTTGATTAAGATTAAGTAATAGAATAGTGTTATGTGACAAGCAATATTAGAAATTTCACAAATTTGGAGTGATAAAATATTCATTAAATAACAGTAACACTACAGAAATATCAATATTTTAATCGTAATGGATTGTGGATAGAATAATATCTTTTTTAACGAAATTTCCATACGTGGAGATAACGATATCACGAGCGTGGAATATAGACTTTAGTTTTTCTACACGACTTTTAAAATCCATTTTTATTTATCGAAATTTTCGTAAATTATATTGCATTTTTAATCAGCGTTGCATAATATCTTGAGCTTTACCTTAGATAAGACCTAGTTTATGATGCACATATCTTCAATGGTTAGCAACTAAAACGATGTTTTTTTCATGTAAGCTCTTTTGTTTTTCTATACTAAACCTTTGTAACAATTAGATCTCTTAGTACTTCCACTTTACAAATACAGATTGAGCTCAAGCTAGAATTTGCAGTCAAGAAAAATTAGAAAAAAGGTACATCTGAGATAAATTGAACCTGTGATCTCTATTTATAGTCTACAGCGTCTTAACTGTTTGGTACGTTTTTCTTATCCTTTAATTCAAATAAAAACGTGTATTTAATTTAATTTCTTCTTAAGCACATAAGTCGCATTTTTTCTGTGTGCTTTGTCTTATATTTTTATTCGGTTAGGAGTCAAGAGCCATGAATTATTAATTATTGTAATTAATTAAGATATCCATCATTGAATTATATCTTAAATAATAAAATTACGCATGTAGGTCATACCAAATGAATCTGGTATACCTAAATCTTTGGTTAAGATTAAGTAATAGAATAGTGTTATGTGACAAGTAGAAATTTCACAAATTTGGAGTGATAAAATATTCATTAAATTTATTGATTCATTCCACTGCAGGAATAGCAAAATTCTAATCGTAATGGATTATGGATAGAATAATATCTTTTTTAACGAAAATAGAATGTTTCACTTTTTTGTGCTTTGTCTTATATATTTATTCTGTCCGTGTCTCAACCATAGATTTTTAATAATTTAATTATTTAGGACTTCGCTTGTGGAATTACTTCTAAATATCATAATTTCCTTGATAAATATTTGAAATGTTTAAATTACGCATGTGGGTCATATCAAATAAATTTAGTATAAATCTTTAGTAAAGATTGACTAATAGAATAGTGTTATGTGACAAGCAACATTAAAAATTTCACAAATTTGGAGTGACAAAATATCAATTAAAAAACAGCAACACTGCGGTAATATGAATATTCTAATCGTAAGAAATTAAAATGGATAGAATAATATATTCTATAACAAAAATGGAATGAGCTATATTCTACTGTCATACGAGTCTAAGGCGATTTCACGAGCGTGGAATAGCTATTCGATACGAGTCATAGACTTTTTTTTCTACAGTAATTTTAAAATCCATTGTGCACTCAATTTCAAGGTTTAGGTTCAATTCTTGCTAAATTCGACCTTTTTGGAAATAATCAACTTGGTAATAAATTACCAATAAACAGCACTTCTGGTGGTGCATTTATTAAATTTTAGATTGGTAGTTACCAAATTTGATTCAAGATACTAATTTTACATCAATTAATATCTTTCCGCATACCTAAAAACTACAAAAAATAAATCGAGAGATAGAGAGTGGACGTTGCGTTACTCATTTTTTTCACGCTTTTTTTTCGTCTCCATGCTTCTTTTAAACCTAAACCTAGCCACAGAAATTTAACAGGTAAAAGATAGAACTAGGAACAAAAATATTTATTAGGTAAATAAAATTATCTATATTTCTATACAATTAGTTATGGAAGAATATAATCATTGTAATTAATCTATAAACTTAATTGTTCTAGAATTATTGATTAAAACCTACTGATAGATCATCCATGTGAAATTTGTCCTATTATTGCGTAGTAAATAATGTCGCAAACAGTAAAGACAATGAATGCATTAGCTATTTTTCACTTGGCTATTTCAACTGTATCTATCATCAGTACAATCAATAGTGAGCAAATGCCTTGAAGAAATTGAAATATATATCTACTTACTTTTGTCTATTGTAAGTTGTTTTAACAAGAAGGATATTTGATATAGTTATTAAGATAAACTGCAATATTACATAAACTGTCAAGAGAACATTTAATTGATCTAGAATCATATTGAAATTTCGTAATAAAAAAAACAATATCAATTAATAACCAACAAGTTTTTGATCTAAGGCTATATTTTCTATACTGTTATAGATAGGTAAACAGATAAGTTTAAACATATTATTAAATTAATTATTGAATCGCAATACAGACGTGTTTTCTTGTTAAACCTGATCAATCGTTCGCCTAAAAATAGCAGGTATGGAACAATATTGAAAGGTATGTAAAAATACCTAGATCATTTTATTTAATCCAAATATATCCTATCCTGGCTATCCACCCCAAGCTTTCCACTTTTTTCTGTGCTTAGTTTTTAGTTTCCATTGCTTTATTTCTGCCCTGGATAGGTCCTCTTCAACTTCTTGTAACTATTTTAATCTGTGTCTTCCGCGTCTTTTCTTTCTCTCTAAATTCCATTGTATCATTTCTTTATCATATCGTTTCTGCTCTCCAAATATGTTCCAGCGATCTAACTTTATACTGTTTTAATATTAAAGAAAGCTCAAAGTCTCGTACTACAAAAAACATTTTATTTAAGGGCTAAGTTTCGATAATATAATATTCCCATCAACAGGCCCTCAAAAGTATACACAAAAAAGAAATAACATTCAAAAATGTGGAAATAAAGCCAACTATTCCCGTTTTCAGTTAAAGGAATAACATAACTTATAGACCGGTTTCGGCCTATTGGGCCTCTTCAGTATAAGGTATATGTTGTCGGCAGCGAGCTTAAGGCATAATCACTGACTGAAGAATGCACTTTGAGGGCCTGTTGATGGGAATATTATATTCCCGAAACTTAGCCCTTAAATAAAATGTTTTTTGTGGTACGAGACTTTGAGCTTTCTTTGGTATTACCATTGGACCACATTTGAGATATGGATGATTTTCTCTTTCTTTATACTGTTTTAACAATGTTTTCTTTCAATTCTTGCATAATTTCTGCATTTGTTCTTCTTCCGTTTGATTTGGTCCTAGTATCGTCTTTGTAATTTTTCTTTCCACTATCTTGAAATCTTCTATTGCCTTAATTATTGTATTGTATATATTTATTTTAGTTTTCTTTGACAACTTTTACTTTTGAGTAGTTTTTTATTTGCGAAATATACCTTGTTTGAGTAGTTAGTCAATAGCCATTCTAGCGCACAGCTTCCAAATTTCTCCTCTAGATGTCGCCATAGGTAGCGCTGTTGGTTGAAATCTGTGCTAAATGGTTCGTAACTTGGCTAAAGCGCGCCAGATTTTTTAGTTCAGGTTTTTTCACATTTCTTTCAGTATTTTTCTATTTGTGGTTATTATAACAATATTATCTGCGTAGACGATTATTTGTCCACCTCTTGCTCTGAGATTACCTTTATTCGTTTTTCTTAGAACAGGCTCTAGGGCCAAGTTAAATAATGTCGTTGATAGCGCGTCTCCTTTTCGGGTGTGTGTATTTTTCCATAATTTGTTTATTGTATATTGCGTCTATTGATTGATTTTTTTCAGTGAATCCACATTGGTAATGTCGCACAGTATTTTTCGCAAAAGCATGCAACAAAACAATGTAACCATGTAACCAAACAATTTGAATTAAAAAGAACAATATAAAAGTAAAAGATACCCTAAAAAGTATGGAAATCAATTTCTTAACGAAATCTTTGAGACACAACTGTTAGCAATAGCCCGTACGCGTTTTTGGGTCCGCGCTAAAGGCAGCATATGTGATATTAAGGGGTGGTTGGGAAATAATTCTAGAATAAAAGTTGTATAAGTTATTCCTTATACCATCAGGTATCTGTCAGTAAAAGTCACGCCAAAATTCATCCCTTCCCGAGATTAGCCGGAACAAACAGATACACAGACAGACAGACAGACAAAAATTGTAAAAAATGTTATTTTGCTATACGTGTATACTTACGTAGGGATATATGCATTAAGTAAAAAGCTTTTATTTTAATATTACAATTATTCCGATTTTATTATATGTATAAAGATAATATTTTATTATTTTATTGTTAAGTGGTGGTTGGAAAATAATTCTAAAATAAAAGTTGTGTAAGTTATTCCTTATACCATCAGCTATCTGTCAGTAAAAGTCACGCCAAATTCATCCCTTCCCGAGATTAGCCGGTACAAACAGACACACAGACAGACAGACAAAAATTGTAAAAAATGTTATTTTGCTATATGTACCGTGTAGGTATACTTACGTAGGGACATATGCATTAAGTAAAAAGCTTATATTTTAATAATACAATTATTCCGATTTTATTATAAGTATGTATAAAGATAATATTTTATTGTTTTTATCCCTAAAAACATATTTGCATAAATTTTATCTTCAATAAAATAAACTGTTTTTTTAAATATACATAAAAATAATAATAAATAGCATTTTAAATACTTATGACGTATAAAGTAAATTTTAATAGTTTAATATTAATATTCAGTGTCACATTTATATTGGACACAATGGGCGTTTTTGTTGCTAGGCCATTTGATCATTAAACAATTTTTTACGGGCTATTTTGTGGTATTCCATTTTTTCTTACATGATTTTATTGTTTTTGTATTCATACTTAAATTTAAATTTTAAATATTAAATAATTTATAGTCTGTTTAAAAAAGTAGCTTCGTTAGTTCGATATTTAATTAAATGGTTTAGGTTATAATTTCCATAAATTGTTTAAAGTACTGGATAAACTTTTTTTAGATAGTAAATGGCACGTTTTTTAACAATATATTGATAATATTTAATTATAATAATTATTAGATATTATTACGTAACGTTAGCTTCAAATCTGCAAATAAGCTAATTATTTGTTTAAACCTTTAATTATCTTTGATAATTCATTTTAAGTATGGATATTTTATTTCATTAAATACTGTATGTGTATTAATAATTTTGTATCCGTATTTGTATTCATTTGTAATCAATCATAACTTTAAATTTATTTTACTGACACTTCGCTATCTTACAGAAATCAATTTAAAAAATGAATATCATTAAAATAGAAATGTTACACTTTGTCATATGCTAATGAACAATTGTCGGTTAAGTATTTTCTCTGAAGAAAAAATCTACATATTTACAAGTGTATAGAACGTAGGCAATGCAATTAAATAGATAAATATTCCCATTCATTCACAACTGCGGATTTAATTTAATCTATTTTTTACACCCACAGATTAAAAAATATGAAAAGCATAAAGTGACTCTTCAGCGAATATTTATTAAAGTTAATTTAGGAATGCTTCATTTTAGAAGTTAATTTTTGATCAAAAAAGATCTACCCAAAAAGATTATATATATTTATATATTGAAATAAATCCTCCTTCCGAAACACCCTTCTTCAATAAAATTATCGGTCGTGGATTCCAATGATTTCCAAATTAGTTGTCTATAAACATAAATAAAATAAATATATAAAAAAAATTCTTCTTCCGTTGTTCAACTCTTTCTCTATATCTTCCTCTTCCTACTACTTTCCAACTCCTTCTGGCTGCTGCTTTTCTATTTATCTATTATCTTTCTGCTGCTCAGCTCTTTCTCTATACCTTCCTCTTCCTACAATTTTCCAACTCTGACCTCTCTGTATCCTCTCATCCAATTCCAATTACTTTTTATTTTAATTTATATACTTTCTATTAAAATCAAATTTCTTAAATAAATAAATTAATAAATAAATAAATAAATAAATAATAGCTTTATTACCCAACAGTTTCCCATTTCTAGGGTAAAAATTTTGAATTACATTTTTAGGTAGCATACAATCAGTCTGTTAAAAATAAAGTGTGAAAATAATTTAAATAAACGAATCACTATGTAAATAAAAATAGGATACCAAATTAAACTACAATATTCTAGTTTTGTTCGCACTACGCACTAGTGATAGATACAGCAGTTTAATCGGTCTTATATCGCTAAAATTTTTACAATTTCTGATGATAAAACCGTACATTTTCATAGCATCGGATACTTTTTGCTCAATATGGTTGTTAAAGGTTAATTTTGAGTCAAATATAACTCCTAAATCTTTAATGCTATTACATTTTTCCAATTCGTACCCCTGAATTACATAATTAAAATTAACCTTATTTTCCTTTCTAGAATAACTAACCACTTTACATTTATTGACATTAAGAAAGAGTTTGTTGTTTATACACCAATCTATATATATAAAAGCGAAAGTTCACTCATCACCGTATCTCAGAAACTATAAGACATACAAACTTGAAATTTGGCAGGTAGGTTCCTTATAGAGTCTAGACGTCCGCTAAGAAAGGATTTTACGAAACTCTACCCCTAAGGGGGTAAAATGGAGGTTGCAAGTTTGTATGAAAGTCCTATGTTTTTAAAATAAGGGACTTAAAAATTAAAATGTTTTCTTTAGACGTCGTGGAGGTGTACAAGTTTCGTTTTAAATTAGTTAGTAATATTTGTTTTTTCTTCGTTGATTAAAATTATGTTTATTTCAAAGTTTCATGCCGATTAGGTGCTAGCTTAGATTTGTTTTTTTTTATTGATTATACTGACGTGTATATCAAAGTGTCATATCGATTACTTACTTAAAGAAGTTTGTATTTTTCGTTAAGTAAACTTACGTTCGTTTGTAAAATGGATGGAGAAATTGTAACAGTCACAGTTGAAGGGTTAGCAATCCGATGTAGAGGGAAAGAGATACCTGGCGATGGAGCGTGTTTATTTTCATCTCTGTCTTATTTGCTTTATGGAAATATTTCAATGATTGCTCAAGTTAGAGCGAATATAGTAAGCCACGTGTCCAACGATTGGCAAAGATTTAGGTGTTTTACTATGGACCGATCCGCGACCCCTTACGATACAAAACGCCTTTATGTAGCCGATATGGGTAGGTTGTATACTTATGGCACAACTTTCGAACTGAAAGCAGCTGGAGAAATATTTCCATTTGAATTCCAACTGTTTCAAGGTAGCAGACTTATTGCCGATACAAGGGATATAAAGAATGCGTTTTAACGGACATTTTAACGAATGACATTTTGACGTAGTTATTTCTATTAATCTATCTATCTATCTATCTATATATATAAAAGCGAAAGTTCACTCATCACCATATCTCAGAAACCATAAGACCTACTAACTTGAAATTTGGCAGGTAGGTTCCTTATAGGCTCTAGACGTTCGCTAAGAAAGGGTTTTACAAAACTCTATTCCTAAGGGGGTAAAACAGGAGTTGGAAATTGTTTTTGAAGTCTAGAAAATTAAAATGTGTGCTTTTGAGAGGTTGAGGAGGTGTACTTATATTGTATTTTTAGAAATTAACCCCCTTTATAAGGGTTGAATGGGACTCGGATACATTTTATACAACAATCAACACGCCACGAGAACGATGTCGCGGGTACATTGATTTAGAACCTAAAAATGTGGTTAGATTTTTTTGTCTGTCTCTCTGTCTGTATGTTTGTGCGTGCATCCTATGAAAACTACTGATTTGATTCGGATGCGGCTTTCACAGATGTATTTGCCTTCTTTCAACTTAACATCTGGCATATACAAATTTTGGCATGATTTTTGTTTCGGGATAGTTGAAAGCATGAAAAGTGACAAATGCAACTTTTTATACAATAATCAACACGCCACGCGAACGATGTTGTGGGTAAATCGATATAAAACCCAAAAATGTGGTTAGATTTTTTTGGTCTGTCTGTATGTATATTTGTGCGCACATCTCAGGAAACTTTTGATTCGATTCAAATGCGGTTTTAACAGATGTATTTGTCTTCTTTCAACTTAACATCTGGTGTATAAAAATTTCTCTCCCCGCCCCTTTTACTATACAATAGAGGGGGTCAGATTTGGTATGAAAGTATCTCATATTTAAAAATATCAATAAAATTATACACAACATGCATACATACGTGCTATAATTTAGTTTTGATATTCGAAACTAGATGGCGCAATGAGGTTATTAAAACGCGCTGTCGTTGTTTTTTATCGCAAGTACATATAAAAATGACTCACAAATTACTATATCTTACAGATGATGAGGTCCAATGTAGAACTGTCATAGACCAATATTTTAAGATAGTCATAATCGATGTTGTATGATTTATTATTATCAAAATCTGTTTAGTGGTTGCAGCGTGATTGACTGGCAAACATACAATTTTAAATAAAAAAAGAAATTTAAAATAGTTAGGCCAGACCTATTTCACTAAAGACATACCTACAGAATAATTAAAATTAAATTTTTATATGTAAAATAGACAGTCATTAAATCATTTGTGAAAGTCCCAATTTCACGCGGGCAAAGCCGCGAGTAAAAGCTAGTTTTCTATATAATTCAAATCATTTTGCAAACCAACGCAGTTATCAATTGTTTTAATTTCACAATATATTTTAAGATCATCCGCAAAACATAATTTTCTATTATTTATATCTAAAAATAAATCATTGATATACAATAGGAATAACAATGGACCTAAATTTGATCCCTGTGGAACACCGGATGTAGTAAAGATTAAATCTGACATGAAACCATTATAGTATACAAATTGGTTCCTACCTATTAAATAGCTTTCAAGTAACTTTAAAACGTTCCCATAAAATCCCAAATTTGACAATTTAAAGAGAAGGTATTTGTGATCCACCTTATCAAAGGCCTTCGAAAAATCAGTATATATCACATCTACTTGACCTTGTACATCCAAAACATCTGAAATATATTGGGTTATTACAGCTAAGTTTGATACAGTAGAGCGTTTATCCATAAAGCCATGTTGATAAGGTGATATCCATCCCCTAACAAAAGGGTATATACGATTATATAGAGTTACTTCGAAAACTTTTGAAAAATTGGATAACAGAGATACCGGTCTGTAATTGGATACATCGGATTTCGTTCCGTTTTTGAATATAGGGCATACTTTTGCGTTTAAAAATTTTTTGAAGTGGCTTTACAAATACCCGAGAACAATCTTTAATTAAAAATGCTGGAATATTATCTGGCCCGGACGTCATTTTATTTTTAATTTTTTTAAATGCAACTAAAATTTCGTTTTCTTGAAAATCGCTAAAGCTAATAGTGGGTAAATAGATATCCCTACATTCCTGATTATCAAATACATTGTTATCGACAGGAAGGTAAATAGACTTTTTCAAAAAACATCTTAAAAGCATGGATTATATCGTGAGGATTATTAAAAGTATCGTCGTCGTAACACATTTCACCTGGGATTCTAGAAGTTTTATTCTTTGCATGAACATATGCCCAGAAATTACTAGATTCGTTAGAAATACTATCCTGAATTTTTTCAAGATAGGCGTTGTATTCAGTTTTAATCATTTGTTTTATTAACTTTCGCAACCTTTTAAATTCATGCATATAAAGTATATTTCCTGTTTTCTTATAATTTGTGATATTTTTTGATTTTAATTTTATCATCCTAATGATTTCAGCATTGTACCACGTAGGATATTGATGTTTATAATTTCTGTATATTGGTACATACTTATCAAATAATTCATATATCTTAGCATAAAATAAATCTAGGACTGTATTTACATCATCAGATTTCTTTTTAAACTATATATCTGTTATATTTCATTTTTCTTATTAGATTCTTTTAAATATCCAAAATTCATTATTGACAATCTAAAGTTTATCTCATGACAAATAAATCAATAATAATCCCTTATCAACGTAACAACACCCAAAAACAAAATAATTTTACAAAAAACATCTAAATAAAAAAATACCTAATCTAGAAAACCAATTTACAAATAATGGATCACTTTCCAACATTTCATTGAAGGAACATGCACCATGAAGAAAAATCCATATCAATATATCTAAAATAGTAAAGAATATTTTTTTAACATTTTAAAGATTTTGGACAGCGTTGCGAAGTTTTGAGCAAGAAAGTTTAATTGGTATGATGTAAATTTCGAGAAATCAATATACTTTTGGAAATTTATTGCTTACCTAATATAGTTAAAGACATTTGTAAAGCTTTAGAAATCTTAATTTTAAAAACTTTCTGTTTATAAATTGCTAAATTACGAAATTTTATCTCAAAATCTAAAGAATCATTAGTTTTTTTTTTAATATTTAAATTTTTGTGAAAACGTAAAGAATTGTAATCATAAAATATCTAAATCTACTTTTTTTAATCGACTTCACAAAAGGAGGTTCTCAGTTTGACCTAAATTTTTTTTTTTGAAATTACTTTTTAGTTAATTTTTCTTTTTGAATGCGGTTCAATTTTGTTTAATTTTTTTTTTTTTTTTTAATCTAACGATCTGTTAATTTTGAACGTGCCGTTGCAGCATCTTCTATGAGATGAACTGTCAGCTGTCCTTTGATCTCCTCGATGGTACCTAATCCTGGGAGGCGCTTTACTGCTGGTTTTAATACTAGCATCAATTTCGTTAATTTGTTTTACCCCTTTAATTGTGTATGATTGTACCACTGTCTTTTTTATGTCTCTCCCATCTCATTGAATCTTGCTCCCTATATTGCTCTTACCTCTAAATACATAAATTGGTCTCATCTTGTCTTGCTTAGTTCTTATAGTGCGTTAATTTCAGCTTAGTATACTTTTATCTTCGTTGTTTTCTCTTGAGCGTCTGTTCCGTAGGTCATTTGCAATCAATCATAACTTTAAAATTAAATACAGACACTTCTCTATCTTACAGAAATCAATTTTAACATGAATGTCATTAAAATAGAAATGTTACACTTTAACATATGCTAATGAACAATTGTCGGTTAAGTATTTTATCTGAAGAAAAATATCTACATATTTACAAGTGTAGGTATAGAACGTAGGCAATTAAATAGATAAATATTCCCATTCATTCACAAATGCGGATTCAATTTAATCTATTTTTTACACTCACAGAATAAAAAATATGAAAAGCATAAAGTGCTTCTTCCGTAAAAAATTAATAATATTAATTATATTAATTTAGGAAGTCTTCATTCTAACAACAAAGATTGTGATAATATAATGAAATCAAAAAAGATTTAGCAAATAATAGGATATATATATATATATATATATATATATATATATATATATATATATATATATATAAGAAAAAATGATTTTTCTTGGGGTTGCGGTCCAAAGGCCTCTAGTGATTAAAACACTATTAAAGGTGTACTCTTTTATTAAAAGTCAAGCTTTCGAAACCGTTTGGTTTCTTTCTCAAGACAACTAAAATGTGAACAAAATATTACACAACATTGAACAAAATATAAAATTTTAACTTACTAATAGTTGAGAATTGTAAGAATAAAACCTTAAAAACACGAAGAATAATGAAAAATTTTTTTAAAAGATTTTTTTTTTTTTTGTATAATTATAGTCAAAATTTTTTTTGATTAAAAAATTAAAAATAAAAAGAGGGATAAAATAATTTTGAAAAAAAATAATAATATTAAAGATTTACTGGTTAAATAATTGTATCAAATAACTATATATGTAAAATAGTAGATAATATTTTTTTACCCACGACTCATAAGTAAATTGCATATTTTTTAACCTATAACTCTGTCAGTAAGTGTCAAATTATTGAGGAGTTGTGTTATAGTTTCATTTACTAAACTAGTGGAGTAAGTAAATAGAAACATGTATTATTATGTTGGTTACCTACAGTTTTCATTAAATTAAACTAAAATTTGACATTTCTCAGACAGAACTGTCTGCGAAATCGAATATTTTTGACAACTGATGCCAAAATTTAAATTTTATATTTGTTATTTTTAGTTTTATACAAAACCATTTGGTATGTCGTGGGTAAAGCATAGTACTTCACTCGAGAAACAAATTGCATATTTAGCTCGTTTCTTTAGCCCCTTCGCTCGCAAGCTCGCTCATGGGCCAAACACACTCGCTGTAATATGCAATTTACTCCACTCGTAAAGTAATATACTATTACCCACGACTCATAAGTAAATTGCGTATTTTTTAACCTATAACTCTGTCAGTAAGTGTCAAATTATTGAGGAGTTGTGTTATAGTTTCATTTACTAAACTAGTGGAGTAAGTAAATAGAAACATGTATTATTATGTTGGTTACCTACAGTTTTCATTAAATTAAACTAAAATTTGACATTTCTCAGACAGAACTGTCTGCGAAATCGAATATTTTTGACAACTTATGCCAAAATTTAAATTTTATATTTGTTATTTTTAGTTTTATACAAAACCATTTGGTAAGTCGTGGGTAAAGCATAGTACTTCACTCGAGAAACAAATTGCATATTTAGCTCGTTTCTTTAGCCCCTTCGCTCGCAAGCTCGCTCATGGGCCAAACACACTCGCTGTAATATGCAATTTACTCCACTCGTAAAGTAATATACTATTAACAAAAAATTTTAGACAGCGTTGCGAAATTTTGAGCGAGAAAGTTTAAATAATGGTATAATGTAAATTTCGAGAAATCAATATACTTTTGGAAATTTATTGCTTAATATAGTTAAAGACATTTTTAAAACTTTAGAAACCTTAATTTTAAAAACTTTCTGTTTATAAATTGCTAAATTACGAAATTTTATCTTTAAATCTAAAGAATCATTAGTTTTTTTTTAATATTTAAATTTTTGTGAAAACTTAAAGAATTGTAATCATAAAATATCTAAATCTATTTTTTTTAATCGAATTCAAAAAAGGAGGTTCTTAATTTGACCTTAATTTCTTTATTTTTTAGAAATAAGGATTTTATTTTTTACTTTTTAGTCTACTTTTCTTTTTGAAGGCGGTTCAATTTTATTTGAAAAATTTTTATTTTTAAATCCAACGATCTGTTAACTTTGAACGTGCCTTATATGAGGTTAACTAACAGCTGTCCTTTGATCTCCTCGATGGTCTTCCTGGGAAGCGCGTTACTGCTGGTTTTCCTACTAGCATCAATTTCATTAATTTGTTTTACCCCATTAATTGTATATGATTGTACCACTGTCTTTTATTTGTCTTTTCCATCTGACTGAGGGCCATATTCATAGTCGGTGCCTAAAGGTGCACTTAAGGACATCTTATATAGGGATGCCTTAAGGTCTCCTTAAAGATTTCTATTCATAATCAATCTTTAGATCTGCCTTCACGAAGGAATCCTTAAATAAGGAGAGTATTTGGCAACGCCTATTTCTGTAATTTTATTTCTTCTTTTCCTTAATATTTTGCCTCTTCTGTATAAAGTTTTAGGTAAACGATTTAACAGATGTCAAAAAAGAACTGAAAGAGGAAGATATTAGGACTGTTAGTGATATTTGTTTGTAGTTGTGAATTTTGAATATTTATTTTTATTTATTTTTTTTTTTTGGAAAGAACTAAAATGACATCTAAACGTAAATTTTATTCCGAAAGGGAAAAAAATCTATTAATACACTTAGTCAAAATTTTCCTCCACAAATTGAACAAAGTCAATAAAATCTTCGTAATAAACACTTTTTTAAACACTTTTACTTTTCAACACGCATATGACACTCCTAAAATGATGCTAAGGAATGCTCAAGTCACCTTTTAGGGTTCCTTATACTTAAGGACTGTTGAAGTCTTCCTTTGTTGACTATGAAATGAAATTTGTACTTAAGGTAAACTTAAGGGTTGAGGACGACTTAAGTAAGAACTATGAATATGGCCCTAAATCTTGCACCCCATATTGCTCTCTTACGTCTATGTACATAAATTGGTCTCTAGTTCTTAGTGCGTTAATCTCAGCAACTCTTAGTATACTTTCATCTTGAGCGTCTCATAGATAGGATTTAGCTTCGAAGAAAAAAATGTCAAAATAACAAATAATAAAGACAAATTTACCACATGAAATCGTAAAAACAAACTGAAGGTTTAGAAATCAATATTCCAATTTTGAAAATTTAAAGCCTAACAAAGCTTAATAAAAAACCTAGAAAAAGCTTTAAAAGTTCAGATTAATTCTAAAATTCTTGAAATTTAATTTTTAAAAATCAATGGTTCTGGTACCTTAAACTAAATAAAAAAAAACAAAAATAAGTGACTTA
Organism: Altica lythri; assembly: GCA_964028335.1. Classification (NCBI taxonomy): domain Eukaryota; kingdom Metazoa; phylum Arthropoda; class Insecta; order Coleoptera; family Chrysomelidae; genus Altica; species Altica lythri. The sequence goes on along the minus strand of OZ034807.1, from coordinate 17,947,711 downwards.
GATTTTGATGTTTCAATTGTTGATTTCACAAATAATTTTTCTCTCATTAACGTCATTAATAAGCTTAAGTAGGAATTATATTTGAGTGATATTAATATATCATCAAAAGGATTATCTGTGGCCAAACGGTCTAAGGCGCTATTGGCTGTAAAAAAGATATATTTTCTCTCTAATATTATATCTTGTTTACTAATTTTTAAAATCTGTAAATATGTTAAAAAAATGAAAAAAAACTACTTGGCAGTAATGGAAACAATAAAATGTTGTACAATCACTGCAAAAATTTAGGATTTAATAAAAAAAGCTCGGCACAAATAAGAATTTTTATGTTGAAGCTTGAAGCTATGATTTGCTTCTAAAAATGAGTTATAAGTTGGTCAATTTTATTATTCCGTTTATAACATATTGATTAAATAATAATTTTAATAATTTTGCGACCCTTTTCATTTTTCACAACTTTTTAAAATTTTTCACGATCTTCTCCGATGCTTTTTTCCAATTTTTTATTATTTTTCATAATTTTCCTGATTTTTTCCATTTTTCAATATTTTTCATACAATTTAGTATTATAATGACTAAAGTAACGCTTTTTGAAATCGTTTTTTAAACATTCAGCACAATAACGAAAACATCCTATAAAAAGCAGAGTTTTAAAAATGATTAATTCACATGATTTTCCTACATTTTTATATTTTCGCTTGTTTTCTCTTTGTCTGTCTGGGTGGAGTTTTGTAATCGATTTTAAACTTACTTACCGAGTAACTAGAGAAACTTTCAGGATCGCTCAGAACTCGATGACAATGCATGATTTAAGTTTTATTAGATAGATATATTGAGGTTTAATTATAATTTCTACTAATTTTCAATTTTATTAGGTAAACTAGTTGAAACTTTTCTGCTGTAAGTGAGTTAGTTTTAGAATCAATTAGAAAAATTCTTTTATCTACTCTACCTCATATTATGTATCAATTTTTAGTTCGTGAAAACTGTCATTATAGACAGCAGTGCGTGAAGGATTGAAAGTGTGCGTGAAGTAAGAAGTACCTAACAATGTATTTTAAATGGGATTTACTTTTTCGCACTGTTTTTGACACACCTTGCCATGGTGTTGCTATGAGAGCATTAGTTTTGTTAGTATCTTGTAAATGAATTGAAAATAAATTATTATAAATTTTTTATTTGATTATCGTAGATAAAATATTGTATGAAACTGTGCGTGAATTGCTTTTTGCGCTCTTTCGCGATATATAGCACTCGCTTCGCTCGTGCTCTAAACATCTCGTGCGTGCGCAAAAAGCATACTTCACGAACTGTTTCATAAATAACTATTCTCACACCCGGTTTTAAAATCAAAATGATTTATAATTTTATACAGTGTCCAATAAATCATAAAAATGTAGTCTATAAAAAGTTCTTTTTATACATTGTTATTATTTATTCTATATTATTATAAGGGCATATAATTACGTGTATGTAAGTAATAAATAGTCAACCATGCGATGTACTATCGTTATTGGATATTTACCATGTAACGCTTTTTTCTGTCGACCTTTATAAGTTTATTTTTGTCATCCAAAACGTCCCATAAAAAGCATAGCATTGAAAATTATATAAAAATTGTAAAATAAAACAGAAAGTAAAAACCTTCAAATTAATATGCATAAGAAATTGGAACAAATGGTAATGAAAATATAAAAACTATAAATGTCCTAATATTATATAAAGTTAAATTAAAAGCGTTATGAAAAATTAAAATAAGGATAAATATCCATAAATAGACAAGGTAATTCCAGTATTCAATTCTATGAAAGAATTTATGGTAAAATATTGTAATTGTAACGATTATGTCACAATTTTCTATCAGATCTAGTCCTTGTTCACGTTTTTCTTTTTTCTTTTTATAATTTGCTACTTTTAATTAGATCAATAACCAAAATTAGCAAAGAAAAAGCTATAAAAAGTCTACAAAAAGAATGCTTTACAAGAAATTAATTTGATATAATTGTAATTTTTAATCGAAACTCGTTCAACAGGTAGGAAGTAAATTAAACTGGTTAAAATGCAAAAAAATTAGCATTAACACAATAAATAAATATTTGATCTAATTGCTACAAAAATTAAATACCGATAAGAGAAAGTAGACCTCCAAAGTTATCGAATATTTCAACCAAATTAAATGGTATAAAATAAATATTTAAAAATTTCTTTCTTTATAATTAACATTAACTACCTACTATTAATCATGTGACAAAGACTACAATCGTACTGTATAAAGAAACTCATCAGTTGTATTATGAAACAATATAATTGTGAAAATATAGAGTATGAACACGAATAAATTTCTATTCTTGCAGTAGGTAAATGTTACGGTTGTCAAAAGTTAATTTCATGCTATTAGCAAAAAACATATCCGGGATTTAAACGAAATTTATTTCATTAAATAATCTAAAAATCTGGTGAATATTTGAAATAATTTGTCTATAAATTAGTATTGGTTTTATTATTTAACCGTGAAATTTCGATGTATAGAAAATGTTTATCATAATTGCATTATATGTTAACGCAATAAATGGGATATAACGATATAAAGATTAGAAATTTAACATGCGATTATTTACACATAAGAACTATTTATGTAAATTAAATGATTGATTTTGTAAAAATTGCATTAAAAGCCCAGATAAGAAATTATAGTTATTTATCTCCCCATTAGTCTTACGAAAACGCGCATCTTAATTTTGCAATAAATTAATATAATTAATACCAAAATTTTTTAAATAGTTTAAAATAATAAATAATATTTTATATAACAAAATTATATTTAAAATTTGGTTAATTATTACTTCCTTATACCGGTTTATTTTTTTTACGGCTCAACAGGCTTTGGAGGCCTAGGGATAAAAAGATTAGAAACTATTTGTTTTTTAAAGTCTTTTTATGCATTCCTTTACCACTTTCTTCCATTCACTTCTATCCAATGCTTTTTCTTTCCAGTTCTAAATGTTACTTCTTTGCAAGTCATCATTTACGTTGTCTTTCCATCTCTTTCTTGGTTAACCTTTTCTTCTCTTTTGTATTGGCTTTCGTGAGAGTATCATTTACGGTATTTTTTCTTTTCCCATTCTTTCGATGTCTCCTAAATATCGTATTCTTTGACATTTAATTACCGTCGTTTTTTTTTGGATCTTTATATAATTCTTCTAATTCTTTGTTATTTTTTTTTCCACTGATCACCTGTTTTCACACCTCTATATATTGATCTTTATATTTTTCTCTCCTATCTCTAAAAGGTTTATTTCTGATTTGTTAAGCACCCTGTTTTGCTTTCATATATCGCTGTCTTGTAAATTCTAGTTTTTACTTTTCTTGACACGTATTTGTATGTCATTAGTTTTCGTAATGCTCCATACTTTTTGTTTGCTTTTGCTATTCTTGCCTTTATCTCCTGCTCCTCAAGTCCCTTTTTACCTATTTGAAAATCCAGGTAAGTAACTTCTTTTGATCAGGTATGTTCTAATCTAATCTAATCTAAGTAACCTGGCATGGTCTCACCTATGGAGCCCCATGTTTTAAGCACTGCTTCCTATGGGAATATTGTGACCAGGTTCGGCACCAAGAGTCCTTACATGCACCCGTGCTTGCAGGACTCTAGTTTGTTCCGCTGAAAATCAGCATCCCGCTGATCCTCAGGAAGGTTAGAATCCAGTTGTCCTAAATTCCTTGAGTCACTGTTGCCACAGGGCAGTTCCCTTTATAAGAGATTTGAGTCCTGTGACCAGCTCCTCAAGGTGGTGATAGGATTCAGGATTCGTGTCACCGAAGATGAGGAACCGTTTATAGTCCAAGGCCTCACACTCGAATAGAATGTGAGTTGCCGTCTCATCGTCCATGTCACACAGTCGGCACAAGGTGGGTTCCTGTGTCAGAATCCCCATCCTCCGAAGGTGTAGTCTGAATGGTCCATGCCCGGTGAGCAGGCCCACTAGTACTCTGATCTGACTCCTGCCTAGATCCAGTATGTCAGACGTGAGTTTTTTGGAGTAGCCTTTGAGCATCAACTTCGAATCAGGTATGTTATTCTTCGTCTATTTCTCATATGTTGTCTTCTTTTTTTATTTCATATATTACCATATATTTCGATTTCTCTTCATTTCTTGCAAGCCCAAGTTTTCTTGCTTCTATTTTTATATTCTTTATCAACCTTTTTAGTTCTTTTTTACATTGGTGACCTTTCGTACAAATTGTCTCCTGCACGTTTATCCTGTTTTTTCTAAGTATTCCTTTCAATAACAGATTAAACAGAGCTGTTAATAGTGGAACTTCTTGTCGTAATCCTTCTTTTGTTTCAAAGTTATTTGACTTATAACCTTTCCATGCTATTTCGTTTGTTGTAAATCTTTAATGTTATGGTCTGTAGTAGGTATATGATGGACGTACAAAAAACATTCTCAAAGCATCTCAGCAAGAGCTGCACGTCCTGGTTACCTCAATATTCTTATACGTCTGTTATCACTCGTTAATCCGAACCTGGAATCAGAAAAAATCAGAAAAGGGCAAAAAGTGGTTCGCGTGAATTGGTGTCGAAATACATTGGAATGGTTAACAAAGAAAGCTCAAAAAACGTTAGTGGTGATGAATCTTTAATTTACTCCTACGAACCATCTACCGTATAGTCCCGACCTAACTCACAACGAATTCTTCACGTTCCCACAGATCAAGAATTCAATGCGTGAGTAGTGATTCCAGTCGCCAGAAGAAGCAATCGATGCCTTTGAAACAGCGATTTTGCAGGTGTCAACTGTAGTTTGGAATAACTGTTTTACCAATTGGTTTGAACGTATTCAAAAGTGTATCGATCTTGGTGGGACATATATGAAATGCAATAAAGTACTTTAAGTCTATATATTTTTTGTCTGTATGGCTGTATGCAAATCTAAAAAGAACACCCCTTTGCACACTTAGTTGATAGCAAATAGGTAATTGGTGTCTTGTACAAACTTTTATTTATTTAAAAACGTCGTATAATATACTGAAATTTTTCATAGATTGGACTGTAAAACACTGTTTACTAGACAAAATCGCATATTGATGTCAGAGTTCGTCTGAGTTACTCACATTGTTATTGACTTACCTTTGGTTAACAATAAACAATAAAATATTTTCTAGGATTTAAAATGTTGTAACAAACGCTCCCATGCTGGAAAAAGAAAGAACTAAAAAACCTCGATAATTTATTTCGTCGACAAATATAGGTTAAATATTGAATTTAATTGTAAATACATATATTTATTGTTTACTATTTCAAATTTTAGTTATTTGTTTTATAAATTTAAATCTATTATTGAGATTGGTATAAATAAAGTTTGCTAACCATTTAATGTGATAATTAAAAAACGTAAAATCAGTAAGCTTTATATAATCCATACTTAACTATACTAATGACAATATTTAAAATTTCAACATTTAGCTCTAATTGGAATACGCCCTCGGGTTTTCGTTAATTAGGAAAAATGGCCTTAATATAATTAGATATAAGTGAAAGTAATTTCTATTAATTATTATAATAAAATATATATTTAAATATAGTTTCGGCAATATTTTTGGTGACCGTAATAAAATATTTGAAATTTAGAGAAAGTATAAAACATTAATATTTATTGGAGAGCATTTTTTTATAATAAAGACTTGTCAAGACTGACTGCACTAATAAAGGATTGATGATTGATAGTAAATGATAGCAGAGATAAAATGGCAGATAATAATTATTGTCTAATGAATCCGAAAATATTTGTTTCACCATATCAGTGCTAATCATCTGATCATATGTAGTTCATTAGTATATGATTAAAAATTTACATATTTAACTGCAATTTAAATTATGGATACTTCAACAAGTTCATCATATAAATTTTCTTTTTTTGGTTACAGAAGTTTTATTAACGAATTTTACGAGAAAATTGGCCTATTTTAAAGAGCTCAAGAAATACTACTTTTTAAGTCTTATTAAAAGGTTTAAAAAAGTGAAAGCATCTTTGGGGGAAATATATCGAGCCAAAAAAATTAAATAAATTAAAATTTTACCAAAAATTTTCTTTCCAAAGCTGGATAGTTATCTGTCTTATTAGTATATTTTAGAATCTAAATAGAACTTCGGTTACACTTCTTAGTTGTCTTTTTATTAATTTAAAACAAGAATATAAAACATAGAATTGACATTTAAAAAATACTTTTTTGGTCCTCCGTCCAGAAACAATACTATTAATTACTTCAAAATCGTCCGGAAAATGGCATTTTCCGGCCTAGGCCGGCAAAGTAGCTTTTAGATTATCTAAAGAGATGGCGCTATGAGTTTAAATATTAAGTCATCAAAAATACATAATGAATAATACAAATTTTAATTAATTTTTTTTTTAAACTGCGTATAATATACTAAACTTACCTATAACTTTTTCTAAAGATAAGCAGGATTCTAATTTACATTTTTTAATTTCTCTCACAAATTGCATTTTAAAATTTGACATTTATGTCAATTTATGAACATCTTTATATAAACATCTAATCTTGTATGTCACAAACTAAAAAGTTTTTGAACTTGTTGTGTTTGCAACATATGTTAATTAAAACACTAATAACTGCTGAAGCTAAACACGTATATTAAGTATTAAACAAGTTATTACACAATACACAACAACACAACTATAATATAAACATCCAATGTGGTGCTTATATCTGTCGGCTGTCTTCTAGTCAGTGGCCTTAGTTCAGGTAGCACCAGCAGTCATGTCTTGGACATAAAAGAACTTTTGAAAATATTAAAAATTAGTCGGACCAAAAAATAGTGTGTGTTACACGTCCGGAAAATGTTTTGCAAGTGCTCGTATTGTTTCGCCTCGGTGCTACGCACCTCGGCTACACAACTTTACTCGCTCTTGCAAAATGTCATTTTCCGTCCTTGTGTCACAAATAACTATTTGTTTTCTTTCTTCTTTAGAACTATTTTTAGGGGTTCATCCTCAACTTTAAAGTTTAACTCTCGTATTATTTTTTTTGACACAAGTCGGTCTCTTTGTATTGTTTTTTTTATATTTTAGTTCATCGGTTCTTTTTCATTTTTCTGCATAGTAATCTCATCCTGACGAGCTTTTATTACGTCGTGTATTTGTTGAAGCTCGTTTTTAACGTATCACTTTTTATCTGGTCTATGAGTGTTACTTCTTTAACCACACTTAGTACTCTGTTCGAATTATGCTTTTTAATTTTTATTTCTCTTTTGGTTTCTATCACAACGGTTATTCTGTAATAAAAGATAAAATGTTCAGCCATATCACCTGCTTATAATAGAATCTACATGTTCCACTTTGCTCATTTTATTGTGATGGTGCCTCAATGGATAGTGACCTGTGAGAAATCTTGCGATCAGTAGAGTAGCTCAGTAATGGCCTTATTAACGTTTTTGCTTGTCGTTGGCCTGGATTGTTTTTCCAGTAGTCTGCACGGAGCTTCTTTTACAAACTTTATCAATAATACGGCTTTTTGAGATGCCACAAAATAGCACAAGTCGGGTAAAAAGAGTGCGATACTAGATACTATTAGCAATCTCGTTCCCGACAATTTCTTTATGCCCTGGTAGCCATAATAAAGTTACTTTGTTGTGTTTAGCCAGGTGTGTAAGATACTGTATGCAGTTCTAGGCTGTTTGGACTGAAATGTGGAAAATTGTGGAGGCTGCAAAGACTGGTTATCGGAGGCAATAAATATTCTGGTTGAATTTAGATGTTTTTTTAATGTACTCTTAAGCACAGAAGTCTATTTGCTAAAAGCTTTGCTTGGAAGATTGTAGGAGTACTTTCGAGGGCTATTGAGAGCCTAACGCAACTTTAAAATGTCTTTATTTAAAAAAATATGTACATAAAAATTTTCTGTAGTTTGTGACGTTAAAAAGTAATAAGATTTAATCAAATTTTATTAAGTACTCAAAATTGTAATTTTAATGTAAATATTTCTGTGATTATAGTATAAATTACCTATCACACATGATTAAGAAAATCCATGTTCCGGTACCTACGCCTTGAGTTGACTCATGTTCACAGCATTAAAAACTTCTTGTTCGTTCCAATACCTTACATATATCCTTTTTCAACTTACTTTCAAGGTATTTGCTGGTAACGCAAATGAAAGTGAAAACAGTTATGTAGTAATATGAGTATTAACCGTGATATAAATTTACAGTTTAGATGTATTGTAAAGTAGTTCATAACGGTAGAGTAGGTATACTCATTATGGAAAATAATTCTACCTGTCTTTATTGTGCGTGGGTTTTAATTAGTTCACCGATTTTTCTTATCATGTTTGTATAGCATTCCAATCTCTATGTGGAGGGAGTTAAAGAATATTGTAAGATTAATTATCCTATCTATTTAAGATAAACAAAGAGTTGTTTTTATCCTATATCCGGATTATGTATCTATTAAAAGAAATAGTTTTTTTAATAAATAATGATAATAATAAATAAGAAACTATTAAAACTATAATAAATTAAATTATTAAACCTTTTTTTTGTAACATGAATTAAACATAACTTTATACAATCGTACAACAAACAAGATCTTTCACATTATCAATTATCACAAATGCGTGACTAATGAATAAACTGATCGGGATCTTCAAATAAAGACTGGTAAGGAAGGATTTGCAAGTTACTCCCAAAACGACTGCTAAACTACTACAACAGGCTAGCAGAGAACCTTATAAGGCCCCAAGCAAACAGAAGACGCCACACTCCCAGCGACCTACCAACAGGATTTTAAATTTTCAAAAATTTTTAATTTATTAAACACATTTATTCTGGTAAGATGGTATAAGCAGTAGTAGGCAATTTCCCTTCAGTTAAAGCATCCCCTTTCTGCATCTCGCGGTTCAGTTTGTTTTGGTCGAGTTATAGTGCCGCAAAAAGATACAATTTAAAAAAATAGGATTATGAATTCTTTGATACTTTTAGGACAATCTTCATAATGTAATGGAAGTTCTTGTTATCCAAAGCCACATTAAAGAATTAAAAAAGAAATATGACTAAGAAAATCTTCAGAAGTTATTTTTAATTTAGATTGATTAAGATGTAATCACTAAATAATATATACAGTGTGTCGCATTTAAGTTAAAGACACCTCCATGTTATAAGAATTTGAAGAAATTTAGATTTTAATTTTTACAGTTATGGGTCCGAGTAGATCAACTTCAATTTAAATTTAAACCCAGTCCATTACTAGTTGGCTAATACGGTCAATTCTGGATATTTTGCTGCGTGTTCCAGATTATTATTTTAAACTTAAATACCAATTCTCATGATAAAATTCGCATTTTTAATTTTTTTATTGGTTTGGTCAAACACGAAATTATTTCATTCTAATTTGATATTTAGTGTGTCTTGAAAAGTAACAATTTAATGTATTGAAATGATTTATTTGAAGTGTTTATTTTAATATACTTATACTTTTGCTTGAAAATCTAATAAACTTCCGATGGATACATATATGTTCAGATGAGGTGAATAAAAAATTATTAAATCTTGGGTGAAATGATTCGCATACATTTGTGGTTCGTTGAAGCGACAAACATCATTTTGCCCAAATTTTGGGAGGAATTTTCGGATATTTTCGACGAGATAATCGAAAAATTCTTGTAGTTTTGGGTTATTAGGCATTTATGAAAATAAATCGAAAGCAAAACCATCGCAAACCTCATTGGCATTAAGGTATTGCATCTCAAAACAAATGAAATCGACAACCAATGATCTCATCTGAATTCCACATAGAAATTACGGCATTGTGAATAGCTAATTCAAAGTCTATTACTACATACTTGGGATGGAAGTTAAATCGATTTTCTTCACATTTTTGAATTATGAAATTCAAACTATATTCATAAGTTTGTTGCTTTTTGTCCGAAAGCAAACAGAAAACCAACGGAAAATAATGCTCATTTTTAAACCTGGTGAAGAGTTAAGTTAAATGTAGGTACCATCCATGAACATAGTTTCTACCATCGACAGAAAATGCAGATTACTATAACAAGAAAATATTAAGAGTTTTCCTACAGCATCATTTATTAATAAGAATGATTCTTCCGTATTTGTTTTTAGGTACAAGGTTTCTATAGAGGAAAACACTTCTTCTTGTGTTTTGGGCAGTTTGGGAAGTTTATTTCTTCTATTGACCCATATATTGTGTCGAATGAGATCAATATCATGAGTGGTTATACAAGCCTGTTGATGTTGAAGCAGCAGCTCTAAGTTCACTATAAATTAGTTTTAATAGTCTTTCACTTAACTTACCTATCTATTGCCTTTCTCTTGATGCTGTGCTCATCTTTGCTCATCAATGTTTTCCCGCCTAACTATAAAACTCCGGTCCGACAAACTACTAAGTGATATTCTAGGAATAAGTAAAATGTAAAATACCGTGTGGATTTTCTTAAAATTGCAAATTTAATGGATCGCATTTAATTTAAACAAAATTGTCATCTTTTGAATATCTTTAACTTTAGAATTATGTTGAAAAATAATATAAACTGACTAAAATTTGGTGTATGAAGTGAAATTTGTAATGTTTTTTTATTATTTTTAGGTGTTCCGGATGATCAATCGACGGCATCTAGTTTTTGGAGCAGTGATATCACAGCCACGTCTGATTTTTTCACTTCTGCTCAAGGTTTGTCGCAGACCCATCCTTTAGGACGAATTCCTGGACCGGGACAGAAACACACTACGTATAAACACTTAGATTATAGACTGTCTCCTACCAATGAACTGAGAAAGAATCCTTCGTTATCGGCCCCAGATGACTGCGCCAGAGCTTGTAGAGAAGGGGAACCACCAAAAATTTGTTACTACCATTTCACGTTAGAGTTATACACTGTACTTGGAGCGTAAGTATAATTTTATTTAAATACCAAAGCCATCAAACAATTTTATATCAGATTTTATTTTGTAAGGGCAGCTATTTAGTAAAGACTTTGATTCAGTTTTTATATACTGTTGGACAGATTTGGCAATATAAGTATCATTAGCGTTATTTTAATATAAATATTATCACATGTAGGTAGGTACTATATTTTGTAATATTCCCACCATTAATTTCTGGTGACTGCGTTTTGAGCAGTATTTTATTTCCATTTCGCTTAGATTTAACTTCTCGGTTTCTCCTTGGTTTAATGATTTCCCATAAAGACCCTGAATTACTCCCTAACCATTCATCCGCTGATTCTTTTGTCTTTTACATATTTAAGATTTTATCAAGGTAAAAATATGGTAACTCTCTGAATTTTCTATTTGTTGTTGCCTTTTAATTTTTTTCTATTGCTTTACATTTAGTAATTCAGCTTAACAGGTTTTTTTTGACATCTATTTGGTGATTTTTGCTTGGTTTTTATTTAATACTCCAGTTTCAGCCAACTAAATCACAAAAATTTTATCAATTATAATTAATATTATAATAATTACCAATTATATCATATATGGAGACTCCTATATCCTTGTTCTGTTAATATTACTATAGGCATAGGCTTCTGTCGATATGTATTTCTCTAAATGGGATTCGTTACTTATTGGAACCACACTTTTCTTATTTAATTTTTATTTTTCATGCATCAAATAATTGCAGGTATATATCATGTTTTTTTACTTAGTTTTCCTTAACGTCACTTCTTAGCATAAAATCATCTGCAAACAATTATATATTGTTTCCATACTTGCGGGTCTTTTATACTACCAAAATGAGAAGTACTGTTAAAAGTAGTTCTCCTTATCTTGTTTCCGCTAGAATAAGTATTCCGTTTTTATTTTTTGGCACTCCCAAGTTTGTCATTTCTCGCTAAATATGTTTTTGTACAACTGTCATTAAAAGTGACACTTTTAATGATAGCAAACAATGTTAAAAACGATTGTTTACATAGCAGCGTGTTAAAAATACTTTTAACACGTTGCCATGTAAACAAGTTTACTTTTAACACGGTTTAGTTTACTTTTAACACGGTTTGGTTTATTGTCATTGCAAATTCGCTAGTTTTATTATCAAAATAGGGAAGTTGTACAAAAAACATTGTATGGTATTTGTGTTAAAAGTGATTTTATTTTGTTCGTGAAATTGTTCAATTCGCTCCGCTCATTTCACAAACGTTTTCACTCACAAAATAAAACCTCACTTTTAACACTCATATCATAAATAACTATTTTGTACAACTGTCATTAAAAGTGACACTTTTAATGATAGCAAACAATGTTAAAAACGATTGTTTACATAGCAGCGTGTTAAAAATAATTTTAACACGTTGCCATGTAAACAAGTTTACTTTTAACACGGTTAGTTTACTTTTAACACGGTTTGGTTCATTGTCATTGAAAATTCGCTCGTTTCATTATCAAAATAGGGAAGTTGTACAAAAAACATTGTATGGTATTTGTGTTAAAAGTGATTTTATTTTGTTCGTGAAATTGTTCAATTCGCTCCGCTCATTTCACAAACGTTTTCACTCACAAAATAAAACCTCACTTTTAACACTCATATCATAAATAGCTATTTTTAAATGATTTTATTTTTTATATAAACCATTACAAGTTTGTACTTAGCACGCTGATACTCATTGACATTCTCGTGATTTTAGTTTAACTATACAAGACACGATTTGCTGCAAGAACCTATTTACGTAATAATAATATAATTGATAACTGATAATAACTGAATAACTATTAATTATGTAGATGTCCTTCGAAATCATTTACTACCTTCACATACAATGTACGGGTATTTAGTAAAGTATTAAATAATTATTGTCTAATGTAGTGCTAGAATGACTAATTATTTCTGTAATCGGCGCTAAAGAAAGGATAATCATCTAATTGACATAAAATTGAAAGTATATACTTTCAATTTGCAAGAGTTAAGTGTAACAGTTAACAAATAAAAAGATTCATTAGACATTATGTATATTTTTGTAATAATTCCAACAATAAATATTAGATTTTTTTTTGCGAAAACACTTCTTTTTTTTTCTTAAAATGGCACTTACTCCTATTTAATTCGTTTATCCTTCTTCGAAGCTCTCATATCATCTCTTGGGTGGTCTACGCACCGATCTTCGAGTGTTTTGTTTCTGCGACTTTGCCACTCTTTCTACTGTAATCCTTTCCAACAACACTTGTGGTATTTCTCATACATCTCACCACTTTCAGTATTCCTAGTTGTTTTTCTTTGACATCCTGGCTTCTTATTCCATCTCCAAGGATTATATACTAGATCGTTCTAAATATATTTATTTACTTCATTCTTATTATCATTTTTGTTGTTGATGTTTCCGCTCTGAATTCTAGTATATTCATTATTCATTTTAAAATAATCTGTAATTTATTGTTTAGATTTCCGTTAACACAACAACGATTAGCAACCAATAACGATTTATAAGAGACACGAAACTAGTCTCTATACTGTTGTGATGGGAACCTGTAAAATATTCACCAAAAAACAGCGTTTTTCAGTGCCAGGAAGCCCAGAATTCCTGTCCATTGTCTTATATTTCGTTATTCGTCTACCTACTCCTATTTTCCCCCCTCTAGTTTATCCCGGCAAATTAGTCGTTAATGCGTAGTATATGTCCAAGGTAATCAATTTTTGTCCTTTTAATATCCTCAAAAAGCTCCCGGTCTACTAAACGAGCTTTCCGCAGAATATTTTCATTTGTCACTTGATCAACCCACGACACTTTTAGCATTCGCCGCAGGATCCACACCTTAAAGGCCTTAAGCTTGTTGCAAATTTGTTGTGTTCAACGTACATGCCTCGGCTCCTCGAGCCTCTTCGATTCTGCAGTTTATTTTCTGATCTGGGTCCCATTTTGGCCCAACAATTCGTTTTATGGATGTTAATTTTCAAACCCAATCTCTGATTTTCTTCGCTGACCTTATCCAGTAAAGTTTTGAGATCACTTGCACTATCCGCTAATATCTCGGTGTCATCTTCATACCGAATATTATTAATGGGGATTTCGTTTACCTTAATGACGGATATTGACTCAATAAATACATACATTCAAGTTAAACATCGGAGACAAGATGCACCCTTCGAAGGTTTTTTTTTAATTCCGAAGTCCTCAGTTGTTACTGTATTTTGGATTCAAATTTCGGCTTTTTGGTTACAGTATAAATTACTTATATCCTTTCTATCCAAGTCTCCAAGATATGATATGTGGAGTTCGTGTTTAACATTGTCAATTGCCTTTTCTTTGATCGTGGCAGTTTTGCTCTAATGTTTGGAGACTGAGTATAAATTCTTTTGTTCCAAATCCACCCAATTATTTGAATCTAAATAGAAAGCATCTGCTGTTTTTCTAGGCAGAAATTCATAAGATTTAGTCAAACATAGTAAAAATTATTAAGGAAAAATTATACAAAGAGGCGTCTTGAAAAGTGGGCATATGTCTTGTTCTTCACAATATTGTTCCATTTTAGGTGGCTGACAGGTAAATTTATTAAAGATTGGTAAAACAATAGAAACCCTGCCTTAACATAAGTTAGTGAACTTATTAGATTTTTTTTTATTTGTAAACTTAAAAATGTCTTAGGTTCTAAAACTGTTTTCGTTGAATAATTCTTGTGCATTCTAAAGTAATAACAGACTATCAATGACTTGTTCAATGATTTCTATACTTATGATTTATTCGCTATTTAAATTTGCAAGCTTCAATGGACAATAGACTCCCCATATACTTTTATGACATTATTTCTATTTAACGAAACCTTGCCCACCTTCGCAACATAGACGTATCTACCACTCGTAATTTAATTGACAATCGTGTCTGACATTCAAGGGGACGGATATATGATATAATTTTTACGATCCTAAACAGTGAATACCTAATACGTAAATAGAATAATATTTTTGGGTGTGTACGTAATTTCCTAACATATCAATATAAGTTTATGTAATAAATATATATTAGAAATATATAAATTGGTTCCACTTTGCATGCAGTAAATTTTACCAACTATTTTGCATATTTTTAATGACTTAAAATTCACATGCTGTTAAAACACCTGGTGTTGAGTTGACTAATAATAGCTTCATCAATTAGATATCAATGAAAAATAACATTTCTCCATTCGCTTAATTTCTCACTTTTTACGGTATTATTGCAGCCATTAACCATATCAAAATAAGGAATCTTTAGTATGAACAGTTTTCATTTATTAGGAAAGTTTATTTCAACAAATATATGAACAATTTTTATATATGAGGAAAGTTTGTTTTAACGAATACAAAAATTATTATTTTTCCTATTTTTATAACAAGAACTTAACAAATTTCTTGTTTCAAAAGTAAAATAGGTCGCATGTTTTAAAGCAGTGCATTGTACATTTTCTATATTTATGTATATATTATGTAATATTTGAATGAAAAGCATTTAATAAAAGAAACAATTTTTAATATGATTATCGTTTCTATGGGAGAAAGCATTGATGGTAACATAAATAAAAAAATTATCCATGAAAAAACGCTTCTCGTATGTTGTCTGTCGATTTCTATTTATATTCATATTAAAATGTAAATCACTAGAGGGAAAATTAGAAAAAGTCGTCACTTGTGTAGTATCGCAACACTGATGAAATATTATCAATTTAATATTAAAATGAAGATTTAATCTTAATTTTCAAAAAAGATTAATTAACATGTAGGTATGCAAAAGAAAGTGAATTTAGTGTTGTTATATTCAACGGCATAAAATTGTCCCCTTAGAAAAACCATATTAAAGGCAGGAAATATTTATATGTCATTATAGATTATATATTCAATTTCTTTTTACGTAAGATAAAATAAACATACGATTTGTTGAACAAAAGATACTTAATCAATATACAGGATATCCTAAGATAACATTGAAAATTTTTCATAGGCATTCTATAGTTGAAAATGTATAATGGTTCAATACCAATACCTAATAATGCAATTATTAGCAAAAACATATGTGAAGTATTTTTTGCAAGTCAACTAAAGACTTGTACACAAAAAACTGTGGTTCAAAGCTTCTTCCCTTCTTGTTCTTCTTTTTTCTTGTTTTAAGACAATGTCTTGATTGTGACTCCGATATCCAGCTTTCGTAAATTATCCTCATCTTCCAATATTATCACCGCGTCGTCAGCAAAGCAAATTATTTTAAATTCTTCCGTATCCATCTGATATCCTTTTCCTGCAGATTTTACTTCTTTGATGATCTTATCCATTACGACATTAAATAGTATTGGGCTAAGACTGTTCCCTGACCTGATTCCAGTTGATACTTGTATCTTTTTCGAAAGTTTGTTGTTTGCTTTCACCAAACTACTATTTCGGATGTTCATTTTTCTAATAATATCAATTGTTTTGGGGTTCAAATTTCTGTCCTTTAATATTTTTAAGACATCGCCAAGTCTAACCCTATCGATTGCTTTTGTTAGGTCAATAAGGCACATAAAGGCAGGTTTGTTATACTCGATTCATTTTTCCGCTCTTTGTCTTGAATATTGTATCTAGGGTGAATCGATTTTGTTGAAACCCCTGCTGTTCTTCCCTCATGCCAGTCTATAGAATTTCTTCGGCTAAATTTTTTATAAATAGTTTTGAAAGTGCGAATAACAAACTAATGCCTCTATAATTTTGTAGATCCATCTTTTCTCCCTTTTTAAAAATTGGGATAGTTATACTCTGTTTCCACTCTTTTGGCACCGTAGATGTATTGTATATTTTGTTATATAAAGTCTGGCTTTCGTCCATTAATGTGTCGCCTCCATATTTAATTAGTTCAAAGCAAATTGTGGAAATTGGATAAAAAAGGGCAATGCAATGGCTACAACCTTTAGACGAAATAAAAAATAGTTACAAATAAATGTATCAGAAGCCTTATACACACGTCACGAGAAGAACCGAAAGAGATACAAATAATCCAAAGTAAGTGTAAGGCTCTGTCTCAGATATAAGACGAAGAGAATTCTTTATTCCAATGACACAGAAGAAGATTGTTAGAGCACCTAATAAAGATCAAGAGGTGACATCCAGCACCACCACTAATACATAAAACTAATTTAAGTGCAAGAGTGTGATGCTATAAGAAGGTTTAATCTTGGTAAGATATTCTTTACTCCAATGACACAAAAGAAGATTGTTAGAGCATCTTTTAAAGATCAAGAGGAGACTTTCAGCACCACCACTTATACATAAAACTAATATAAGTGCAAGAGTGTAATGCTATCAGATGGTTTAATCGTGGTATGCTTAAAAGATATTCTTTACTCCAATGACACAGAAGAAGATTGTTAGAGCACCTTTTGAAGATCAAGAGGAGACTTCCAGCACCACCACTTATACAGAAAACTAATTTAAGTGCAAGAGTGTAATGCTATCAGATGGTTTAATCTTTTCAACAAAAACTATTTTCCAATCAGATTTACCTTTTAAAGCAAATTGTTCTGCTTTGACATAAGTGAGGTCGCGTTAACTTAAAAAATTATCAATAATCCCTTACCCAGGTATTTTATTCTTTTATTGTACAGATTTTATCAGACGCAATGTAATTTTTCCTGTGTTATCTAAATTTAATACGCAATAATAACTTCTGCAAGTAAAATTTATAAGTACAAAATAAAATTTCATTTTAAATGCTATTTTGGAATAGGTTTTTTGTTTGGTCAGTAACAACAGCTGTATATAAACTACACTAAAAACTAAATGCTTTTGTAAAAAGTTTTCATAAAAATTTAGCTACTTTTTTATTAAATAGTATATTGTCTAACTAGTGCTTAAAGTAGACTTTTTTATACGAGTGCGACTTTACGACTCATGCTAAATCAAAATATATTAAATTTTAATATTTCTAACTTAAATTTTTATTTAGTGCTTGCCAAGTATGCACCCCAAATGCCACCAATGCAGTATGGTCCAACTGTCAATGTGTTCTTGCTGACGGAGTTGAAAGAGGTATATTGACAGCCAATAGAATGGTACCTGGACCAAGCATTCAAGTTTGTGAAGGAGATAAGGTTGTAATTGACGTTGAAAATCAT
Organism: Altica lythri; assembly: GCA_964028335.1. Classification (NCBI taxonomy): domain Eukaryota; kingdom Metazoa; phylum Arthropoda; class Insecta; order Coleoptera; family Chrysomelidae; genus Altica; species Altica lythri. Next base: position 17,929,629 of record OZ034807.1, on the reverse strand, counting down.
ATAGAAGGTATGGAAGTTACTATCCATTGGCACGGAATTTGGCAAAGAGGTACACAGTATTACGATGGAGTTCCATTCGTCACTCAATGCCCTATCCAACAAGGAAATACATTCAGGTAATACTAAATTTTTCACTAACATGAAATGTATACCGAGTAAAGAACTTGAGAACTTAATTACGCTTAGTATATTATATCAAATCAATATAGAAAGTAGTGATATATATTTATAGGTATAATAGATATTGGGTGACAAATGAAATATTGCTTTAATTAAAGATCTATTTATTTAATTACTAGCGGACCCGGCGAACTTCGCACCGCCTAACACTAATGTTTTTTCCATTTTTTTTTTATTTTTACGATTAATTTTTTGTATTTTTTATCATATTTTCTTGTTAGTTACTATTATTTATAGTACTTTGTAATTTATCGGTTATTATATATTAACTGCGCCACCTAACGGTGGCGTCAAAGTTCTTAGGTAAGTAAGTTTTGCTCTTTTAAATATATGAGATGTCAACTGCGCCACCTTACGGTGGCGTCATAGTACTTAGTTATGTATGAATTACAGGTGTAAATTTATAACATCTCAACTGCGCCACCTTAGGGTAGCGTCATAATGATTAATTTCGTAATAAACGCGTCCGATCGCTGCAAAATTCAAACTGCTATAAGGAAAATGGCGGCCTCCGATGCGCTATTTATAGGCACGTTACCGCCGCCCCGGCCGGCCAGTACCACCGCAAGCGCTACGTCCCGCAATTTTAAATCTGTAATATCTTCGAAAATATTCATTTAAATCTTGTGCAGTAAAGGACCATATAGACCTATATTAAATCAACAATGTATTTAAGCTATTTAATTGGATAAGGATTAATGCTGTATTGGTTAAAATCGCTTCGAAAATTAGCCATTATTTTCCCAAAAAAGTAAATGACAAAAAAATGTTATTGTGGGATATCCATAAGAGATAGACATATACCATCCCAGGGTTTTCTGTAGACCTTTTCAATGTATACAAATAATTAGTACATTATTTTGATAAATCTCGTAGGGTTCAGCCTGCGTGTGCAAAGTAAGCGGAAAAAATTGATAATTAACGACATCACATTAGAAACCTCAAAAATAACGGTATTTCTCCACTATTTAATGGATGTTATTATACATATAAACCATTCTTTTGAATCACTCTATCTATTAAAAAAACGCATCAAAACCCGTTGCGTAGTTTTAAAGATTTAAGCATACAAAGGGAAATAGGGACAGAAAAAGCGACTTTGTTTTATACTATGTATTGATGACTTACCTCCAAATCATATTATATACATATAAAAGGAACCTTGGAAAAAAGGATGTACTTACCTGTAGAATAGACCACAACATGTTTAATAATATAATTTCTAATTAGTAGCAAAAAAATAATTGCTTTGGTACCAAATATTCTGGTTGTTTTATAATTGGCCAAAGTTATGTAATTGGTAGTAATTGTCTTGTTTGATTGATTGCGTTGTTAATACTCTTAATTAGATACCTATCACATTTGTCCATGTCTTGTATCGTGTGTCCAGTAAATCGTATTTTCCCCTGTTTATAAATTAAGAAAGTTAGACTTGACTGCTATAATTCGTCTTACGTCTTTGAGAGATATTTCGTGCACCTGACTATGGAGACCTGACATACATTCTGTCAATTAATGAATATTTATTATTATTATTATTATTATTATTATTATTTCAAGTTGTTAAGGGCAGGCTGGCTCTTATTATGCCCCCAAATAAACAATTTTAATAATTATTACAATTTGCCTACTTGTAGATTAAACTAAGGAATACAAAACTTTAAATTACGAACTTATAGTGAAAAAATATTACACTTAACTAATCTGTTTTTGAAAACGTTGACACTGGGTGCAGAGATGATTTGGTGGTCTAAATTATTCCAAATAACCAAAATTCTGTTTGGTAGAAAGTGTTGTCTTGATCTATCTGTTGAATTTTCCTTCTTTAACCTAAACTCATGTTCTCTAAATCTTGAATCTGTGTTTAAGAAGAAATTTTCATTTAAATCACCAAAATTATATTTTAATATCCGAAAGGCTACAATTAGATTACCTCGCAGCAGACGTTGTTCAAAGTAGTGAGATTAACTATGGATAATCTTTCTTCGTATGAAGATCTAGAGTAATTATGTTGGCTTTCCGTTGTAAGTTTTAAAATAATGTTCAACACGGATTAAGTCCGGATACCAAGCTGGACCGGCATACTCAGAAATAGGTCTTACATAGGTGGTGTACAATTTACAAAAGGAATGAAAGGTGACTTTTGTAAAACACTTACTGATAAAATAGTTCGCTGTTAACAATCACACCTAAATCATTGTGAGATCGCTAGCATGATCTGATACAAAGGGTTTGAATGTACCTATAAGGCGATATTTTGATGAATATATCGGCGAAAGTACTAACAATTAGTCCGTATTTGGCCAACTGTATACAGTGAACTTAAAAGTATAGAAACCTATGTGTAATAGATCATGGATCTACCTTGTGTCCAGTACCTTAAAGTACCTATAAGCTTTGACTTTCTAAATTACACTATTCCTATTTCAGTTAAATAATAATCTAAAAATACATAGACTTCTACTGAAACATATCTTAATGCACTGCTTACTAAGGGTGTTTGTAACTAAGACGATTATTATAACCGATCTACAAAGGTTATCTTGCTGGTTTACACATATGGTACCTATCTCCGTACTTTAGCTGATAATAATATTGCTCTTTAATTCCATTAAAAAACTATAGATGAATTTTCGTTTTACCTTTCTTACTTTACGTTTCTTTGAACAATTTGTAGAAAATTTTGTTACACCTAACTATCTGCATCGTTGTAACTATTACTAAAGCCATTGAGCCATATATCGTGCAACAAATGCCATCAATGAATATTTTAACCAATTACTATGTCCTGTGTAAAGAGAGAATCAGAAAAAATAGAAGACCAATTTTCCATGTGTATGACTTCTTCTAGGAGCTTCATTTATATTTTTTTCTCACTGAGACTAATGGATTAACCAATCTACAATCGTTATATTGCTGCTCCACTTTATTTTAGCCGATAATATTGATCTTGTACCTAGATAATTTTAATTGGTTGTACACGGAGATCGCTATCAAGATCTGATACAAAGGGTTTGAATGTACCTATAAGGCGATGTTTTGATGAATTTATCGGCGAAAGTACTGACAATATTAAACCATATTATCCTTGACGAAGGTTAACATCATCTGTAGCGTCATGGTATAACAATAATAATTTCTTCTGATGTAACATCATGTCGTGATGTACCTGCATTAAAATTGCTTATAAAATATCGCTTAAATCAAAGTTGTATAGTGTTGTTTACTATATATTTTTCTACTGTTTTTCATGAATGATTTGTTGTATATTTTTTATAGACAAAATTATAATTTTGGATAATGAGATTTTTGTCCTGTTTTTATAAGCGGCCCTGAACAATTGTCAATAAACAGAGATAGGTATAATACCACAGTTACGTAAGATTTTTTGATCTAAATGTTTCTTGTGGTGACTTGCTACAGGCAAGTACATATTTATAAACTATTGTGAAGTAATGCAAATTAATCCGTAATTTGTATTCTACTTTCTAATAGGTATTACATGGATAAATAACGATAGACATAAATATAACAAGGAAATTAAATAAATATAATAGAAATACAGGTGGATGATCGGACGGTTGGTATCACAACAGAGATGTCAAAATTATTTTTTTAAATTCTATTATCTGATCGAATGTCTCGATTTATTTTTTACGTCCTTCAGATGTTAACCTTAACTGTTGAAAAATATAAATACTTTTCAACTTGACTGAACATATTGAAACAAAGGAAAAGGAAACAATAATAGAATCATTAACTCTGATCTGTTTGACCACTGAACAGAAATTGCGGAGAACAGTTAACTTTAGAAAATGTGGTTAGTTTTAAATAATTATAAGTACGTTTTTGAGGTTTTACTTAAGTGCCTTTACAAATGTGGTTTCTACTTCTTTAGTATTTATATAATCATTCAGACGAAGTAATTCGAGGAATAAAGATATACTAAAGACACGGCTTTTATCTATTTGCTTATCTTTTAAAACCAAAACATAAATATGGGACTGTAAGGTCTTACCATTCTGTTTTGGTATTTCCTTTAAATTGAACGTTGTTAAGGTTTAACAACTTTATGGTCCCAAGTAAAATATGTTTTCTTATAAGTATACTAAAACCTGGTTTCATCAAGATCGACATCTTAAAAAGACCAAAAGCAATAAGTGACCTACAATTTTTACCGATTAAACTCTTTTCCTATTATCTTGGGTTAAGAGTTAATATAACATAAAAGTATATTGTACGATTGCGGTAAGTTGCCAATAACACATGCAGGCGGTCAAACACTTTATTGGCAACACTTCACAAGTTGTACAAAGTATTTTATTCCATAAGTGCTTAAAAAAGTTAAAAGTACTGATGATAACGAAAGTTAGAGCTTTCAAAACTGTTGCTTTTTTGCTCTCGAATCCATGTGACTTAGTCACATCAAAATATTTAGTTAAAGATGTAATTATTGTGGTGAACAGAGACGATACTCCTCATCATAGAATAAATTCACCACAAAAAGGATGGCTTTTGTGTTTCTGCCAATTTATCGAACTATGCTAAAGTTTGATGGATTGACTGTTTAAGAATTTCATATTTTGGTTTTGATTTCTGAGGTAAAAGTTTTTCTATAGTTTCTTGTGTGACATACCAGAATCCGCACCTTGAGTTTCGTCGGGTTGTCTATCCGGTATACCCGCTGACGTTTTGAGAATAGCCACTGAAAATGTAAACGAATGTGTAATGTTCTATGGAGTGTAGAGGTAAGGAGAACCGTCTGATATGGAGGAGAACTCAAAAAAGTGTCCAGCATTCGCTAAAAATAGAGTTTTAAGTACCTACCAGAATAGCGCTGGCGCGGCGTACGAAAAACTACGATACGAATGCAGCTGTTTTATAGTGAGTAAGTTAAGCTAAATCAAAAAAGTTAAGTATTCAATGTAATGCCAGTATACAGAATTTCAACTACTCGGAAGTTCGTCGGTCCTTGTATATTTTTCTATCTACTCTAACTCGTGTGGCGCGTTCCTTAAAATTTTATCCTATGCTATCGCAGCGCCACCCTTATTTACTCTGTTTTGATGGGCAATTTTTGATACACTGATACGGTTCTCCTCACCTATACCCTCCATATACTGTACAGAATCAATAGGTATTTTATAAACAACATTAGAACAGATCGTTTTCTCTTTATACATACATATGCTAATAGTTTATCTTAAGAAATATACAATTGCACTTAAGAGATTGTCGAAAGAGGGCGGTGTGAACGAATATGATCATATTTTTATTTTTCTTTATACAAGTTCGCGGGTGGTTAATTCCATTTTTAAAAACTAAACATGTCGTAAATAGGTAGTCACTTTGAGTTTGAAATAAATGCACGCTCAAAGCTCGTTTGAGTTTTTAGTAGGTACCTACTACAAATACTCTAGATTATGATCGTTTATCGATCTTTAGCGAAGTAGTTTAAATTACAGTAAGAAAATCAAAAATCACTATCACACCTCAGATTTAAATTTTCTTATATTATCTAATCGCTAAAATCCATTCGTTAAAATTTTCTATATTCTACTCTGACATTGTGACATCTATTTGTGATAAAATTATGTTGTAAATAATCTTAATAATTTTTACACTTTTTGGTTATTGGTCGATACATCAGTATTTATAAAATTTTAGGTACCAATGGGTAGCAGGTAACGCAGGTACTCACTTCTGGCATGCTCACACAGGTTTACAAAAAATGGATGGTCTCTACGGCAGTATCGTTGTCCGTCAACCTCCTTCCAAAGATCCTAACAGCAACCTCTATGACTACGATCTCACAACACATGTAATCCTCTTAAGTGATTGGATGCACGAAGATGCAGCTGAAAGATTCCCAGGAAGATTAGCGGTAAAAGAAAATGTGTTAAAAAAGTTTTTTTATACTTCATTAACTGTGTTTGCAGGTTAATACTGGACAAGATCCTGAAAGTGTTCTTATCAACGGTAAAGGCCAATTCAGAGATCCTAACACTGGTTTTATGACGAATACTCCTTTGGAAGTTTTTACTATTACTCCTGGTAAAAAATACAGATTCAGAATGATCAACTCCTTTGCTTCAGTATGTCCTGCTCAACTAACAATCCAAGGACATGATTTGACCCTTATCGCCACCGACGGTGAACCAGTCCATCCTGTTAAAGTCAATACTATCATTTCGTTCTCAGGTAAATGGCAAAAAGTATATTAAAATTCAGACAGTAAAGGAGCTTATTTGTTGTGTCCATTTTTCATAGGTCTCATTTTATTATACTTCTTGTAATGTTTGTAAAGCACATAACCAACGGGTATTTTTTTCAAGGTGAAAGATACGATTTCGTTATTTCTGCAAGTTCAAATCCTGGAGCTTACTGGATTCAATTAAGAGGATTAGGAGAGTGTGGTATTAGAAGAGTACAACAACTAGCAATTCTGAGGTATGCTCGAGGACCATACCAACCTAGTTCACAACCACCTACATACGACTATGGTATTCCCCAAGGAGTAGTAAGTTTGATATTGATACAGCTTTGTATATATAAGAATGTAGTTTCAGTAGTAATAGATTATAGATCTTTATTTATAAGTAAAAAAAATTGGTGTAAATATTTTTTGGATTATTTTTTGTTTAGCGAAGAAATTTTCGCAAGTAAAAATCTTTAAAGCAAAAAGTATATAGGACATACTTCGACTTTTTATACTTAGCTTAAAATAAGAAAAAATGTACAGTAAAAGCTTCATGTATAGCCAAGAAAGGCATGTAGTTATAGATATATTGTAAAGTATGAAATAAAAAAGGCTGTATATTTTATCACAGCGTTAGAACCATTTCAGAATAGGGCTTATTTGAATATTGTATAGTGTAAATAGCACATTTTAAACAAATTCTCAACAGGTTCTTAACCCATTGGATGCAAGATGTAATGAAGTTAGACAAGATGCAATTTGCGTAAGCCAGCTTAAGAACGCCAAAGAAATCGATAGAGGAATTTTACAAGAAAGACCTGATGTAAAAATATTTTTGCCATTTAGATTCCACGTTTACACACCCGAAGACTTATTCCAGCCAAATACTTATAACCGACATTTAGGTGAGTTAACAAAAAAATATCTCTATCATAAGTAAAATTGTCTAAATCGAAAAAAATGTAAAAAAACTGAAAAATATGTTGCCAAATTCTAACCGAGGCCGTCCAGAGCAATGTGGTCAATCTGAGCTGGATCAAAGGACAAGGGAACTCTAAAGCCAACTTCATATTGGACAATTTAGCAAGGAGGGCAGCGGGCTACAAATATGTTAGCCCTCGCTCATCTACCAAGCACAGAATGTCCGCTGTCGTGGACCTTATCAAACAGCACTCTCACCAAAACTTTATACAGTGCTGGGATGAAACAACGAACTGTAGACTTGCCAGAGAGTTTTTATCTCATCCTGGCGAGGAAACAGCAAGAAGATTTAAGGCATTGACCAGACAAAATCTCCGAATAGCTGTGGGATTCTTAACAGGTCACTGCCAATCTCTTTAGGATGAAATTAGGAGAATCGTCTCTATGCAGAGGTTCCGAACAAGAAGAGGAAACACTAGAGCCTATTATGTATGACTGCTCTACTTTTTTCTAAAATAACTAGATCCGTGTTGGGCGAGTACTGGCTTGCACCAGCCGATATCAGGGAGATCCCCCTTGGGAGTCTCATTACCTATTTTTAATGGGCCATATGTGGCCTTATTGACGGCAGAGCTTTTGCACGCCTTCCCCAAATTTTCAGATGCATATCCTAGATATCTGATGAATGAAATCGTTTATATTATCTTTTTAGAAACGATCCCATCTCAACGATACTATCTTAAATATTTATATTATATTATATATACATTTTTGTTTCAGTTGCACCAAACGGAGATCATGTAATTAGTTTAATCGATGAAATTTCTTATATGGCAGCACCTGCTCCACTTATATCACAGTACGACGATATCAATCCAGAACAGTTTTGTAATGGTGATAATAGACCTGCTGATTGTGGACAAAATTGCATGTGCACACATAAAATAGACATTCCATTAAATGCTATAGTTGAAGTTGTTCTAGTAGATGAAGGTAAATTGAAATTCAGATCATTTTTTAAGGGGATTTCTTATATTTGATAAACAGTTCGATAACTGATTCCGTTTGCTACTGTAATAGAATTTTTTTTTGAAATGAAACTAGTTAAATAAAAATTAAACCATTTTTTTATGAAAATTTACAGAAAATATATTTTTGCACTTTCGCTTAATTCATTTTTGTTACTTTCTCTTTCTTTTCACAGCTATTTTGTATAAACTTACTTATTTAATTTTTAGTACAACAACCCAACTTGAGTCATCCCTTCCATCTTCACGGCTACTCCTTCAACGTTATCGGTATCGGTAGATCTCCTGATAGAAACGTGAAAAAAATTAACTTGAAGCACGCTTTAGATTTGGATAGACAAGGTTTACTTCACAGACAATTTAACTTACCACCAGGCAAGGATACTATCGCTGTACCCAACAATGGATATGTTGTACTAAGGTTTAGAGCTGATAATCCAGGTTTTTGGCTATTCCACTGTCATTTCTTATTCCATATTGTAATAGGAATGAATTTAGTACTACAAGTCGGTACTCATAACGACCTTCCTCCTGTTCCTCCAAGTTTCCCAACCTGTGGGGATCACACACCAGCAATATCAAATACGATCGATTCTAGCTATTATCATAACTTAAAATGAGGTTTCTGAAAGTATGGTTTTTATGATTTTTTCAAAATTGAAATGAATTAGTCAAATTTTTAATGATATAGTTTTACTACACAAATGACGATAATATGGTAACTAAAATTGGTTTTATTTAGCTGATTTTTCATTTTTGTTTAATATTATTATTTTAGGTCAGTATTATTTATTTATAGAGTACTGATTAATTTAAACAACAATTTAAAATTTAAATTTTATTATTACATTGGGATTCATTTTCACGCAATCTTTAAACTACATATAATCTAAATACCAGTGACACTTATTTAAGGAAATTTAGTCTAATATATTCTAATGACAGTCGCCCAGAGAACTTGACTTGTCAACATCTTTTATTAAATGTGGCATTTAACATTTCTGACATATGATAGTTGACATTTTTGACTTGTGACATTTGACAAATTATCATCAATGCATATGAAAATTATTGTTTTTTGCACTTTTGCCATGATTTGCCTTTCTCTCGCCAACGTTGTTTACCATAAGGATCACTTAAACGAACTTAATTAGTTGTAGTTACGCAATTAAATTTTTATATAACAAAAAAATATTTTTTAATTTAACTATATAGATAGACAAATGATATATTTTAATTATTTAATCATTTAGTCAGAATCCCAGCGGTGTTTTTTTTATATAATAATGATAAATATAGAGGAAAGTAACGAAATATGGACTACCATTTCGTGTTTGTATCATATAACTCTTCATCAGTATTGGTAGATTTTTTCGGAGTATTTTCAAAAGGGCTCTGAGCTCTGTTGTTGTTTCTGATCCAGATTCGTATTTCTTCACTATAGTAGGCTTTCAATGGATCCATAAACGTCTTGTCTAATGGCTGCAGCCAATGGGTAGTGTGAGGTGGTACAGAAACAATATTATTTCTAGCCAAGTCATAACATCAATGTTTCGGGTTTGGCTGAAGTGTCTATATAATATCAGTAGAACTCTTGACTCTGGTATTAGGTGTGTGTGCTTCATGAAGTGTTTAGACCAATTTATTTGAATACAGCCTAATGGATGTGCAACTCCTTTAGCTCCAGGAGGGCAACCTCTCATTAGTTGTTTGTTCAGATTTTTTCTAGGGAAAATTATCAACAGAGGTACAAAATGGCCTGTGGCATTCATGCAAACTACAATTGTTACAAGGGAACTCCTTTCAGCTGATGCTATCTGTCTCTTTCTTCGGCGTCCAATAACTTCTGGAATTTTACTTTGCACTACTGTCAGGCTAGTATCATCAACGTTGTAGACACAATTTGCCAGAAGTAGAAAAAAATTGTATACGTTTCTTTGCAAATGACGTTCCTGTAGGCCTACTAACTGATAGTTTGTCTTCATGACGTTTCAGAAATAGTCTTAACCATGTTTTTCATGCTATGCCAGATTCATTAAATGGATTTTGCAAATTGTTACATACTGCCAACATGTATGCCATTCTGCGAAGATCAATCCGTCAAATTTGCCTTTCCAAGGTTAAAATATATTCTACTAAACGTTTTCTAATTGTATCCCCAGCGTTGTTTTTTACCCAATGTCGTGGCACCCGCTTCTTCAGGAGTATGTTACATTTTCTTGCTTAAGCGTTGTAGTGTCGTTCTTGGTACTTTGAAAAGTATCGCTGCTTTTAAGGTGCCCTTCTCGCGAGCCATATTTATGGCTTTAATACATTAGCTCCTTATTCCAAGTTTTTCATTTTTTTCTTCGCATCAGAAACTGTTGGCACCCTTCTGAAAAAAATGTAAGTAGGTATATTTGGGACCACATAACTTACCACAGAAATAGGCACACCTAAATATGGGCTAGCTTGTATTTAGGACCCTAGTGTCCCTAGTCATAGCCCATATTCGAAATTCTTTCTACAGCGAAAACACAAATATAGTCGACACTAGTGACAGTTTAAAGTGGTTTTCGAGATTTATTAAAGTCCTACTCCACATTCAGTTACTCTTCTCTAATAAACAGTGTTTTTAGTGCCATTTGTCAATTTTTTAAGAATATACTAAAATTAATTTTGGTAACCTAATCGTCTTGATCCCTTTTAGTTTTTTTGCATTTTTAGAAATATCTAAGTAATTCTTAAAACGGTTTTAAATTAACAATATTATTAGATATATTTTATTTTAAGAGTTAGTTTTAGTTATATGGTAATAATTTTTTAATTTATTATGTATTAAATCATTTGACTAATTTGTTTCTATTGTTACTTAAAAATAGAATAACTTGAGTTACCTTTTTTTTTAAATTTGTTGAGTTTTATTTATTGATGAGTATAATTTAAAGATTTTTGATCTTGCCATTTTAAAAAAATTGTTTTTTTTTAGTATTTGTTATTATATCTATATTGTGTACTTATTTATATATTTAATATTTGGCGCCATAATATTTAAGGTATGTTCGGTTCTAAATATCAGTTTCAAATCTTTAAAATCATTATTTTATAATTTTGGTGCTGACAATTTTAGCCTCTTTATGTGTGTGTATGTACATATGTATTATACATAAATATTGTTACCTACCAATCACCTTACAGTTATCTAAAGAAGAAGCACCTAAACATAACAGTATTATTTAATTTTGCTCAATATTTATAACCAATATTCTTCATCCCTACCATTGAAATTGTTTATGCTACTGCTATTTTGTTGCACTTTTTACTATTAGTATGTAGTTTTTATCCTTATTCTTCCACTTAATAGGAAACTCCTTAATTTTCTTCACTATAGTTTCCTTACAGGCTGAAAATCTGAATCCGTTACAAGAAAATGGTAAAGTATCAGATCTAATGGCGTAGCAGTATTGTTAATTTTTATTTAAGCATAAAAATATTTGTTTATAAAACTAATTTTATCAGAATATCCGTTATTATAGATTGTCTAGTCCTTTACGGTCGTAATAATGGCAAATTTATTTGTATTGTTGTATTGTTTTAAAGTATTATGTAAAGAAATTTAATAAAGTGTGTATAATGTATATAGATGTGGTGTTGGTGTTTTTTTTTATTTTATTGATTACACATGTTTATCACATTTGCACAATTTAAAGATTCAGTTGTAGCAAAAATTATACACAAAATCTATAGGTAGTAATACAGACGAGCTTAATAGTCAGCAACATATTTACTCTGACGCTATCAACATTTTGTGGTACCTTTATTTAATTGGCTCAGCAAGTTACGATGGTGGTCTGATAAGTACTTAGCTTACAATACAAAAATGCAAATTTTGGAAAAATGATTATTTATTTCTCAAGATAGTATCCTTTTAGCCCGATACACTTGCTCCAACGATACTCTTAACTTCTTTAACCTCTCTGAAAAATAAGTTTTCGGAAGGTCTGCAAAGTAGGCCTCCGTGGCAGCGATATCCTCCTCATTCGATTTAATTTTCTGCCAGGGAGTGACTTTCTCAAGTTTGGAAACCAAAAGAAGTCACACGGGGCCAAATCTGCAGAATACGGTGGATGGGGCAGCAGTTCGTAACCCAATTTGACTGTGGCGACGGCGGAGGTGTGAACCGGTGCGTTGTCATGGTGAAAGAGCACTTTTTCTTCACCAAATGGGGCCGTTTTTTCGGCATTGAATCCGTCCAATACTTCGGCATAGTAAAGCCTTGTGATCGTTTTGCCCTTCTTCAGGTAGTTGATATAGATTATACCTTTAAATCCCAAAAGAATGGTGTCCATCACTTTTCCGGCCAATGGGACTGTCTTTGCCTTCTTCGGAGCAGGTTCGACGGGTGTTTCGACTGTTCCTTGGTCTCTGGTGTGTACCAGTGGATTCATGTTTCGTCGACGGTCACGTAACGAGTTAGAAAATCCTTTGGATTGCGTTTAAACAGCGTCAAACACTGCTCTGAAGTGGTCTCACGGATGCGCTTGTTGCTCGGAGTGAGCAAACGCAGCACCCATCACGCAGACAGCTTTCTCATGCCCAAAATTTTATGCAGGATATGACCCACGTGGTCTTTTGAGATGCTTACTATCTCAGCTTCCTCGCGCACCTTCAATCGGTGGTCTGCTAACACGAGATCATGGATTTTTGTCACGTTATTCTCCGTGTTAGCCGTTTTTGGGACACCTGGGCGTGACTCATCAAAAACCGACGTGCGACCACGTTGCAATTCGTTAAACCAATTTTTGAGGGTAGCCATAGAAGGAGAAGAGTCACGGTACACGTACACAGCATCCAAGCGTTCTTTAATTTTTCTGTGCGATTTCCCTTCTAAAAACAAGAAGCGAATCACCGACCGATATTGCTCCATTTCCATTTTTTGAAATTCACTGACACTCTCGCTTCCACACGCGTCCAAAACAAAACTACGAATCTGATTCGGCTGAAATCAGGGTGGCTGAAATTATTACAGCAGCCGACTACGAGAATGTACTACGCGATAGCAAAGTTCTCTTTTAACTAACAGGGAATTTTAAAGCAATTTCTGACGGCCATAAAACATACCGAAAGGAGTTCGGCTAAATTTGCACCTATAAGATATTAATCATCATTAATATTCTAATGGCGTTGATTTACTGGCACTCGAAGTCTGTCTGATAAGAAAGTATTCGACCTACATTCATATCTCAACGCTAGAATTGAATTCATAAGTTGCTCGTTGATCCTTAGCTTTTAATAATTTACAGAAAAATCCAAAGAATGCAAAATTTTTTTGGAAACACCTTCAATATGCAGAAACCAAACCTCTTGTAGTTGTTGATAGATATATATTCATTGGGTTGACTGTTGCCCTGTATCACTTCGACCTTTACAGATCTATTGTGCACATCCATAATATCTTGGATAGAATTAGACACCTTGTTTAGCCCTGCTCTCTTAATCAGCCTTAATAGCGTTGACAGGGGCTTCTCCACGTAACTTGGAGCAGCCAGTTTCTCCTCTCCCAAGATTAGATACCATGTCCTTGCAAGGCCTTCACATTGGCATAGGACATGAAATGCGGTTTCCTCCTCCTCTTCCGTGTATCGACAGATGTCTCATTGTGCCAAGTTTTGATGGTGTTTCCTGAGCCGACAATGTCTTGTCAAGAGACTGAAAATCATTATATACACATTAACAGGGGGGGGGACATAAAAAAATACTTAAAATCCAGAAGGATGAAAGAATTAGATAATGTGTGTGTTAATGAAAAAAGTGTGTGTTTTGGGACACCATAAAGAAGTGCCTGCAACTGGTGTATACGTAAAAGAGGGAGAAACTTGACAGACTTGCGTCGTAACGCGGTACATTACGATCCGGTTTACCCTCCTATAAGAAATGTCAAAAGTGCCATGTTAGTTTATATATAATTTTTTTTATGCACCAAATAATTATTTTGTCTCTTTGTAAAGTGTTATATTTACGTTTATTAAGGTTTCTTTAAGTTGAATTTATACATATGCCTGTAATTCTATTCATGCTTTCCATCACTAGACCCATCATCTGCTGAAAAAGAAAACTACTCAACATAATTACGATTTTTTATAGAAGCAGACTTTAAGACCGTTTCTGTACATATTCGAACAGTTGTTAATAAAGAAATTCAATGTTCAACATCATTGATTCGAGCACTTGCTATTTTCATCTCCTCCTTCGTATCTTGGTCATCTGATATATCAGAAAATTTTAATAATTCTTTTGTCACTAAAGTTAAATTAATGTTAGCTTGTTGTGCTAGGATACATAATGATGTAGACATAAATTGTCCTATCTTCAATGAGCGGCATAGAACTGCCGTCTTGAAAAGCTTATGATTTTAGTATTGATATAATTTTTTGATTTTCTTGTAAAGATGTTTTTCCCCAGAAAAAATGGATTTTTTAAATATATCTATTGGCTAAAATGAAACAACCAACATTTTAGAATATGTAAAAGCTGGTAAACTTTTTAAAAATTTAGTTGATGTGATGTTTACAAGTTTAGAAAAAATGTGTTACTTATGTAGTATTTATGTTTTTAGTCCTACCATCCGGCTATTTTCACATTTATTTCACCAAGACGTCCATTAAGATAAGATCATTTTTGTATATTTATATTTAAATAAAATTTATAAAAATTATGTTTAGGTGTACATTCAGTGTATATACCTGTTTTGTAAAATACAAATTTGCTTGTAAATACATTAAAGTGTACCCGATTAACATTTTTATGAAATTGTTAGATTTTAAATCCTTTGGATGCTATATGCAACAAACCCAGAAAAGACGCAATTTGTGTAAGCCAGCTTAAAAATGCCAGAAAGGTGGACCAAGCAATTTTACAAGAAAGACCTGATGTCAAAATATTTTTGCCATTTCGATTTTTATTTTACAAACCCGAAGAATTGTTTAAACCACACACTTACAACAGATTTTTAGGTAAGGTATATGCTTCTAGATAAACCAACATGGGCATTGTTAAAAAAAGTAAACTGTATATTCTTTCTTAAATGCTAAACTATTAAAGCATAACATTAAATATTTAAAAAGATAGCTAAATATCTATTATAACTGTTCTTTATATTTTAGCTGCCGTAACTGGTGATCATGTTATAAGTTTAATTGATGAAATTTCTTTGAAGTTACCTCCAGCTCCTCCTTTATCTCAGATAGATGATTTAGACCAAGACTTATTCTGTAACGGAGATAATAGACCTATTCATTGTGGTGCTAACTGTGAATGTACTCATACAGTCGATATACCACTCAATGCTATTGTAGAAGTAGTATTAGTAGACGAAGGTAAGTAATAGGTTTTTTGTAAAATTAATCAAAATTTGTTTTATTTGCGATTAAAGTCTTCATATCTCTGACTTCTCTAAAGTTGCTGATTAATAATGTACGAAAAAATTTCTACTCTAATTAACGACATCATGCAATTAAATAATTGTTATTCTTTTAATTGCAGTTACAAAGCTTTTTATCATTATTTAATTATAGCGATTTTATTAAATGGTAATAGTATTTTTAATAACAGTGTAATTTTTAATTTTTAGTTCAGTCTCCAAATTTAAGTCATCCTTTCCATCTTCATGGATATTCATTTAACGTGGTTGGAATTGGTCGATCACCTGATCAAAATGTAAAAAAGATTAATTTAAAACATGCGCTCGATTTAGATAGAAAAGGATTGTTGCACAGACAATTTAATCTTCCTCCTGCAAAGGACACTATAGCCGTACCAAATAATGGATATGTGATATTTAGATTTAGAGCTGATAACCCAGGTAAAAAAAAATAAATGAATTTTTTTGGTATTTTTTTATTAATCGTTAACTTATATCGCTTTTAAAATGTTTTAGGTTATTGGCTATTTCATTGCCATTTCCTGTTTCATATAGTAATAGGAATGGGTCTTATTATCCATGTTGGTACACAACAAGATTTGCCGCCAGTACCTCCAACATTTCCACGATGTGGTCATCATCTACCTCCTATAACGCCTCCACATGCCATTAATGATTATAAGTGATTCTTAGTGTTACGTAGTTTTAAGTTAAATAAAAATTTTAAAAACTAATTTGCTTTTATCTACGTAGTAAACTTTTCAGTAAAAAAGTAAGCTTTGGCCAAGGTGTTAACACGCACTTCTTGTAAGTTATAAACAAATAAGTTACTTTCTGGATCTGGAAAATTATAGAGGGGAGATTAATTGCTCTACCGGCATTGAGGCCAAATATGACCCATTGTGCAAACTCCCGTATGTAGGGATACCCACACCTCAGGTTGTCATCAGAACCCACACCTCAGGTTGTCATTAGACCTAAAGATCCAAATTGGTGGTGAGACTTCCAAGAGGGATCTACCTGACATCGGCTGGTGTTAGCCAGTACTTGCAAAACACGGATCTTCTGATGTCAGAAAAAGTAGAGCAGTCATACATCATATGCTCTACTGTTTTCTCTTCTTGTTGGCAACCTCTGCATAAAGAGATGTTGTCGCAGTTAGCAGGGACCTGATAAGATTCCCACCGCTGTTCTGGTCAATGCCTTAAATTTTCATGCTGTTTCCGTTCGATAATGATGTAACTCTTTGACCAGTCTACAGTTCGTTGTTTCACTGTATAAAGTTAGGTGGTAGTGCTGTTTGATAAGGTCCATGACGGCGGACATTCTTAGCTTGCTAAATGGGCGAGGGCTAACATATATGTAGCTCGCAGCCCTCCTTGCTAAATTGTCTGCAATGTGGTTGCCTTTAGAGTTGGCATGTCCGTTGATCAAGGTCAGAGTGACCACGCTATTCTGGCTGGTCTCAGTTAGAGTTTGGTAAAATTCTACTACTAAACTTGAAGAAATGCGAGTTCTATTCAAGACAACCAAAGTGGTAAAAAAAGCAAAAAATTCAGACAATTTTTTGTGTGACTTATAACAACTATCCTTAATCTTTCAAAGTTGGAATAACGTTCAATCATTCCTTATGGTTGCCAAACTGGTTATTTAGGCTTTGTGATGAAGAAACAGTCACTAAGGATTTTTATTTATGGTACGTATTTGAGCTTCTTAATACGCTGGAATATATTTTATTCTGATAAACAGATAATGGTTACAAAAAAACAGTAAACTTACTAAATATTTAATAGAGATATGTGAAAAGTATTAACCTAATAAGTTTTACACATCTAATTAACTATACAGATATAAAAATAGATCTACAAGTTGTTTATATTTGTAGCATCACTCTGTTCTACGTCTACGCAAAGTGTATCACTTTGTAAATTTTTATTCCGCAAGCTTTTTGAATCGTTATATTTTTGAGCTTTTGGTACAGTTAATAAAAAAGAAGACTCTTCAGGTACATCCATAGAAAGTTGTTTTCTAAATAAATTTTTAACACTACCAGAAGGTTGTAATGGTTTCATTTCCTGGGGAACCATTAGAAATAACGAAGTAGGTTCATTTTTGGATTTATTTTGCGACTTTTCTTCTTTACAGATACTCTTCTCCTTGGAACTCGTAGAAGCATCAATTTCTTCTACTTGACTTATATCTAAAATTGACTCGTCGACATTCCTTACATTTTTTGGTGGAAGTCTTTTGATTGACTGGTGTCGATCCAGATTTGTGTTTAAGGCTGATTTTGGATCTTCCTTTGGAACTACTTCGGTACCGGGAGGATTATATACGAAGTCAGAAGGCAGTGAAAGAACCTGAAAATGTTTTTTGATGTGATTACCATACATGGAAAAGTTTTTTCTTACATATACTTAAGTTATTTAAAAATATTGAATTACTTTAGTTAGTTTTCCTTTTTCTCTTTGAACTTCTTGATCAAGTTGTAACGCAAGATAAAGCTCCCTTTCATTTTGCTGTTGCTTCTCGGCAAATTCTTGTTCTATTTGCACATCCAATTCGTGTTCCTCATCCATTTGTTTGTGAGACTCTTCCAAATGCTTCATCAATACCTATAAACAAAGTTAAGCTTATTTTTCCACCTCTATTTTTATTTTATATAATACTTACCGCAACAACAACGTTCACTAACACAAATTGAGCCATTAGTACGAATATAACGAAAAAGATGGGTGCGATAATAGGAGATATGCAGCAATTATTGATGCAATCATCTTTATAATTACAATGTTCATCTTCTAAAGTGTCTTTCATGATACCATTCCAATTATCTCCTGTTGCCACTCTGAACAGCGTAAGAAACGCTATCCCAAAATTCTGAAAATGAGCATGTTCACCCAAACCTAAAAAAAATTAACGCCCATAATGCAAAACAAGAAAATATAAAACAGACTTTGGTTTATCTACACCAATAAACTTAAAACTTATTTGAAATAAATTATTAGATCCAGTCTTTTATGAACTACTCCTTTTAATAAAACGTAATGAAAATTAATAGATCTTACCTTGACACGGAGTTACATTGCAATCTAATCTACCAAATAACTCAACTCCCAGAGCAGCAAAAATAAAGAATAATAGAAAAAATAGAAGACCTAAATTTCCTACTTGAGGAAGAGCTTGCATTACTGTATCTAACAAAGCTCTTATACCTTTTGCCATTTTTAAAAGTTTTAAAACTCTTGCAATCCTCATAACTCGTAACACCTACGAGAATAACTTTATTGAAAACTATAATACTTAATTTTTTATCACATACCCTGATAATTGTAGGATTAATGGGTATAATTTTTAAATCCTGTACTATCTCTTCTATAACAATACCAACTACGGATAGAATCACTATAGCAACATCTAGTAAATTCCATTTGTCTTTTATGTACATTTTCATGCCTAAAGCTACTAACTTCATTGTACTTTCAAGTATGAAAACAGCTGTGAAAAAGTAGTTAAAAATTCGTAGTGCATACTCCCAATAAGGAGGATTACGATAACATTCCGTTGCCATTGTAATCACATTTAAACCAATCACTAAGGCTATAGCCAAGTCAAAATATTTAGAAGTCACTATTTTATGGATATCCAAACGCCAAGGAGCGTAATCGATATAGTAAGGGAGTTCATTCATTTCTAAAATATGATATTTATTGTATTAAGAAAGGACAAAAAACAAAAAATACATCTGTATTCGACTATTAACTTACTTCTCCTACGTTTTTCTAGCTGTAGAGCTCTTTTGGCAGCTTTTCTTATTCTTTCTTCCTTTTCTTGTTCTTCGCGACATCTGTGAAAATTTTCCACAACAACGCCCACAAACATATTAAGTACAAAGAAACCAACTAAGAGTATAAATGAAATAAAATAAAGGAGTCGCCATTCGGAATAATTGATTTTCGGCTGAAAAATATGCTTGTTAATATACTTTCAGTATAAACATATATAGATCTAAGATTTACCTGTTTATTAACTCCTACAGCATCAAGTCCAGTGTACATAATGTTAACCCAACCATCTCTTGAACTTAAAACGAATAATGACATCAAAGCTTGAACTAAATCATCAAAATTATATTTCTGATTTTTCCAATAGTAACCTTCTCCTCTGGCCAAGCAATCCTCCATTGTTTCAATTCCTGTCAAATTTTCGCCAGCGCAGTAATAAAACGTTCCTTTGAATAACTAAACGTAAAATTACAATAAAGTTTAATTCGCTTAAATGAACTAAATATAACTTACCTGAACTCCCAATATTCCAAATATAATAAAGAAAGTACAGCATATTAATACGATATTTCCAATAGGTCTAAGTGAAGATAACAGTGTTTGTACGACTAATTTTAATCCAGGCGCTCTGTTGATTACTCTGAGAGGGCGTAAAGATCTTAGTAAACGAAATACCTAAGACATAAATAAAAATTACTAGAGTTACTAAATTGGCCAGAAAATTAGAAAATTTAATCATGAGATAAAATACTTGAATGCAATATTAAAACAAGAATAATAAAAACCTTAAATGTTAATGTAACTAATGTGAAAAATTTTGAAATACCACAAAGAAATAACATTTAAATAAAAGGGAAGTGACAAAGTCCTGACGCATTGGATAAAACAACTATTTTGATAATAAAAGCCACAATCAGGTGGAGAATAAAGTACAAATTACAGTTTATGTTAATAACCAATCTTATGTGTAAAAAAATAGAAGACATACAATATTGTTTAAGAACATGAACAAAGAAATATAATTGAATATGTCCAAACTTTTAAAATAGGTACTACACATTCAGGTAGAAAGTGTAAGAAAGAAATTAATATATAGAATGGTCAAAGAAGGAACAAATAAGGAAAAATTTCGATCCCTTCAATTTGATCAAGCTTGGGAAATGCCCCAAGATGATATGCCAAAGAAATTTAACTTTGTGAGAAAAATCACCACAAAACTGGGTAGCAAAACTGAATGAGACAAAGACACCATATTGGAACTAAACCATAAAATCGTGTTCAGATGACTCCAACACAGATGAAGGAAAGGGAGCAGCAGTTTTTGGACCTAGAAAGACATTAAAGATATACTGGCCCAATAAAATCATTAATGCAGAACTAGCGAAAAGAACTTCAAAAAATAGTTCTGCTATATACAAATAGAAATATTGAGAAGGAGTCAAAATAACACATTAAGACAAGCACTTGAAACCAGGCTGAATAAAGAAAAAGTAATAAGAGAACCAGAAAAAAATTGGAAGAACACGAACAAATTAGATTGAAATGGGAGGTTAAGCACAGAGCAAGAAAAAGATAAGACTGGAAGAAACTTGTGCAGAGACTAACCGAAGATAGATACAAACTTCGCAGATCTGGCCAAAACGCTCATTATTTTATCCATATTACAAATTTGATTTTTTTAAAATTAAACATCATCTTGCTTTTATCTTACCCTTAATATACCAAAGATTCTCGAACTGGTGTCATTTATTAAGAACATTAATATATCCACAATAGAAATGATCACCAATGAACCATCCATAATATTCCATCCAGAAGTAAAGTAAGCATTTGGTCCACTGCACATACCACTAGCTACAACCTAAAGAAAATCTATATAATATTCGTTAATTAAATTTCTTATTAATTATTTACCTTAACAAACATTTCAGTGGCAAATACAATAGAAAATATATAATTACAAGACTGTAAAAATAATTTTTCCGGACTGTCGGGTGGAATATTTGGCCTTTCCATTGCTAAAGTTATACAGTTCATAGCTATGAATATTAATATTAAATTATCAAATCCATTCTGTTGCACTATCCAACAACAGTAATTCCTAAACCTAAAATGAAATTTTACATGAGAATAGTAAACTCGAGCGCCACCTTTTTTTATAGTTATTAAACTTGGTAATTTTAGTAGAATAGTGTATTCTAAATTTTATTAAGATAATTTGGAGCTCGAACACGGAACAAAAGACTCATATTCTTGGTTGAGTCAATAAATTACTCTTACATAAAAAAATACAATCTGTTTTGTGTAAAACCCATCCTGTTTCGAAAATTTATTTACTTTTAATTTTAAAATTTTAACAGTAGGGGAAAGGTGGAAAATTATATACACTTGAAGTAAATAAACTAACGATCTGTTTAATAAGTGAAACTTTACTTTTCGTTGTTTTTTTACACACCGTATTTTTTGCCTTTTCAATTCGGATCTCGATTTTTTATTCCCAGTTCTTGTTGGTCTTATCCACAAGATTATCGTATCTGCAAAAGACCGGCCAAGATTTATTCTAAAAAATTGAAAGTCGGACTTTCTTGTTCTGGAACGTACTAATTTGTAAAGGTGAAAATTGCCAAAAAAAAAGGTAAAAGAGCCTAGCCAAACACCCTCTTTACACGCTTGTGTCGGTGGAAGCTTGCCAAGTATCTAAATCTACCATTTAATTTCATAGTAACAAAAAATACTTACCTTGTATTCGGACCAAATATATACAACGAATAATTCTCCCTATCTTTCATCCATTTAGAAGACTCTACAATTATTTCTAATTTACTGAAAATATTTCTTTTGATATTATTTTCAACTGGAATGTGGGTCACCGTGTTTTCATTCGACTCGTTAATTAATTTTAGTTTAGTTGGACTACCACTATTGCTATTCAATTTATTGCTTGACTTATTGAGAGAATTTTGTCTTTTTAAATGCAAAGGAATTGTTCCCTGGAAATTAGACACAGTTTAGTTTAAAGACATTGTATTGCAGCTATCATCTTACTTGACGAACATTTCCACCATTACAATGTAAATGACTACGTCCATTATTTAACGGAATATTTTCAGGTTCAATCACACGTCGTTTTGATTTTTTTAAGCTGGATTTAGTAGATTTCGAAGAACGATCTCTTTGTAGCTTACTCTTAGATTGATTGTATTTTGCATTGATTACTTTGGAAGCTGGACTATTTTTTTCCGAAAAAGTCATAGTAGTTGAACCAAGTTTTTCATTATACGTTATTATTTTACACAACTTATGACTGTCGTCAACACTACGTTGTTTTGTTGACTGTTGTAATGGTACAGATTGTGAAAGCTTTTGAGGAACGAGTAAATGTGTACTCTAAAATTGAATTAAAATTAATTATTTCAATTTTAGTTTTAGAAACTAAAATATTTAAATATAAAGAACTTTTCGAGAAATAAAAGTAAGCTTACAGATAAACAAAACAATCTTCGTATGTCAGCAGAGATTGTGTTTACTTACTGGTATCTTTTGTGTCATTAAATCAGAAGACGAAGTATAGGAGGTTTCGTCTACCAATCCAGTGCTTGAAACTGAAGTAACATGGTAACGAAATTCTGGAAAATCTCTTAGAATAGTACTTGGTGAATCCTGAGGTGTAGCTGCAGTATGAGTTATTATTGGAGGTGACGACTATAGAAAGGAATATATTAGAATTAACAATCTATGAACAAAAAACATATTTGAAAATTTTTTACCCGTTTTAAGGGGAGTTTGGATAGAGCTTCCTTATGAATATTATTAGCTTTAGTATCTTTACAGACATAACAACAATTAGTGTATTTGTCTTTAAAATCTGAAACTGATAGAGCAATGGAAGATATGTGCTCGTTTAGACCCTTATTAAGTTTTCTGATGTCTGAAGATTTCCAACAATTTTTATGGTCCTAAAAGTGGTTGGAATTAGTTAAACCAAGTCTAAGACTACCTGTTTAGTGTCTTACTGAAAAACAATTTTCGGAAGAGCTAGATAGGGAATTACTACCATTTGAACAATTTTTCTTTAAACTCGCTTCGATTATACAAGACATTTTTCTTCGAGCTAATTCTCGCTGTTCTTTTTCTCTTCTTTCATTCCTCTCTGAACTAAATCCTTCAACTAGAATAGCGACCAATAAATTAAACAATACATAATTACCGAACGTCATCAAAGCTACGAAATATAATGCTGCCCAGTTTGATGTTTTCGCCATACCATTCGAAAGGACTATATTCCAGTCCTCCTGAGTTAAAATCTAGAAAATATTCTGAACTTTAAAACAATCCTTTTAGAATCAAAATATTTTTGATGTTAGTTTATAAAATTTTTATTAATTTTTTAAATATTTAGCAAGTAATAAAATAGTTCCTGCCAAACCAGCGTAGTAATATTAGCACAATGGCGGAAATCTTTGGTATTATCTTAAAACTTGAAAAAAAAAATTGTTGCAATCAGAAAATAGAATTGAACGTTAAAAAATACTAGACTAATAAAAATTATATATCTCAATAAAGGAAGTATGGTTTTTTAAGTTTATTCTTCTTCTTCTTTAGCAGCCCTTCAAAGTCCACTCCTGGACATAGGCCTCTCTAAGACATTTCCATTCTTTTCGGTTCTGTGCTTACTGACAACATTTCTTGCTTGCTCTTTTCTTTATGTCATAAAGACCTAACGTCTTTGCGGTCTTCCAATGATGCGTTTATTCATTCTTGGTCTCCATGCTTGGTCCATCTCTCAGGATCCTGCCCAGATTCACTTTGCATTTGCTACAGCAGTAATAAATTTTTTTACCCTTGTTTTTCTTTGAATTTCTTCGTTTTTTATGTGGTCTCTCAAACTAATTCCCTGCATAATCCTTTCTTTTGCTCTTTGTTTTGTACGAAGTCGATTTGCTGTGTTGGTTGTTAGGGATATTGTTTTCATACCATTCGTCCACAGGTAAGATAAGTAAGTATTAAAGACCATTCTTTTAAGATTGATCAGCGTTTCCTTTCTATTCTCTTTGCCTAGTTTAATGAGTTGTCTCAAATATACATATTCTGTCACATTTTCGATTTTATTTCCATTTACCAAAATGTTAGTTTGTCCTTTAAGACCTAGTGTAGTTCGATTAGTATATTCTGTAATTCGTTTATGTTTGTACAGATCCGTAATATTAATACCCTTTTTTTCCCACTTCAACTCTTCCAGCGAAAGGGTGAATAGCTTTGGTGAGATGGTGCCACCTTGCCTTACTCCTTTCTCGATATATATTCTATTTATTGTTTGATGTAAAGTTAATCTGAAGCGTTGCGTTATGATATATATTTCAACAAGGGGAGTCAATTCTTGTGTTGTTTATTGCCTCAAAGATGGCCCAAAGTTAGATTGAATGAAATGTTTTGTTGTAGTCGACAAAGGCAAGTTTTATTTGGACGTTGTATTCCGTGCATTTTTCTATAAGTTAAGTAAAGCTTAAAGAATAATGTGCATAAGCAGTATAGAGTATAAATGTGAATTTATTCTTGTCTTGTTGATGACTAAATTGATTAAACTTCGAAATTCAAATATTGAGATGAAATGTTTTATATTAGCAATTAAAATACTTGTTTAAATTTAAAATATGAAGACTAGAAAACGAAAATTGCTAGTTTGACATGATTTTGCATTTCTGATATTTACTAAGCTGATTTTCAAAAGAATAGCAGAAAAAACTGTTGGTAAATACAACACAGAAAAAAATCTATGATTAATACAACCATCGTTCTTCTTCTCTTCGTCTGATTTTAATATTATTGCATTACACTCTTTTTAGAAGTAAGTAAAATATATGTATGAAAATTCCGAAATTTCACATGTTGAAAAAATTAATTGTGAAATCAAATGTTAGTTAATTATCATTAATTATTTACTGAAAGTAGAATTAATATGGATATTTCTATTTAAAGCTATTAATATGGTAATTTTAAAACAAAGTAGGTAATAACTTAAAGACAAAATAAATCTCCATGGAATCAAATTAGAATCAGATAAATCTTTCAGTTAACCACTGGGTAGGTAATCGACCAATTTTCATGTGATTCTACCTTTTTCTTTAACTTTTTTGCCACTCGGGAGAATAAAAGTTTTAGTTTCCTTTTAAATTAAAATCGATTTTAAAGTTGGAATTTGAAGACAACAAAGCCAACAAAAAGTGATTTTGAGATTGGCCTAGATATGCAAAATCGTTCTTTTATTTGGTGTCAAATTGTAGATATCAAGTTTAGATATAGAAACAAAAGTGTACAAACTTATAGATAGAAGTAGCAATTCTGAAGAAGATTATTATGTTTTTGTTTCTTATTGTAAAAGCTTTTTATCATTTAAATTAAAATAATGTTGGATCGTGTGTCGATAATGCATAAGTCGAATAATTTTTCTAATGAAATTTTAATGCATTCACTCTTTATTTATGTTTTGAAATATTTTTATCAAGTTTACACTTTCGGATTTACCAATGTGTTGGTAATATCATCTAAAACTGCAATTTCAATTGTGTTATTATATTATAAATTATTGTTTTGTTCTGTGTCCGAAAATAGTTTAAATAAATTCACAGTTGCTGTTTGAAAAAGTTTATAAGCGCACAAATTGCCCTCTTTTTCTTCTTTTTGATATAGGCTTTCCATAGTTTTTCCATTCATTACTTTTTTGTGCTTTCCGTTTCCCTCTTATCTTTCGATCTCGTCTGCCCATCTCAAATGGGTTCGTTATGCTCTTGCTTTTTTCCTGTCCAAGTTTTTTATTGTTATATTTTGGTATTCCATTATTATCCTTTTGTCTGACATTATGATCTGCGAAGTTTCGGATTTCTGTAGCTTTATGTTTCTTTCAAAATAAAAGCAATTATTAATATGTCATTTGCATATCTCAGATGGTTTAGTGGCTTTCCATTTATCTTTATCAGCAAATTTGTCTATTCCATTTCTGTGAATATATCTGTTAGTGCTTTTGTGAACAGTTTAAGAGATCTATCACCTCTATCTTACTCTTTTTTCAATTTGTATAGATTTTGGGATTTTTGTAGTTGTACGACAATTGGTGTTTTCTTGTACAAATTATACATTTAAACATTGTTTACACTTCCAAACCTTCCAAAAATGTCAAATATTTTGTTTGTATATAGAGAGCTCGGAAGATATTTTATAAACTTTGCTGATCATTTTTTTAATATAATCACAATTTTTTGTATGGTTATGGGCAATAACCATTAAAAAATTAAAAAACTTTCGTGAATACATAACTAGTTCGGTTTGAGATGCATTTCAAGAAGTTTTTTTTTGTATACAGATACACAAATGCAGTTTTTTAATATCACATTATC
The DNA here is from genome assembly GCA_964028335.1 of Altica lythri. Taxonomy (NCBI): domain Eukaryota; kingdom Metazoa; phylum Arthropoda; class Insecta; order Coleoptera; family Chrysomelidae; genus Altica; species Altica lythri. The sequence goes on along the minus strand of OZ034807.1, from coordinate 17,902,726 downwards.
GCCAAGGTCACAAATTTTCCTAACGCTCTCACACATCGAATTCAAAAAGAATCATTAAAATCCGTCTTGCCGTTTAAATTTATATGAAAACTTTAAATGCCACTTACACTTAGAAGATGGAATTTATCAACCCATCCAAGGTTACTGAGACGCAAATAAAAAGTAAATGCATTATGTTTTCCAATTTTCAGTTGCCAGTTGCCTTCAAGAGAAAGTTAATAAACAAATGTCTGTATGTACTGAACACATGTTCAAATCAGCTATTTCTCCCATAAAAATTTATCTCCTAACCAGAGATGTTATTTTAGGATTTCACACTCTAACAGAGAAAGCGAAGTAAAGATCGTAAAAATGCACAACGTATTAAACAAGTAACTTCTAAAAGTGTATTATCATGTTGGTTCTAAAGGAAATAGAAAAAATTATAAGAATAAAAATGTTAAAATATAATAAAGTCCCCTCCTAACTTCGTGGTATTATTGATAAAAATGAACAAAAAGAGAACTACAATCTATCAACTTTTATAGTCTTTTTGAGCATAGTCATAAAATACCTAGACGAAGCGTACCAATTTGAGACCGTCTGTTAGTGGGAAAGAGAAATATTGGAGTAATGTATGCTAATCGTATGTTCAGAAAGCAAAACCAATGTTTTATTGCTGTATCAGTATCGCATGGTTGGTATACTCCGTCCATTAGAAAGAGAAACAAACACTACTTCGATCTTTCTCGCATTAAGAAAACGGGTTTGAATCGGTATGAGCAGTCTTGGTAATACAAGTCTATGATTGTAAAATGATTTAAGTAAGAGGAGATCATCCATTTAAGTTAGGCTACTAAAAAAATTGTTATTCAATATAATTATGGAGATTTTCCACATTAATTTTACTTTCAGAAAACTTTAGTGTTTATGTAGTTAATTAAATAAAAAAAACTAAACTAAGAGATCTAGAATTGTTATATAATAATATAATGTTTGTATGTGATAAAATTGGTCTCACTTGAAAAACGGTGACAGTGGCCCAAAGGATGTTGTTGAAGTGTTTTCTGTCACAGTGACATCGAACGTCATCCATCATTTCACAGCTACAATCCTTTGAAGTACCATTTTCGTCAATGAAGGTACAAAACTTACCACCAAATAGATACATGCCCAGAATGCTATAGAAATGTATGTACAATATATGTGTTAGTTAAGTGTGAATGTTACTATGTTACGTATACCTAATCTAATGCTACAGCTACACACCGAAAGTTGTTAGTAAGCCTTACCAAACCTTTATGCTCTAAGTGCTTTGTGAAATGATTGTTTTAATGAGTTAAAAATAATAGTAAATATGTAGTATATGTTTGAATAAGTAAGACGTGAATGATATTTTAAAAGAGTACTACGAATCACTTCAATAGATTGTTAATTGTTAACCAAAACTACTGTGGTGTTTAATCCAAAATTTACATTGTTTTAATATGGTTTATTTAAAAAGAAAAATACCCTACATTAAAAAAATATTTACAGTATGTTGATAACAAATCTAAATATTACCAATTTACATTTAATAAATTTATCTACTTAAATACATCTTCTATAATATTAAAAAAATTACCAACACATTGCAATATGAAATAAAGAGTTATTGCAATTTTCATTTTATCACGAATATATATCAGAAAAAACAAAAGCTGAGTTCAAAGTTTTAAAAAATATTAAAAAAAAAACTAGTGTGGCAGTCAGTGGGACTGCCGGCAGAAGTTATACTTCCATGCACGCGCATGGATTTATAAATTTGTATGCGAATGATTTAGCAAACTCATTATATGATATTCGTGGTAAGCGACTCCAAAAACCTCCTAGTACCGTGTGCAAACTCTTTTTGTATCGAATTTGCATAAAATTCCTGGAGACGAGGTCCGTCTTAAACACCAGGTGTTTCGAACACCATTGCTATTATTATAATTGTATTTAGCGAGTCAAAAAAAACACCGAGTACCAAGTGTGCACTGATTTCGTACAGAATTTACATAAAACCCCAGGAGAAGACTGAGAAGAGGTAAATACCCTAGACACCAAGTGCCGCGGAGACTTTGGGAAGCGTGATATTAGTGTTCAGCGACTCCAAAAACCCAGAGTATATAAATTGAACCCATTTTCAGCAATACTTACCGAGTTGTAAGTTTTCTCTCTATTGTCTGTTCGGAATGTACTTTTCGAATGCAGAAATACAATTTCCATTTTTACATTATAAAATATAGCGACAAATTTCCTGATACTTTAACGAATCCAATGCAAAAAAAACGCATTGGATACGTTACAAAATTCGGATGTTATTTCCTTGACTATTCGTAAAAACTCTGTTTATGTATCCAACAACCTTAAAAGCATAGAGCAAAATATACTGCAGCCATGTGACGGTATTTTAGACTACAATACAATACTCATTACTGAATATTATTATTAATACAAAATGCTAAAGTTTATATGTGACAGAGTTATAAAATAATCTGTCAAACAATCATGTGGTCCGTCACTATGATATTCATACACTAGTTCAGACTGTTTTTTGTATATCTATCCCTTTTCAATGTACTGAATGTTTAAACGGTATTCAAAGGACTTATAGTTATGAGTAATAACATGTGATAAATATTTCATCTTTGTTTTTTTTTACCGACCAATATACCTTATAAGTGTTTCTGTCTCTCTCTTACTCACACCATTACATATGTAATGATTTTTCCCATTTAACTCTACACAATCTTTTTCTACAGAGTGTACAAATAGAAGTATAACTTCAACAAGATATTTAAAGAAAAACAAATCTTTGTTATACGTTTATTTTTTTACAAAATATTTTATTAGATTTCCCTCAACGTTGCCAAAAATAAATACGCATAACAGGTGCGTTTCTGTTTGAATAGAATCTAAAATGATAACAAGAGCACACTGTGGTGACAGCTTATCTCGTTAGAGGATTTTTGAGTGGCATAAACAATTAACGGGGATTTAAGATGAATTTTCTCTCCAACAACACAATAAATTTTCTCGGGATTGTATGTTTTTATCCCCTTATCCCCCACAATTAAAGAAATTATCTAGAACAGTTTAATTTTCAAATCGGTCCATTAAAAAATGTATTATGCATATTTGAAATTTGGTAAAATTTATGAATTGCAAATATAGCAAACGACGTTCAGCTTTATTCAGTAGAATCTATAATGAGACATGATTTCACCATTAGGTAGGTATTCTACGAATTATTTTCAAAACATATGCGGCACAGACCCAAGAAGATATAATATAATACCTATAACTAGCTTTTACCCGCGGCATCGTTCTCGTTAAATTCGGGGTAACACTTGATACAAAACACACAGCTCTTAAAGAGGACTGATGCTCTACGTTTTAGAATAGTTTTTGATTAGTTTGAGCAGGTGCTAAAAGACACTCTTGTATGAAAGGTTAGATAGAGACAAATAAAATAAGGAATGCCAAAAAATATTGCAAACTTTAATTATAAAATGGAATAAACTGTTATCGACCTTTCAGAAACTCATAAAATACCAAGGAATAAATAAAAATATTACTTTTACTTATAACAAATCAAGAACACACACGGCAGATAGTAGCGCTATCTTTCGGAGACCGCGGATAAAACTTCTTCTTATGTTTTGATGTTCATTTTTTTCTTAAAAGTTGATTGGATTTAATTTATTAATATCGATATCATTTGTTTGTGCACTAATAGTTTCTGCACCAAGAAAATTGAACAGAGTCCCAAATTTCCCTGTTCATTTTTAAGTGGTTTGGGAAAGAAAGTATTATTCATTTATAACAAAAAATCTGTAGATCAAGTTTCAGGTATTTACCTTGCAAACTTACGGAAGTCCCGTACAAAGTAACAAATAGTAAGTATACCAATTTTTGGCCCTTTTCCTTGAAAAGTGATAAAATTGGAATACAAAATTTTATCTCCTTTTTTATGAGCATGGGGATTGAATATTGTACGTTGGCTACATTAAGTTCGAATACCAAGTTTTAAATTAGTTTTGAAAATTGCAGAATGCTCCATACAAAATCCCATCCCCTATCTTAGGGGGTGGAGTAATAGAAAGATACAAAACGAGGATACAAAACTTTGTCACTTTCCAACCCTTCAACTACCTCCAAAATAAAAAATCACACCAATCCGTTGCTTAGTTTTGATGTGAAAGACAGACAAACATACAAACACATAAATATGCTTTCAAATTTGTAATATTAGTATGGATAATTTATATTATTTCTCTAGACCCAAATCAACACTAAAGAACACGAATAGATCACTGCAAATTCCGTTTACTCGAATCTGAGCAGCGAATAAAAGAGGTAGAACGAGCTTTGACTTACTCGAGCAATGAGAGATTGGCCAGAAGAAGTTCCTATATGTATTAATTTTTGTGAGGATTTTACTGTCACAACACTTAATTTAATCCCAACAAGAAAAACTATGCTAAACAGTGTTGGCAAAGTGCTATATCCACAGTTTCAGCTAATAAATTCGGTGTAATCATTTAAACATTAATATGCAGTACTGCCGAAGCGAGACTGGTGTGTGAGTAAAAAAGAGATATTAGAATATGCTATCGCTCTCGCGCCGTTAGCTTGACTAGCTGGTAAATACTTCTCTTCCTCCCAAGCCAGTCAAGCTAACTTCACAAGAGACATAACGTGTCTTAATATTCTTTTTCTCTTACTCACCAGTATCGCAAGGGCAGCACGGAAGGATGTTTACAATAATAGGTCGAACGTGCCATAATATATATTCCCAAAGCTACTTCCTAACTACATCTTGGAGAGAATTTTATATCATGAATAAGCACTCACAAATTCTTATCCTTCCGTAATCCCTCGACATTACTCCAAGCGATTAATTTATTTATATCCTTTGGTAAAGAACAAACTACGGTTTAAATTACACTCTTGTTAATGGCTAAAAAATACGCTGTTAAAACTGATTAAGAATAATGGTGAAGAATTTTTAATCAATGTTCAAAGGGATCAGTCTTGTTTTTTCCAATACATTTTCAGATGTAAATAAGATTTTACTATGGAAGTTTTCAAACTTGAATTGAAATTCGATGAAACTTTTAGTTTTATACAACCAATTTGTTTTTCACTTTTCTTTTCAAACTTTCAATAAGAGTTTAGAAAGTTGAATTCAATCGATATTAGCTGTTATCGATGGCAATAAATGTACTGAATACATTTCTACCGGAAGCTCTATTTTATAAACTTTATCTCAAATCGTTTTTTTTTCTTTTGCAATAACTCTTTTTTTCTCTAGTAAGTATGTACGTATTATTTATGTAGAATCGTTTGTAAAGACAATATTGTTCAGTGATGTGATTGTTGATACTGATAAATTACCTTGAAAAACGAAACTGGATTTTTTAGGAATACCTACAGCTGTATAAACAGGTACTTAGTAACCCATATTAAATTACACCTAAGAAATTATATTTTCAAGTCTCTATTATTTAAGAAACTGGAATAGAAACTGATGAGTCCCTAGAAATCGAGACGGTACAGATTGTAAATTGCTGTATTTGTAAATAATTGCAAGATATTAATATATTTTTTCTTGCTTTACTTCCTTGCATACAAATTCTTATTGTAAGAGACTATATGATGTTCTCTAAATCATCACAATAACATGCTATGCTTTGATTTGGGTCAACTTTTTTTGTATTTTGAAGACTTTTATTTCTTCACTACAACCCTATGGGATTTACATTAAAGTTCCATTAACAAATACAATCAGGATCTGTATATTTCAAAATAATATTAAATGTGCCATCGTAATTGAACAGAAAAATAAACTAAGAAAAGGTAAAGAATAAGAAAAATAAAAAAACAATAGATAAAAATATCAATTCGTTGTCTCAGTTCCAACATGTTCCTGCTTTTTTAGTGTAAATCTATAAAATTTATAATTATTTTTAAAGAAGCATAGAATAAATAAAACAGATTGAAGCAGAAGAGAAGAAGAACCGCATAAAAACTAAAAAAATCATTTTATCTTTGAATCACATAAAAATCATTTTCTATTATGCGATAAAGACAATAAATCTGCTTTATAATTTCATAAAGTTAATAATTAGTAAAAAAAATAAAGAATAATGGAAAGATAGGTACCTGAAATACAGTAACAAGTGACCATAAAAGAGAATCGAAATTTTTTCTATCTTTGTCGTCATCACTGTTTGATATACAAACATTGTCTTTGGTATACGAACCTTCTTGACAAAACTTGCAACCAAATATATTCATACCAAGGATACTAAAACATCGTCAAAGTCATCGATCATTAGAGTACCTATACTGCTAATTGTGCCTGTTTTTATTATTTTCAATATAAAAAAAAATTATAATTAGATCAGATAAATACATTTTAAATATTGTTTCATTTATATCAGTTATCACGATGTTGTTTTGTAAAAATGTTCACTGCTATCCAAATCTCTTCTGGAAGCACAAGCACGTTAAGCATATGGGTGGGTAATAAGCCACTTACACATACAATTAAATATTATATAATAGAAACAGAAGTATACAGACATAGAAGTAAGTTAATGAAGTATATTGTTATTTAATAAACCAATTAAAACATTAAAGTAGATATATATTTAAAATTATTTGATATTTTAAATGTTTAAAATTTTCGTGAGTGAGTCAGACTCTTATTTTACATATTTTTTTTAATTTTAAAACATTGCATGAATTATGCAATAAGTAAGTTGATTGTAAATTTTAAATTCATTTCCAAATCACATTTTAAACGAATTAAACTTAGAAATCCATTTTTTTTTATTTCATGGCTTCTACTCATTCTAGACTTGTGTGGTAGTACGATCTTTGTGACAAGGTCTGAATCGGTTTTAATTAAAAAAACTGCTGTGGCAGTCAGTGGGACTGCCGGTAGAAATTACACTTCTATGCACGCGACCGGGTTTCGAAATTGGTATGGGAATGATTTAGCCAAATCAATATATGCTTGAAGCATAGACCTACTATAGTATAAATCCGAACTTCCGTGTCCATTTCATGGGTTAAAATGCAATTTATAGTCAAAAAAAAAATCACATCGTACCTATAATAAATAGTATGTTACAAAATATCACTTATCGATCAGAATCTAAAAATATTTATTTTGAAAATATATATCGTGTGTACATAATTTCAACTAAAAAATATCACTTATCGATCAGAATCTAAGAATATTTATTTTGCAAATATATATCGTGTGTACATAATTTCAACTAAAAACTGTATAAAAAACTATAAGGTTAATCAGTGCCGCTAACGTGTGCAGTATCAAATATTTTGAATAGCGTATAGGTTGGCAACAAGGTGAAGAGAGCCTCTTTAATAGAGAAAGATCGAAGAAAGAGAATGATATAAAAACCAATATTAAATAGCGAAATTTCAAGAAGAAGTCACGTTGGTAGCATATTTGTTAACCCCTCTCAAGTCACAAAAAAATATAGTCGAAAATTCCCGAAGAAGTAACCTATACGCAAATATGCGATAAAAGAAAGAATATTTATAAAATACATTATTTCCCAAAAAATTAACTGAAATATGTAGCCAACAACCTCAAAAGCATAGTGCAGGATATTAATTTAAAATACTAAACTTAATATGTATACTTACGTGACAGAATAATAAAATAATCTGTCAAACACAATGTGAAACGTCACTATGATTAAAATATTAGCTCAGACTGTTTTTTTGTTTATCGATCTCTTTTCAATGTACTGAATGTTAAATGGTATTCAAAGGACTTTTGACTTATAACATGTGGTAAATATTTTATCTTTGTTTTTACCGACCAATATATATGTGTTTCTACCGCTCTCTTTCTCACGCCATAAGATTTATACAGTAATGTAATGATTTTGCCAATTTAATCACATACAAGTTTCCAACGCCGGGCGCGCGTATAGAAGTATAACTTCAAAAATATAGTAATATATTAATGAATGCATTAGAACTACCATTTCATTTTTTAAGGTCTTTTTCACTGTTTCACTAGTACTTACTCTATCACTATACCGTTATAAGTACTTTTTCGCTTTTCGCGCTACCAGCTGCTTTAGTCCCCATTTTTACCACTACAAAATACGATTAAACGTCTCTTTAATGTGTCTACGATCTGACACGTGAATTGAGTGACATTGGAAAAAAAATGGCTGATGATAATACCCATGGAGTCTCCATGATAATACCCTTTGAATATGATATTCAAAGATAATACCTATATCTATAGTGCCTTATTTATACTGATAGTAGGCAATGGCCAAAATTCCATGACAACACTATTTATCAAATCTGGTTGATTCCCAACTGGTTTACAATTTTTGAATTAATGTCGCAACTAGAAAGTAGAAAAGGGTTTTTGACACTATAAAAAATAAGTGAAATTGACAATAAAGATGATAAAAAAACGTCGTAGTTATGACGCATAGACCAGTTTCAGGAAGATCGCTTAAAATTAAAGGAAATAATTTAAACGCTTTATAGGCCTTAGGATGACACAATCCTCATTTAGGGTTTAGCAAATTGGCTAACAGATTTGGAAAACAACGAAATGTAATAGTATGTCCAGAAACTGTATGTCACTAAATAGACACGGCTTCATATCAAGAAAACTAAAAAAATCCCAATAATAACACTTTTACAAAAGTAACGAAGAATATAATTTTATCAACATTTTCAAGAAGATATTTTTAGGACCTAATGTCTTTATGAAAGATTTCCCACCAAAATAATGGTTTGGGGAGCAATATCACAACGTGGTGCTACACCTTAGTTAATGGTACCGTTAATAGTGTCAATAGTGAAAGTGTTCCTGAAAGGGCGCATGCTTTATATCCAGAGGAGTGGCGTTTTCAGCAAACTAATGGAAGATGCCATACTTTGGTCTATACTTAAGCTTGGTTGCAAGTATACCAAGTGACTCCATGACCAGCAGTTTCACCAGATCTTAGCCCCATTAAAATCATATGGGAATTATTACGTCCTTGTAGTTCAGCTCGAAAAGTTTCTGCTTAAAAAACAACTGATGCCAAGTTAAAACTCTGGTTCATAGGGTACCGTTTTTTAAGTTTTTCTTTGGATCTTGGCCATTCAGATTAAAAAATATTTTTATTATTGAGGTTAATTAACTTTCACTATTTCTTATTCATAGTTATTTAACTTTTAATTTTAAACACAGTTTACCAAAAATTAAGTAGAACATCGAAATTAGGATGTTAAAAATACAGAAAAAAAATTCTAAGAGATTTTAAACATTTGTTTGCCGCGAATGTATAAGAAATTGTTATACTTATCGAATGTTCGATACAATATATTTTTTTAATATATAAATTTAATGTATTTATTGGTTTATTATTATCATAGTTTCTTCGAATAACTGATAGAACCGGAAATAATAGATCAACTGAAACATGAAGAAAAGTATATGTACAAAAGTCAAGTACAGAAAATAAGAGGAAATACATTTATATATCTATAGGTATATAAGCTCTGTATATACTTTTTTATTTTTATACAAACTCTAAACTCAATTATTAACACAACGTTTATACACATTAAAAATTCAGAGTTAGTTCATAGAAAATATTTTAATAACCACTTTAAAATAAACAATTGTAACATTGGTAAAATTTACCTTTCTATTAAATTAAAAAAAAAGTGACAGTAAACGCGAGTATATTTGGTAAATATTTCCATTTTACGATTGGACAATTGATTTACCAAAATTGAAACGTTTATTCAAAATTTTTGCTTCTTATCTAATGACTGTTGTTCAGGAGGTCGTTTTCTCTTCTCTCTATGTGTCCTCTCCGTGTTTGCGCTTTAATAAATCTGACAATATCTTTTTCTTATATTGTATCTCTAATTTCATGAGCCATTCTACTTCTCATTTCCCCGTTTTCCATTTTTATTGGGCTCGTGATTTTCCTTATGATTTTCCTCTTAAATATTCTCAGTTTTTCTTCGTCTTTACTTGTGAGGCACATTGTCTTAGCTGCGTATGTAGTTACAGGTCTGATTGCCACTTTGTGTACTTTCAACTTTATATTTCTAGACAAGTTCTTGTTCTTCATTATAGTATCTTCAATATGTTCTATTGCATGATATTATTCGTTCCGTTATTTCATCACTTGTCTTATTTTTTCTGTTTACTATTACTCCCAAGTATTTAAATTGCTGAACCTTTACAAAAGTGTAATTTTGATTTTGGTTTCTTTTATTTTGTTATTATCTTTTCTAATGCATATTAGGTATTTTTCCCTTAATTAATTTCCAACCCTCTCTGCCTTGATTCCTATGCTAGGGCTGTTAGAGCTTTTTCTACACTTCCCTTTTTTCTTCCCATAAGTTCCTTTTATCCCGCTGGCCTTTACTGCTCCCTTGAATGCTATGCTGAAGAGAGCTGTTGACAATGCATGTCCTTGCCTCACCCCTGTTTCTACTGCGATTGTATTTGTGGTGCCTTTTTCTGTTTTTATTTTTGCTCGGGATCTGGCCATAGTCATTTTTAGAAAGTTTTTTATATTTTCGCCGTGTTCTGTGTCTCTGTGTCATTCCGTGGAATTTGTAATCGAATTTAAACCTATTTCCCGACTACCTATAGCTCTGAAATTTTCAGGATAGCTAAGAACTGGATGACAATGCATGTTTCAAGTGTGTTTAGGCATATACATAGATTTCGAAATTTATACCGAATTGATATTAAACATTATCTAAGTTGTGTATAGATAATATTATTTTGAAAGTTATTAAATAAATCGTTCGTAGCGTAGTTGGTTAGGCGGCGGATCAGTCCACTTGTGACAGTTCTGTTATGTTATCATAATGGGATCGATTACGCGACAGAGAAGTTTTTTTTTCTTTTTTTTTTTTGTTCTAACATGTGAAAACAGTAATTATTATTTTAACTGGTAATAAAATAAACTGTTTTAGAAAGTTTTTAGATACAACTACCCTTGATTTTGTTAACAAGGAAACAATCTTCTCTATGATCAATCACAGCGTTGTATGACTTAATATTTTTGCAAAATCAGGGATGCTGTGCATTGTTGAGATGACACAAAATATGACCTATAAATCAGTAAAAAACTTTCTATTATAAAAAGTTCTTTTTGTAAATTGTGCTTATTGTTAATCTGATTAGCTTTGCAGGTATATTTAGATTTTTCTTTTTTTTTAACAATTTATTTTTTTGAATGGAGTCGAAGGTCCGTCGGAAGTCTATGATGAGACTGTGTGGTTTCTATGTTTAAGACATTTTTCGTAATTATGTGTATTCCATCTGTTGTCGATCTACCTTCTCTGAATCCTTGTTGATGTTAGAGGGATGTTAGAATTTTGTACGTCGTGCTCAGAAGAGATATTCCTCTATAGTTGTTACTGTCGATTTGTTCTCCTTTCTTAAATATTGGTATTATTATGCTTTTCTTCCATTCTTCGTGCATTTCTTCTCGTTTTTGCAGCCTTAATCTCAATGACCATAGGATTGTTGAATTTATTTCATTTGTCAATGCTTTGTGTTCTTGATCATACTAGTCATACTGTTTTTATGGTGTATGTTTAAATTTTGTTCGTACTGGCCATATTACTGAGTTAAAATTTTTTGCCATTATTTTCTGTCCCCCTTTATTTATTATGAATATTATGTACAATTTATAGTTTGTGTTGATGGCTGTGCATTAGCTGTTCGTAATTTAATTTTCCTTGTTTTTCCTGGTTACAGAATTTCTGGAGTAAAATTATCTGCGTTTGGGTTAACTCCTTTGATCTTAGAATTACTTGATTTAAGTGAATTATTTAAATTTCTCAATTTTGGTTGATACAATCTACACGGTGCTTACGTTGTCCATCTACTAGGTTATCGAGATTAAATTTTTATATCTCAATTGTTTTCATGGATTTTGAACTTTGTTAAGGTGGAATGACCTTAATTGTATATATTCTGTAAGTATACCAATCTCTGTAGAAAATAAACCTGTTGGGAAATAAATAAATATTGAATAGGAATAAAATAAATTTTTATCACTAACTTTCTTTAGTTGGAAATTAACCATCGTTAAAAGCGTTATGAAATTAGAACTTCAACAAAAAATATAAATTGGAACCCAGAGTTATTGCCGCATAAGTGTTTACTGCTCGAAAAAGTTTATTTTTGATAAGTTACAATATAACTCAAGAACTAAAAAACACGAAGTTAATACTTGATCCACGAAGTGTTATTTTCTTGTATTTTCTAAATATAAAGTCCATTTTAAGTCAATCTAATAAATGTGTGAAAATGTGGTTATCGTTAAGAATTTGTACACTTCTCTTTAGCCACAGAAGTATATCATTGATTTATGTATATACAGAACTTACATAAAAAGAATACAATAATATTTATATTATATCCTTAAAATATTACTTACCTGAAAATAAATATGAAAAGAATCAATAATGAAAAAAAGATTGCTACATTATCCATTGTTCTGAGCATCACAAAGAGTTGCCTTCGTAAATTTGGCATAAACCGGACCAATTTCAATATCCTCAATAATCGAAAAGTTCTTAATACAGATAAACCTGAATCTGTATGTTGATTGCTTGTAAAGTTTCTAAACAATTCTATTGCACTGAAAATAATAATTCATAAATAAATAAAGACAAATTTATTTATTTTTTATTTCTCGGGATACAAAAAAACAATATGGTCATAGAATAAATAGTATATTACACTACAAGGGCAGGAATCTCAAACTTTCTGCCCACGTAGTGTACACTATTTTTCTTTTTACTATGCCGAAAGTACGAAGGAAATTGCCTTCTGTGTTAAAAGATATTGATGCCTGCCCCGACATTTGCAGTGACAGTATCAGTGTCAGTAACAGTGACATCAACACTTTTTATTGATTTCAATAAGAGCTCTTAGCTTAATTCTGCAATAAATAGATGTGGGAATTTCTGCAATATGTGCAGTCTATCAGTCAGAAAAAGCTACTATGATTTTTATAAATGTTTTCAGACCTAGGACCGTTGCTTCTAATGTATTTTTTAGTATCCTAAAAGGATAAACAGGAAAGAAGCGGTAGAAAATAAATTAATATATCTCGGTCTATAATTTTAACATTATCATAAAACACGATCTAATTTCGAAAGTTGGATGAAAAGTTTCATAAAAACATAAAAGTTGATATAAAGTAGTGACTTCGAATAAATTCATGAACTTTTTCAAGACAAAAATTGTAGATTTAATCCTAGCATTACAAAGTTAAATATTCTTCTTTAGGCTTAGAGTTAATTGCTTGTAACTATTTACAGTTAATACCTATTTAAATTTTCCTTGTATTCCAATAATGAATAAATAAAAATTTTAAAAAATATAAAAATATTTCAAATTATCTAATAAAAGCTTACAAATAAAAAAAAGTAAATAAAGTATCGATATTGTAAGTTGTACAACTAATGTGTGAAGGAGACGTTTATAGGTACTTTATACTAAAGCGATTTTACGACACGAGCCACACGAGTTACACATTATAATTTTTCTGAATATAAATATTTTATTTATTGAGATAATTATTTAAAAAATAAACCAAACTGCTAAATATTCTACAAGGTGAGCAATATATAACTAAATTTTTGATACACGCATTTCAGTAGGTGGCACAGTAGAAGTTGTTTAAAGCACATGTGTCAAATTCATCATTCATATTGTTAAAACGTTTTACGTAAATAATGAGTCGATTGTTTTAACTATTTAAAATAATGTGCACAGTGTCAACACTATTCGTCAGTTGGTGCGAAAATTTGAACAAAGAGGTGAAATTTAAGACTTGCCGTGTTCGTACTGCAAAAAATATATAAAGAGTTCGTAAAAGTATTATGGAGCTCCCTCAGAAAACTGTGTATTCGTCGCACGTCATTACGCAGTCATAAAGACTTGCATTTGCAGACATACAAAATTCACTTAACCCAAGAACTGCAGGCTAGAGACCATCAAAGTCACCGGCAATATAGTCATACAATATTGCAGGTTATTACCTAAAAATTTCCGTATCTGGGCATTACTACATCATCGTCGAGTCACAGTTTGGTGCGATGTTTGGTATGGAGGTGTCATTGGACCTTATTTCTATGAAGACGCTGCAGGTAATTCTCTTACTGCCACTACCGCACTCACTACCGTCATATAGTTCAAAACTTTGTGGTTCCTCAAATCCAACAATTTAACCTGCAAAACAAGTGGTTTCAGCAGGCCGGAACAACTTATCACACAGGACGTTTAATTTTTTGATGTAATGTCATCTGGCCACCAAGTTAACCGGATTTAAAGGCTCCTGTCTCTTTTCATGGGGTTTTTTAAAAGGTTTATGCCAACAAATCAAATACTGTATTCTTTTGTAAACCTTCTAAAAAGTGATGGAAAATTTAGTCAGGCTCAGGTTTGCACGGTTTCTAGAGGCCGATATTTGCCTAATGTATTAATAAAGTATACAGATGAAAAAAATGGACGTATTTTATTTCTAGGAACAAATATTCAAAATACAAATCAGTCGTTAACATATTGCCCACCTTGTATATGTTTCGTTACGGTGAACTTTTTGATGAACATCTTTGTTTTTGTGTCATAAATTTTTACGGCAAGAATAGTTTCTAAACCTTCTACATTGCCAATCGTAAGTTTATGAAGTTCGTCTCTTCGAAGTGCGCCTGCTATTCTAAATATTAAAACATCCCGAAAGTTAAGTAAACATGGAAACTTTTATAATGCACACTGATTTTATAGCCTTACTTTTGTTAATCAAATTTTATCGTCAGATGCGCCGTACATAAATTGGAAAATTGAGTTTTTCTCCAAAACTTGTAATTGTTTACAGGTTAATGTATCCTTTGTTTTTTTAAGGCCCGAACTTTCCAATAATGGCTGATAATGTTATGAAGCTTAATACCATGTACTTTCAGCATGGAGTAATAACAAATTATTGAAAATTACAAGAAAAAAAAACATTTTTTCAACGAAAAATAAATATCGTGAGTAAAGCCAAGGGCACTAACCTAATTTTAATAATAAACCTACAGCTTTAATTTACTTCTCTTTTTCTTTTTTCCTTTTATTTTACGCACTACATTAGTTTCAAGTGATAAAGAACAATTTGTGGACCAAAACCTAATTTTGAAAGTGAGACAAATTAAACATATCAAGTTATATTAGGGTTAAATCTACAATTCTAAATGTATTTGCTTATTCATTTTGCAGAGCTTAACGTAAATTTATTCTGTGTTTCCTAACCGACATTATTTGGAATACATTTTCGCCTCGACAAAGGGCACACATTAGGGTCTAAATTTTCGATAAGATCTGGCTATGTCAGTAATTATTTAAAAGAGGAAGGATGTTATTATAAGCAAAGTTTAATGTAATTTTTTGAACATTTTCAAGTGGGTTCAATTTTTCACCAACTGCGGAAATTGAAAATTTAAAATCTCATTCAGAAACAGTAGATAAAAAAGTATGAATAATAAAATCAGCAACTTTGTTCCATAATATATTTTAAGCATTTTTTCTATTAATAATTAAAACAAAGTGAAATAAATTTAAACTCTTACAAACAATGTCTAGCCAAAAGATTGTAAAAATATTATTTACTAGCTTTACCCGCGACGTAGTTCGCGTGGCGTGTTGATTGTTCTATAAAAATTTCTCCCCCGAATTCGTTAAAGGGGTGGGGGGAGAAATTTTTGTATACCAGATGTTAAGTTGAAAGAAGACAAATACATCTGTGAAAACCGCTTTCGAATCGGATTAGTAGTTTTAATGTGATGCGCGCACAAACATACAGACAGACAGACAAAAAAATCTAACCACATTTTTGGGTTCTATATCGATGTAGTAACACCCCCCGTCAATTATTTTTTAAATATCTTTAATGTACAGAATTTTCATTTCTACAGATTTATTATAGGTATGTACCTATAGATTATTTTTCACGCCCCCGCATGCCCCCTTGTGGGAGGAATTTTCTAAAATCCGTTCACAATTGACCTCAAAATTATAAAAATAACTATTGTGCAAAGTTTCAAACCTGTAGGACTTATAGATTTAAAATTTTTATTTTTTATGCCCCCGCAACCCCCATTATGGGTGGAATTTCGTAAAATCCGTTCACAATTGACCTCAAAATTATAAAAATAACTATTTTGCAAAGTTTCAAACCTGTAGGACTCATAGATTTTAATTTTAATTTCTTTTATTTTTCACGCCCCCGCAACCCCGCACCATGTAGGTGAAATTTTGTAAAATCCGTTAACAGTTGACCTACAAATTATAAAAATAACT
Source organism: Altica lythri (assembly GCA_964028335.1). Taxonomy (NCBI): domain Eukaryota; kingdom Metazoa; phylum Arthropoda; class Insecta; order Coleoptera; family Chrysomelidae; genus Altica; species Altica lythri. The sequence continues at coordinate 17,886,336 of OZ034807.1, read as the reverse complement.
ATTTTGCAAAGTTTTAAACCTGTAGGACTTATAGATTTTAAATTTTAATTTTTTTTATTTTTCACGCCCCCGCAACTCCCCTTGTGGGTGAAATTTTGTAAAATCCGTTCACAGTTGACCAAATTATAAAAATAAGATGATTTCTGTATAGCTTTAACCATCAAGGTTGCACACGCGTCGGAAGCTTAAAAAATGGAGTAACTTCTCCCGTTTTCCCAACATTTCCCTTCACTGCTCTGCTCCTATTAATTGTAGCGTGATGAAAAGTATACTATAACCAGCACAGGAGTGTGAAAAATAATTGTACCAAATTTCGTTAAAATCCGTCGAGTAGTTTTTGTTTCTATAGCGGTTATACAGACAGACAGACAGACAGACAGACAGACAAAAATTTTACTGATTGCATTCTTGGCATCAGTATCGATGCCTAATCACCCCCTGATAGTTATTTTGGAAATATATTTTATGTACAGAATTGACCTCTCTACAGATTTATTATAAGTATAGAAGATATAGATAGATGATTAACTTCTCTCCATATGGTTCAGCTCAGGCAACCATAGATTTTTCGACATGCTTTTTACGGTGGAGAATATATGGCTGATTTTTTTAAAATCTTTAAACTCCTAGTAGTCAAAACAAACAATCTTAAAACGAATCAGTAAGTTTCAGTGGTATGAAATTTAATGAACAACTATTTAATATTGAAAATATAATTATGTGTCTTAAGAGGGCTTTACATTGATGCAACCAATGGCAACAAACCCGCATGCGATAAATCCTTGTTGCTCTAGGTCGCATACTATCCGACACGTATGGGTATGGATTCAGTTGTTTTTAATAGAAGACTACCGCGAACATAATATTTTATGGGATTTGCGTAATCTGTGATCCGAAAAGTATGAAATAATAAAAAAATTGCGAATGACATTCCATCGTTATAAAAAGAATGAGTCTGGATTTGGTAAAACCGAAGAGTGGGTACATTTTGCTTCGCTCACCTTCCTTTTAGAAGAGGACGAGCTAAAGAAAAGTATAGGTACATTAGCCAACGGTAGGGGACACCAGTTGGCAAAACCGGAACACAAAACCCAAATTTGGAGTTCCAAATTAGAAGTGTTACCAGAATTAGAAGGTTATCAAATTCATGTCTCTGGATCTGGAAATTTGGGGAGGGGCGAGCTAGTGCTTAGCCAGCACTGAGGCCACATATTGTGCATCCTCCCGTATTGTAGGGATATCCTCACCTCAGGCTGTCACCAGGCCTAGTGATTTAAAATAGGTGATGAGGCTCCCGAGTGGGATCTCCCTGACATCGGCTGGTGTAAGCCAATACTCGCCCAACACGGATCTTCTGATTTCAGAAAAAGCAGAGCAGTCATATATAATGTGTTCTACTGTTTTCTCTTCTTGTTCGCAGCCTCTGCATAGCGGCGATTTTGTTAATTTCATACTAAAGAGATGTAAATTCATGTCTCTTCAAACGTATAAAATTTCTGAATAAGTTTCCGTCATCGGCTATAAGCTTTTCAAAAAAGTAATCTCGATTTTCATCACTGTTCACAAATAACTCTCTATACCATATCTTGCGTCTTTGCCCCTTTCGCCTTGTTCTGGTAAACTGCTTATATTATTTTTTATCAATAGCGACAAGTATCAAATGAAGCTGTCCCCAAAAGAACCCTTTGATCTTTGATCCCTTATTTTTTATAGCGAAATAAGCAAATCTAGTTTCTTGGCAGCAATCGTAAAATATTGTTTATAAAAAAATATCTTACAGTTAGGAAATGTTTATAAATTAATAGAAACAATTTTTTTTTACCTTAGTACAACAATAACACCATCAAATACATTAAACCCATTGGAAATGTACCCAAAAGGTCCTTCTGCTATAATTTTGAGAAGCATCTCAACTGCAAATATGGCTGAAAATATTATATTAGTAACCTCAACACCATGAGTAAGAAAATCTGATTGATTATGATGCTCAATACCCATTGAAAGTGTATTAATTAGAATTGCTAGAAGTATACCATGCTGGAATAATTTATGCTCTGCTAAATTTTTAATTTTAATCCTCATTACTTTAAATCCGTTTAAAATTCCTTTTATAATTAAACAGCAGAATATGTAAAACTTTGAACGCTTTTCATTTTTATATTCCGATTCGCAGTGCCATAAATCGTGACAGCAGGAAAAATCATCATCAGGAAGGTTTTGCAAGTAATTATTCTCACTGTCCTTTTTAATTCCTTTTGATAGGGAATTAAAAAATGAATCAAGTAATATTTGTCCGGTAGATAACGCTGCGTTAATTGCACCCAATGCTAATAATTCTTGACATGTTAGTGTTTCACCGTTCATTAAATTATTACAATCTTGTTGAATTTGCTGCGTTTGAAGAGCTTGCTGATTGGAGTCAGTTAGTGGCCAAATATTTCCATCTCCTGGAATAAACGAATATAAAATTTAAAATGTTTAACAATTAAGCAGCTGATTTGGTTGATTAATAGGTATATAAAAAGATAAAAAAACTTTTTAATTCATACGTTTATAATGCAGACAAATCATTATGCAATATGACAAAATCAAGTACTGATATACTAGGCTGTATGGTGGTAGATTTATGTATTTATACTTATTTAAATCCACAGCAGTTTTAAGGGTTGTTATAAACTCTGTCTTTGAGGTAGCCTCAAAGAAAAAATCCATTGGGGATAAATCGGGTGACCTCGGTGGCCACGCAATGTCCTCCAAGCGAGTTATTAATTTTCGGGGGACAAATTCTTGAAGCAAAGTCATCGAAGCCCTGGCCTGGCTGTGTGTGCAGTCGCACTAACCTGCTGGAACCACGTGTGTAAAGATTACGAGGAACACCAAACAGTTACTCTGGGGCAATGGGATAGTTTTTGGTGTTCAGTCGAGGGTTGCAAGTTCTTGGAGCCCAGTAACAGCAATTTTGCTTATTGACGTGACCGTTTAAGTAAAAATGTGCCTCGTCACTCCAACATATAGGATTTACGGTGCAAAAATCCTTCAACATCATTTCGCATAAGTTTTTGCGTGAAAAAAAGTCACTCTCTTTTAATCCTTGAATGAGTTGAATTTTAAAAGGATTTAACTTTAGATCCTGTTTTAAAATTTCATGAAGAACCGCTCCAAAAAGTCCCAGTGAGGCCGCTCTTTTCCGAATTGAAAGTTGTGGATTTTCAACCAGTTCAATGTTCTTGGGAGTCATTGAAGACCAACGGCACCCTGGCGTGTTCATAGCCGAGGCAGTTGCCCGGAATCACCCAGGAACGAATTAAATTAACACTTGGTCCACCACTTAAAGTATGTCGACGATCAATTGCATAAGAATCATTTTTTTGAAAAATAGCCTCGATGTCGAACGCACCATGCGACTTCGTGGCTAAGAAATCCTCATGATCAGCGATTCCATCGACGCCACCCTCCAGTGCACCGTTTATAATTTTTCGAAATAATCGGATTTAAAAACACAAATCTGCCACCAGACACCCGGACTATGTTAACAGAAAATAAGGATTAATTTGTTTCCAAGACAGCTGATGGTTAAGGTTAAGGTAATACACTAATTGGTCCTTCGGATTACCTCAAATTGTTTGATTGGAAATCACAAAAACAACAAAAGTAGCATATTAGTTTGATTAAATCTCAAGAAGATAACTTAGAAAATGTACAGATCACACAAAGAACGTCGAACTAAAAGAACTTGCTGACATTTATCAGTCTCTGATCATTGACTATCCGAAAAGAATATTTAAAAAGAAGAGCAGAACTCCAAATTTTTCCCGACATGCTTCGATTTGAAGTTTACAAAGAGTAAGTACGTATGGCCATAACAATGCCTTTTAAACAAGAAAGCATTTCTGCTTAGTCTACTTTTTCCTTGATTGAAAAATCTTCAATAGCTTTCTTCGAAACAACTGTTGTGTTAAAATTATCCAATAAATAAAATTAAATTTGATTTCGTTTCTTTCTGTTTTCTTAAATACCCAATGATGACCGAATGTGAACAAAAAGGGAAGTTTAGAAACAAACTCTTGTACGTAAACCTAAACTAAGAAAAGTGTACATTTTAGTAGATTTTTTAGATTTGTGTGTTAAATTGAATTATAACTAATAGATACCTAAATAAATTAAACAAGCCAAGCATCACTATCAAAAAAGATAATAAAATTGATATAAATATACCTGCTTGTGTAGTCTTTTCACTTGAACATACATTCTTTTTATGAGCCGATAATGTGTTATTTTGTCCATGAAGAATTACAATATCACTGAACATCACAGCTGATCTTCTTCGATTATTTAGAACATGAGGGGAAAGTAAATTGGTTGAGCTCTAAACAAAAATGTGTATACATTTTATTTTGAATTCATATTGGTTAAAACTATCGGTTTTTCATGATTTTGTTATTTTATAAGATTTATTATATATATATATATATATATATATATATATATATATATATATATATATAAATATATATATTATATTTTTTTTATTTTATTATTTATTATTAGTTTTAGAATACCCACCAAAGAACCTTTATGGTAAGTTTACAAGCTTGGCAAGTCTCCGCAAGCATCCGCAAGTTCCAAGTCTTCACAAACAGCCCCTTTACACGCTTGTGTTTGTGGAAGCTTGTCGAGACTTGCCAAGTATGTAAACCTACCATTAGGTTTAATGAACAATGCAGTATTGATAATTTGTGTTTAAATTTTTGTATTCGTACATATTTTAATACCACTTACATCATTATTATTAATAGTAATATTTTGATTAAACAAAGTTTGCACTTTCAGCAAGCATGGTCGTTGCTCAGCGATTGGTTGCTCAAAGTTTTCCATATTTTTAGAATTATCACTAACAGTGGAACTAGTTCGAGAAACTGGTCTTGTACTAGGACCACTCTGTGCTTGAGACTAAAATAATTATATTTAAACATAATTTTATGTGAATGTATTGATAAAACTTACCAAAAGTATGAGTCTGGGACAATTGGGATGATGTCGTTTCGCGTAACTTAATCTAATGGTATCACCAGAAATCATTCTATCCCTTTTTTTATCTCTTCTAATTCTGATTAATCGAATTTTCTTTATCACCTTTCTTTTTGCTCTTCTCCATAAATGCGCTATATACTTAATAATCTCTGCATAACAACTAGTAGGTTCGCTGTTATTAGTTGAAGACGCTAAAGTACTACTACTTTGAAATCTGGCTCTTTCGAGACGCATACGTTCCATTTCACGTTTCTTTGTTTCGGAAAATTGTGTAGCGATAACAACGAGGCACAAGTTGATCATGAAAAATGATCCTATCTGAAAATTTTAAGACACAGAATGTATAACCTATAGAATATATTTAATTAGTATGTTCGTGAGCCGATTCGCATGCGTGATTTGATTCTGATTAACATTATGAGTTATGATCATAAATTCAGTGTTTCAAAGAACATTTAAGTGTCCAACTTGTAATGAGTTTAGATTATGTAAAGAATATTCATTTACACAAAAAAAGATTTGCGGTTCAGATTCATTTGTCATTTTTTTATTGTGGTTTTTTGTTTTTAATAGCGATTTGTTATGTTCGCGTTTTCTGTTTCTTATTTTATTGTTAAAAAGTTTTCGTTTTTATTTTTTGCTTCTCTGTTCGCTTGTACAAGGGATGTCTTTTTAGTTTTGCATATAGCCATAAAGACAAAAAATATATAAACTTAAAGTACTTTATTGCTTTTCTAAATGTGTCCGAATACACTTTTAAGGACGTTTAAATCAATTGGTAAAACAGTTATTCCAGTCTTCAGTTGACATCTGCAAATCGCTTTTCTAAAGGCATCGATTGCTTCTTCTGACGACTGGAATCGCTGCCCACACATTGATTCTTGATCTTTGGGAACATGAAACTGTCATTGGAACTTAGGTTGGAACTATACGGTGGATATAAGTCTAAGAATTCGATGTTTTGAAGCTTTAAAAACTCGACTGATTTTGGGCAGTATGAGCACTTGCATTGTCCTGATGTAAGATGATTCGCCGTTGTGTGTTGCTTTGTAGGAGTTTTACGTTAACTTCTGGTAAACTAACGTTTATATACCTATCGAAAATAACGGTTCTTTGATCTTCTAAAGCGATTTTTGCCACATGACCAGATTTTGACACAAAATTTGTGACCATTTTCTTTGACACACTTCGAGAAGGGATCACTTTTGTTGATTTTTCCTCATCGTGAAACACAAGGGATTGGCGTATATTGGCCACTAACAATACTATAAACGTTTGAACTGTTCTTTTTCGACACCAATTAATGCGAACCGCTGTTAGCACTTCTGTGAGCAAATTAGGGATCCAACGGAAAACCAAATTCGTAACACCCAGTTTTTTTTGTGTAAAATCTTTTAGATTGAGGTTTTTGGAAATGCCCAAGGATGCCTCTATTTCCCAGTATGTTACACAGCGGTCATCGTTAATTAGCTCACGAATCCCATTAATTTGTTGCTGTCTGACTGCTGTGTTGGATGGACCTAGCCTAGATTTGTTGCTGAGAGTGGAGAGACCCTGTTTAATTTGTTAGATTTGTTTCTGAAGGTTCTACTGGTGGCGCCTTCTAAGCGGCTATATACAAAACTATAAAAACAACCCTCGTAGAGCGTAGTTGATCCCATCCAAATAACAGATCCAATGTAGTTTACCTAGTTAGTTTAGGGAGATTTCGTAATTTTTGATATATTTATAAGCTATAAAGTTGTCTAAACTTGGCTCTGTGAATAACGCTGTTACTAACTGGAAAGTTAGATCTCACGAATCTTAATTACCTATACTTTTTAAAACAAATGTTTATACGTTTATCTACATAATATTTCAATAGAATTAAATTCGTGCTTTACTTTTCACTTTAGTGTTAAATTTTCAAAAATATTCTATAATCTTTATTAATTTTGTTCAGAAGTATCGTCACCAAGTATAGTAAAGTATTGCACAGTAAAGCGATTCTTAAAATTTGCTTTAAAAAAAGGTATTATTTATTAAAATAGACATTTATAATAGTTATTATTTTAAAATGACTTTTATCTACTCTACCTCATATTATGTATCAATTTTTAGTTCGTGAAAACTGTCATTATAGACAGCAGTGCGTGAAGGATTGAAAGTGTGCGTGAAGTAACAATGTATTTTAAATAGGATTTACTTTTTTGCACTGTTTTTGACACACCTTCATATAATCAAATATCCTTAGCATTCGCGTTGTCATGGTGTTGCTATGAGAGCATTACATTTCAACCAAAGTCATTCTGACAGTTTTGTAGTTTAAATTTTCAAATGTGAATTTCTAATTATTTTTTATTTGTTTATCGTAGATAAAATATTGTATGAAACTGTGCGTGAAGTGCTTTTTGCGCACTTACGCGATATATAGCACTCGCTTCGCTCGTGCTCTAAACATCGCGTGCGTGCGCAAAAAGCATACTTCACAAACTGTTTCATAAATAACTATTATTAAACTTAGCGTATCTATTTTGTACAACGTAATTGAAAGTATTGAAGTATTAGAATGACGACTACTACCTACTGATTAAAACTCAGTCAGGCGTATTATCCACCACATTTATTTCGAATAAACGTGTCAAATACCAATATTTCCGATTACTCTAATAAAAAAGGATTGTTGGAGCATTTATTTTGTTCTAAATAAGGGAAACGCCATAATCACTCCATTAGCCTATATACTAGAAACTAGGTAGCTAAGACAGAAATTGTTTCACCATTCCAAGCATGCACTGTTTTAACAAATTTTTAAAAAATTTGGTATAAAACTTTAAAACCGACCGAAATATGTAAACTATTAACCGATCTTATCCATATAGTGAAACATCATGGTGGATCCATAACCACATTGATGTTGTCTAGCAAACTTTTTTTTTTTTAATTTGTAATAATGCTTATATGATAGTTAGGAATATTAGTAACTGTCTTTTAATATAACCATGAAGATATGCGAATTATTTTATTTAAACTAGTACCCATTCTTATGAATGGAAGTAATTTTGTTGAACAGAGCGGAAGTTGGGTTTCAGGATGGTGCCTTTGTACCACCGTGACCCTTAGACCGCGTACAACATCGCTAGAAGTATAGTTTTGTTTAAAGTTAATTTCTGCTTTTTTTGCATTCACACTTTATGCCGACAAACAATTCATGCCAACAAAACCAAAAATTAACTTTGAACAAAACTATACCAGTCTATTTCAAAACTATACCAGTTTTCACATATCTGCTCCTGGCCTTTTTAGCGACCGGTGTTTAAGTGGGAATCGAGGTATCAGATCGAGATTTTTATCTCTTTATCATCGAACTTCTTGCCTTTTTTCCACTTGTTTTTAACGTTTCTGCTGCCAATTAAGGATCAGATTGTTTGTAAGTATACAGAAAAATCACTCTTCAATCTTAAGAATAGTAGATGTGGAATTACAAAGGAAATAACGAAGGCTTGATATTCCGTGAATTCCTACCTACTCTGGAGTTTGTTTTGAGTAGAAGTAAGGATTCATATACAAGAAGTTTTTTTTAAACTTTGGCTGAACCCACACACTCATTGCCATAAAAAAAATGTAGGTACCTCTTTTTATATTATAAAAAGAATCTTTAAGGCATGTGAAAAATTCGTACTACGAACCCACTATTACTTGCCTCTTCTTTTTTTGGTGTTATGTAGGTAAAACTATTTGAATCAGCGCCATATTTTAATAATATGTAATATGCTATACAATTTAAGTAGTAATATTTAACATACCACTATAAGAAGAACAAAGTAGATCCAGTCCCAGAAACTATGGCCATCTTGAATATAATACATAATCTCTGTCCATCCTTCCAAAGATATCACCTACAACATAATAATATAATAAGATAAACCAGTACCTACTGCCAATAAAATCAATCTTACTAAAAATATTGCAATCCAAGCTAAACCGATATTATCAAATGAAATAGTATCCTGAAAAGGATTCAGATTTCTATCAGAACAAACAGAATAATACTGGTTCCAATTGACACAAAAGGAATCGTTATTTCTGTACATTGGCAACCTCTTTTCTTCCACTGTTAGGTTGCATATAGTAGATCCGTTTTTGTATGGTGGTAAATTAGAACAGAAGTGCATTCCGGAGTTTGCATTTTTACTGCAAATGTAGTCTGAGTCTGGAGGTTTATAAATTATTCCTAATTCTCTGTAACAAAAATACCACAAATTTAGGTTTTAAATTAACCATAAGCGTCAGCATAATAAATCGAATCGATATTTATCGATAAAGTAAAGTGAATTACCCTTGATTTAAATATGAAACTTATTCAAATCATAAATGAAAAACGTTACAAATATCCTTCGATAAAAAAACATTTTTGGACGTAATAACTAAATTGGTAAGTAAAGTACAACTTTTTGGTTAAAGGAATTTTTCACTGTTTGCTAATAGCAGGAGAGCTAGAGCCGAAATTTCGCCTTCCTCCGTTATATGACTTTTATCCTTTGCAAAATGTTCATGCATTCAATACAGGTACTTACTTACGTTCCCGTTCAGGCGGGATACAGGGTGTAGCTTTAAGGAGTGAAAGTTGCCAATTTTTCGGAAATTGTTGTTATTGATAATATGGATGAAAATATTTTCCATCAAAATTGGAAATCCTGACGGACGGATACCTGAGCGGATACAGAAGAGGTGGCGGACAAGGGTAAAGAAGCCCAAAATTTGGGCAAAAAATCGTCATCGATAATATGACCGCCATTTCTACCACGTAATGTTAGACCCTTGAAGAGTCTAAATCCAAAATGGTGGACAGCTGGGTGGATACAAGTGGTAGTAAACCAGGGTTAAATTACCCCTTACTTGGAGCACTTATCTCCACTCAGGTGTCCCCGTCGAGATTTCGAATTGTCCTATCAACACTTTCAACTGGAAAAATTTCCATCCGTATTACCGATGACGACAATTTCCCGAAAAATTGGCAACTTTCATCCCTTATATCTACCCCTTGTATTCACTAGGGTCTCTACCTGAGCGGGAGCGTAAATACCGGAATTGAAAGAACATATTGTAAAAGAAAAATGTCATATTACTTATGACTGCTAAATTTCGGCTTTATCTCTAAGACCATTAGATATATTACTAATTATCACTGACCATCACATTTTTAAAAGAACTGCCAATTTTAAGAATTTTTAATGAAATTTCTACATACAAATTACAGCAATTATATCTGTCTAGTATTTTATATATACTTTTAAAATATTTTATCTTGGCAATTTACAAGGATCATAAATTTTAGACCTACAAATGTATTTTTTATCGTTTTATCTATAACGACAAAGTCCTCCAGTGTCATAAAAACAGACATATTTTTCAATTTCGACTGCACAGTTTTCTCCTCAAGTTATACCATAAACTATCTACAATTGTGGTAATGGCAAAACCAACTGTTAGATTTAATTTTTCTTGCAGTGTAAGTGTCCTCTTAAGACATCGTAAAAGTCCTGAGAACATTCGATCTGTTGTCACATAAGAATGTTTTTAATCTTGCTTCCTTTTTTATGTTTATTCGTCCACTCCTTCTCTATTTGTCATCACATCAGAACGACGTAAAATCCGGCAAAACATGATGAGAAAAGCAAGGACAAAAGGGTTTATACCGGATGACTCTGCCTTTATTTTACAAATATCAGTACACAACAGTAATTAGCTCTTCACTTAGTTTATCTTACAAATTTCTGTACAAAAATTGGTTTTACGTTTGATTAATTAAAAAATAAGCATTAAAGTTGTCGATTGTCTGCTTATACAATGGTTAATTTACTCCTTATGTTTTAAAGTTAATGAATTTTTAATCCTTGAGTAGTTGTTTTGTCGCTTCTTTTCTTTAATAAAAAAGGACGTTAAATTTGTACATTGTTAATCCGTCATATTTTAATCCAATTTCACAAACAGTTTATTAAATAACCTTTATTTAAACGTTATTATTAAACATAAACCAGTAGATGTAAAATTAACTCCCTTTTAACGGATGACTCATTTAATTTCCAGACAAACTGATACACATAGACGGTCGCCAAAAACTAAGTTCAGCATTTATGTTTGGGTAATCTTTAACAAAAAAGGCCATCGTGGCAGCAAAACATAAACAGGAATTTGGAATTACGAACCAGAAATGATGTAATATCAATAATTATCTAAATCCGTCTTAATTAATCCTTCTTAATTAATAAAATAAATTTAATGAAGGTATCTTACACTGTTTTTTGAAGTTATACTTCTATTCATGCACTCGATTTGTGTGGGGTTAAATGAGAAAAATCATTACATATGTAATGGTGTGAGTAAGAGAGAGACAGAAACACATATAAGGTATATTGGTCGGTAAAAACAAAGATGAAATATTTACCACATGTTTAGTCATAACTATAAGTCAGTACATTGAAAAGAGATAGATATACAAAAAACAGTCTGAGCTAATGTTTTGGAATATCATAGTGACGTATTAGATTGTGTTTGACAGATTATTTTATAATTCTGTCACGTAAGTAAACATATAAAGTTTAGTATTTTATATTAATGATATTAATAATAATATTCAGTAATGAGTACTGAATTGTAGTCTATAGTACCGTCACATGGTTGCATTATATACTGTACTATGCTTTTGAGGTTGTTGGCTACATAAACAGAGTTTTTAAGAATAGTCGAAAAGTGCATTCCGAACAGACAATAGATAGAAAAATTACAACTCGGTAAGTATTCCAAATGGGTTCAATTTATGTACTCGGGGTTTTTGGGGTCACTGAACACGAATATTATGATGTCGAAAGTCACCGCGGCACTTGGTGCCTAGAGTATTTACCTCTTCTCCTGGTCTTTTATGTAAATTCTGTACAAATTTACACTTGGAACTCGGCTGTTTTTTGGGTCGCTGAATAGGAATATGATAATGGCGATGGTGTCCGAAACACCTGGTACCTAAGACGGACCTCGTCTCCAGGAAATGTGCATAGAAGTATAACTTCTGCCGGCAGTCCCACTGACTGTCACACCCTTTTTTTATAAATGAAGAATTCAATTTAAAGCAGTTTGCTTTAGTTGTGATGCATGGGAGGAGATTTTTTTATAAACCATTTTTACTAAATATAATAATTTAACGTTATTAAGCAGAGTAACAAATGTATATAAAAAAAATTCAGAAACAGATTCAGAGTGGATTTAGGAAAGGTAGGAGTACGCAGGACCATAGATTCACTTGGAAAGAAATTATTAATAAGAAATAGATGGGTAGGAAGTCCATATATTTAGCATTTATGGAAATGACAAAAGCTTTTGATGAAGTCCCTAGGTCAATAATCTGAAATTATTTAAGGAGGAAACATGTAAATCAAAAAATAAAAAGAGTAGTACAAAGTTTATACAAAGAAACAAATAATTTTTAATAAGGCATAACATGATATCACGATATCAGGCAGGTTTGTTGCCAACGATGTGGTCATTACTGCAGCATATGGGAGAGAATTAAGAGAGAATAAGAGTAAAACAAAGATAATGGTAATAGACCGTAATAAGAAAAAGATAAATAGGTATACAAGTAGATGGGACAGAAATAGAACAAGTTAGTAAATATCAAGATCTAGTAGTGATTTTTAAAGAAAACGGAAAGCAAGTAATAGATATAAACCATAGGATAGAAAAAATGAATAGACTTTATTATGCAATAAACAGTACAAGAAAAATATTAAAATAAAACAAAAATGAGCATTTTCAAAACATACAGACGCTCACCTACGGACATTGTCAAAAAGAGATAAAAGTAAACTGCAAGCAATCGAAATGAAATATTAAAGAAAAGTAAAGGGAATAACAAGCAAGAATCGATACAAAAATAAAAGAAAAACTGTAAATAGAATCACTATAAAGTTATATTGTAGAAAGACAAATGGGATGGTGGTGACACCTACAAAGAATGGATAATAATATACCTATTAAAAAAATTTAAGAAAGAAGAAAACGAGGTAGACCAAGGATAGGTACAATGGAATACAGTAGTAACAGGCAAAAGAAGAGAAAAACATGGAACGATGCCAAAAAATTAACAGCGGATAGGAAGATATGGAAGAACGAAGAAATTTATGAAGAATGTACGATAAGAATAACAGAAACAGAACCCTACACCTAAGGGTAGAAGAGTGATGGTTTACATATATATACATAATAATTTAAAAATATTGAAGACCGAAATTGTGAAAGTGGAAATGTTTATTTCAAAAACCAATGGTCAAGTAAACCGGGAATTACTTTTTAAAACTTGAGTTCCTAGTTATAGACAAGTTATAGAAAAAATTTATGTATCAATAAAAGTTCGTGATTATAAAATATTGTTTAAGGAAAAAATAAGTAGAATTGTAGTTGGATTAGATTTAGGGACATACTTACGCATTATCGTGAGAATGGATGGGTTCCTTTTGAAATGCAAAATTTCAGGTAGACCGGAAATTCTGTGATAACGAGCGACAATTACTAGTAAAAGTCTACGAATGGGATCGTTGTTACACTTTAAGAGCTGTTCCAGTACAGTGGAATGTAGAAACAGAAAATACTTTGTCAAGGGAATGTTGTAAGAAGTGGATACACAATTCAAGGCTCAGTTGCTATAAGATCGATTTAAAAGTTATTATTAAAGTCACAATATTTCATTTCATAATTTTGGGTCACAAAAAAACTTTTGCTAAGAGAGAAACAAAAAATAAATTGAATTGGGCTAAATCGCAAATGTCGTGATCCGTTGCAGGCTGATCCAGAAGTCGTATTTAGCGACGAGTCGAAGTTGGACGTAGGTCTGGGAGACGAATTATTAAATTTTAATAAAAATTTTCTCAAAAACACAGAAAAAATTCCTAAAGGTGATTTAGGGTTGAATATCTGGAGTAGATCTAGGAAGGTATAAGATGGTGAAAATTAATGCGGAAAAAAATTAACAAACTAAATTAAATTGCGAAATATCTTTTTATTTGAGTAAGACGGTTCTACTCAATACAAGAATAAATCTACGAAAAAAAAATGAGTTGGAAAGAACGACAACATCATCTTTTAATGGCATCCGAATAGTACAGATCTTCATTTAACAAATGAAACAAAAATGTCTGCATTAATTGGTAAACCCTGTTTTAACTTAGTTCTAAGCTCTAACTAAATATCCTGCTGTATAAACAGTACTATTAAAATGACTATAGATGAACTATACAATAATTAGAACATTCAAAGGAAGCGGACAGACCCTTTAATAAACCTCACCATTGAAACAAAGACTCTTTAATTTGAAATAGGACAAATTGATGAAAGTTAAAGGGAAATTAAATATAATGATAAATATATTATTTGAGTTCCATTGTTTGTGTGATTGAAATATAATTCTAGCATCGGTATCTCACTTTATAAGCTCTCTGTAAACATTACCTCAAGGATGATTAATTGCAATATTAAATCTCCACAATTTCTAAGACACTTTGACATTTGAATAGCCTGTTTAAACCTATAAATCTATCTCGCATACTCCATCAACCAATATACCACATGGATTATATATACGTGTATATAGCTACCCTCTTGCCAAAAATTGCGGTTATATATTAAATTATTACATAAAAGATAGAACTTACTTGGGAAAATCGAGGTTCGGGTTTTGTTCGAGCATACATCGCTGTCGCAAAATTCCTTGCCAAAGTTGAACTCCAATTATTCCAAATATAAAGAAGACGAAAAAACATAAGAGTAAAACGTTTCCTAACATAGGTAAAGTGTCTAAAAGCAACATTACGAGTATTCGCATACCTGAAACAAGAAAACAATTTATAAATAAATAATTTTTATAACATTACATCTTATATCTTTAAACGAGCAATTCTATATATATATATATATATATATATATATATATATATAATTGGAATCTCGGAATCGGCTCCAAAGATTTTCATGAAATTTAGTATATAAGTAGAGGGTTTCGGGGGCGATAAATCGATCTAGCTAGGAATCATTGAATCATTTTTAGTGTAACGATTGCATCGTTTATTTCGATCAGTTCTCCTGGACTATAAATATTTTTAAATTATTTATTGTTTTGGCGTTGTAACGAGTGGGAGACTGCAAATTGGTAGGAGAGTTATTGGCTTCGGAGTCAATTTGCGATTTTATTCCGTTCATTTGAACGTTGAATTGTTTTAATTCAAGTTTTCCGACCAACTTTGCCCTTCTGTCTCTGGGTTATTGCCACCTGAAAGAAGGGCCCTAATATTTGGTTTATTAAAATCAACATTTTGGAATTCGTCAAGAGTTATCATCAGAAAGTCCGTTGCAGTTCAGATTTTCCGGACAGGAAATACCGAAGGGAAATTCCATATCGCCCGCTGTTTGTTTAGAAGTCTTAGTGGAAATCAAACTTCACAACTATTGCTTAATAAAACACCGTTATCAAGCCTTCAACAAAAATAAGATAAGAGATTAAATTAATTTTTTTTATTAACTGTCAAAGTATTAACCAATTTTTATTGAATAAATCACTTGAAACTGATCTATTATTTTATTTGTATGTCAGTACTGGCGCCCTATTAAATATCTTGATTGGGGAAAAAACTAAGCAAAATTTCAGCAGAACCCTCTGGAGCTAGCAAAGGGTATTTTATCGCTACAAATTTGGCGCCCAACGCCAATGTAATTTTTAAAGGGTTTATTGGGTTACATTAGAAAATGGCATTTTATTCGTGTTTTATCGATAATCAATATTAAGCGAGCAACTGTCTGCATGTATTGCCATAGGTTCTCGAAAACGGATCTAACGATTTCGTTGAAATTTGAAATATAGGTGCACACGGAGGAAAAAAACGATCTAGCAGGTACCAAGTGCTTTTGCTTGTCGATTCTTCTAAAAAAACAACGCTAATTTAATATCTTCATGATATATTGTAACCTACCCCGTAACTGTTTTATTTTTTGTTAACATTTTTATTTCTTTGTCTGGAATCAGACAATTTGACAAAAAAACACATTCCAAACCAGCAGTTTTTTAAATATAGCTGGTCGGATATAAGCGAAAAAAGTTAGCTACAAAAGCTGTTCTAGTTATCGAGGCCGGCATTTTCACGAATAACATGAAAATAGAACTGGTGATAAGGTTGAAAATCACGAACAATATTCACTCAAAAACCGCTGGTGAATAAAAGTTTCTAGCGAGTAAAGTTTCATTTAATAGTTAAATAATAACTTCCATTTGGGGGTTAGTCACCACTTAAAATTTAGTTTTAATGTATAGCAAGAGGTTCTAAAGCTAGAAGAACGTTTATTGGGAACTTTTCTGGCGAAAGTTTGTTCCTTGCTTGATAAATCTAAAAAACTGGTTTTGGGAAAAAGTCATAATATAAGCATTTTATATACCTAAACGAAACGGAGCGTTTTTGACAGTCTTATACATAGAATGATGAAGAAAAAGATACAAACGTATCGCGTGCCATGCTGTCAGTATATTCCAGATAAATCACCTGGATTTATGCCTGGTTAGAATTCCTAACTCTAGGGCACAGGATGCTGCCACATAGATATAAATATATACAAGGGCAAAAACCAACTGTAGACACTGTGTTTTGCTTTAATTAGAGCTTATCAGTACAGTACAGGTTTGTCTCTTCAGTCTTTGCGAAAGATACGAAAGTCTATACCGGGGATGTCTCTTCATTAGTAACTGAAGAGACAAACCTGTACTGTACTGATGAGCTCTAATTAGAGCGAAACACAGTGTCTACAGTTTGGTTTTGCCCTTGTATAGACTGATCAATATTTACATCTACGTCGCAGCATCCTGTGTCATATAGTTAGAAATTTTAACCAGGCACAAATCCAGGTAATTTACCTGGAATATACTAACAGCATGGCACGCGATACGTTTGTATCATTTTCTTCATCATTCTATAAATATTAAAGAATCTATAGCAATTGATTTGATTTCCCAAAATACTGAGTGGTAAATAGTTTTTAGAGATGTATTAATTTTTTTAAATCTTAGGTAATTCGTTTGTTGGACTATTGTAATCAACTATTGGAGTATCAGGATTGTCTGAAAAGTTTCTAAACTTAACATTAGATGCAGACTTTTCAACTAAAGATAGATAATGTGTGATCAAATACACATTAAAATTTATGTTATTTTTAATGGTCAGTTGCCATTAAATGTTTGTTTTTGTAAGACAACAAACTTGTGCAATGAGATATTACGACCGTAAGATTTTGGGTCACTAAGTTAGAGGTAATCGTATAAGCTTAAACGGTTATGGGGGTTATAGAGAGCCAAAAACTACAACAAAACCAGCAAAAACATAAAAAAAGTTTTCCAAATAGTACATGGTACGTTTGCTCACATTAGATCACAAAATTATTCAAACGAACATTTCCAAAACTCTTTGGAAACGAGTCCCATTTTTGCATGAATTTATGACTGTAGATAAAATTTGGATTCACCACTACATCACGCCTGTTTAACCATTCACTGTTTTTTCCAGATCTTCCTTTATTGATTTTTTTCCTATTTCTTAGCATAATAAATATGACTTGAAAAGAGAGATTTTTATTAAACGGGAAGTTGAAAGCGTAGGTAAATGCCTTTTTTACAGAGACTAAATAATATAAAAATTATTTGTTTATTTGTTGGATCACAAACTTTTCAGACAACCCTCATACATCATATAATAAAGCTCATTTGTTCGTTTTATGTTCTGTGTGATTCTCTGATGTTTAATGAATAATAGTCGAATTGGGGTATTTTAGCAGTTCAGCGGGCCGAGCTTAATGGCGGTAACCTGGAGCAATCAAGTCACATTATAAAATATTGCCATTAACAAATAGTCCAATGAAAAAGGTATCAAATGTACAAAAATTTTAGAGACCGTAAACGAGAAAGGGATATTTATGTTTTCGACCCTCAGGAATCCGAATCTGAAGTTGTTTTTTTTTTGTAAAGATTGAAGTAACGGCACTGCAGCAAAAAAAGTCATTGGGGATGCCGAAGTTCCTGTAAGAACTGTTGAGTAGCGATGCCAACTCAACCAATTTTTGGTAGAATTGCCGATTGAGGAAGTAATCTAATTCTCTTTCAGAATTATTTAAATTTTTTGTCTTTTAATTTAAACTTACCTTTTTTTATTAAATGAACACTTTTTTAAATTAGCTGTCATTTTTTTAAATCTACTGATTACTAATTTTTTTGTATCAATCTACCGATTTTAAAAAATTTCTGTTGGCAACGATGCTGGTGAGCGAATTTTTGTGGCTCTAGCGCCATTACTTCAATATTTACATACTTCAGATTCGGATTCCTGGGGGTCGAAAAAATAAATGTCACTTTCTCGTTTACAGTCCCTAAAACTTTGGAAGATTTGATACCTTTTTCATTGGACCACAAAAACTTGGAACAAACTGTAACAAACAAATATTTAAAATTGGGTTAACAGCATAAAAACCAAAGACTTGACTGGTCAATACTATTTTTGTCAACCCGGGCCGCTTAGCTGTAAAAATACTTGAATTTGTTAATAGCCGGCCTTATCACTTATCCCTAATTTAGCATAGTATAAGTATACAAAATTCCAAATAATCTACAAACGTTGCTAACTTACTAGGTATTCTATTTATAGCTCTCAAAGGCCTCAGTACCCTGATTGTTCTAACCGCTGAGAGATTAAGGTTATTAAAATTTGGTAATCCATATTCAACTGCTCCCGCAAATACGATGAACAAATCCAGTTGATTCCAGGGATCATGTAAATAAGAACCATGACCATAAACTCCCATAGCGATCATTTTGATTGTCAGTTCAAGTGAAAAAAAGGCGAAGATAAAATCATCAAATCTCTAAAACAGAAATATACAAACTGTTAGTTTTTTTATAGTTAATATGTAGAATAAATAGTTACGTTGTTTATCAAAAGCCCATATTTTCTGTATACTTATATATACTCTTAATCATAAATAAGTAAATAAATACATAAATAAATAAAATAATTAATAAATTGGACTAAAGCTTGAAGAATCAAGTTGAACGCATCCAAATCGATTCATGTTGATTTTTCTAATAAAAGGGGTCATTAATTTCAAATCAAAATAAATGATGCCCAGGTTCCACATGAGAATACTGCAAAATATCTGGGCATCAGTCTTGACGCACGACTTAGGTGGAAAGCACACATTAAAAAGAAAAGACAAAAGCTTGGAATCAGATTTAAACAAATGTATTGGTTGCTTGGACGTGACTTCAAATTATCAGTTCATAGTAAGTTGCTACTTTACAATCAAATTCTCAAACCTGTTTGGGTGTACCAGCGAAAGTAGTGTTCAAATAATTCAACGATTTCAGAACAAGGAATTAAGGAACATAGTAGATGCCCCCTGGAACATCAGAAGCAGTAACATCCACAAAGACCTGGGGATCAATACTGTTAAACAGACTATCGCTAAACTTGCCCGGAACCACGAAGATAGGCTCCATCGACACGTGAATGTTGAGGCCCTCCAACTACTTAACAACACGAACCAGACTTGGGGATCGATACTTTTAAACAGACTATCGCTAAAATTGCCCGAACCACGAAGATAGGCTCCATCGACACAAGAATGTTAAGGCCCTCCAGCTACTTGACAACAAAAACCAGACCAGACGACTCAAAAGACCTGAGGATCGATACTGTTAAACAGACTATCGCTAAACTTGCCCGGAACCACGAATTTAGGCTCCATCGACACGTGAATGTTGAGGCCCTCCAACTACTTGACAACACGAACCAGATATGGGGATCGATACTGTTAAACAGACTATCGCTAAAATTGCCTGAACCACGAAGATAGGCTCCATCGACACGTGAATGTTAAGGCCCTCCAGCTACTTGACAGCAAAAACCAGACCAGACGACTCAAAAGACCTGGGGATCGATACTATTAAACAGACTATCTCTAAATTTGCCCGGAACCACGAAGATAGGCTCCATCGACACGTGAATGCTGAGGCCCTCCATCTACTTGACAACACGAACCAGACATGGGGATCGATACTGTTAAACAGACTATCGCTAAAATTGCCTGAACCACGAAGATAGGCTCCATCGACACGTGAATGTTAAGGCCCTCCAGCTACTTGACAACAAAAACCAGACCAGACGACTCAAAAGACCTGGGGATCGATACTGTTAAACAGACTATCGCTAAACTTGCCCGAAACCACGAAGGTGGGCTCCATCGACACGTGAATATTGAGGCCCTCCAGCTACTTGACAACACGAACCAGACCAGACAACTCAAAAGAACTAAACCACATGAATTAGTGCAGTTAAGTGGTAACACAAACAAAGCATAGTGCGATATTGTACACGTTAAACGTAGTGTAAGTAGGCGATGCGCTCATAGAAACTAAAGAAATGCTCCTGAGTAAGACTAAGACTAAATTTAGTTAGATTAGGTTAAAAGTAAGTTATTCACTGTTCCATCAATGAACAGTTTGTAATGTTACTTCGAAAGGAAAAAAAATAAATAATCAAATAATTATAACGAATCTTAATATTCTTTAACTGTAGCTAAACTGTAATTTCCATAAAAATTAATTACTGTTTAAAATGTTTAAGGACTGCTTATTAGATGTTTCCACTTCATTTCCCAACACAGCTGTGGACACTTTTTAATTAATCCAAAAAGTTTTGAGACACCATGAATATTGTAGCGTTAAAAGTGTAATATTGAATACAAAATTTGCACAACCTCAAAGAAATTTTGCGCCAATATCTACTTAAGGCTAATTCCTATTAGTTTCTTCCTAACTTATTTTTAATTAAGTACTGTGTTATACTTATACTAATTATTGTATTTGTTGTTTACTAGAATCAAATTAATTTTTATATAATTTGATTTCAGTGGCTTGTTGGTTTGTGTTAAGTGGCTAACCTTTTGATTGTATTAGATATGATTAAAACTTTTTTCTCTTTTTTTGGCACTAGCCATTTTTACATACTTCAAAATTTCTGTTAATTATGGTCAACAAACAAGGGGGTAAAAGTGGACACAACTCATAATTACATTCCTTTTTAAAATTTAACATTTTTTTTTACTTTACTGTTAAATTATATTGAACAGGACGAACATGTATGTTGTCAAATGTAGGTATTACCTAATCTTTTGGTCTTTCTAAAATTTGTATGAATAAACGAATATATTTATCTATTTTCATTATGATTTGTTTTTATAACGGGTTTCACCTATTTTATCAAAATGTTCTAATGTAATTTAGTTTTTTTTAAGCTTCCACACTATATGTCGGTCTATCCGCTATGGGTAGCGATGGGAATCAGAGTCAAATTAAAATCATCTAAAGTACACATACATCGCTAAAGAAAGTAATAGTTTGATTGAAGTCTTTTCTTCTGTTTAAAATGAAGTGATTTACGAAATATATATGAAATTTTTGATGATAAACAATGAAAAAAGATTAAATGTAAATGGATGAAACCCCCCTTTCCTACCGCTAGATGGTGCCCCCAACTCCACAACTGAATACTAGAAAAAAAATGGGCCCTTGGCGAAGGTTTCTGTGGTTCCCTTCGTCCTTGACAAATGGAAGGGCTCCACGACGGAGGAGACACGCCACAGCGTCAATCTCCCAACCCCACATTGCACCACGTGGGTCACACTTCCACACTATACACAAACTTACACGAAAGAAAAAGGACTTTTTAGGCACGTTCAAGCACCATGGAGGGATGAAGAGAAGATAGAAGATCCAACTACACTGGGAAATGCAAATTGGAAAGTTTGTGAGAGCGGGGCCGAAGACAGATATTAACTCCTTTCAAACATTTCCATCCATCCCCTGAAAAGAACGTAAGTTCTACAACAGGGTCCCCTTACATAACAAATTCCTAAAATTGTCATACTTATCTTCCTAACTATATACTCTTCAACCTTCAACCAACACTGTTACAAGCAGATTATTAAAAAAAAATCATTTGGTCAAAAATATTAAGTAAAAAAAAATAATAAAGACTAGACATTCTATTCTAAAACTGTATTAAGGGGGTGGGAACTAACGGATTTTAGATCCAAGGGATTATACCTAGATAGATTATTGTATTATTAACTATAATATATCATATTTTGTATTCACTTTGGCACAATGTCTTACGCGTTCACAGATACAAATAATCCAGGATGAATAGCAGTGAGAAGACACTGAATAATTAATAACACCCCACTCCTCCTTCTAAGTAGTGTTCTATACACAGCTAAAGTACTAAAAAATATATAATTTCTTATAGCTGCCAGAACCAGAAATGTTTGAAGAAATTAATTATGTTCAGTTAGTAGAAACGAATATTAAATAATTGTTAAAGATATGAAATAACCCTTTTGAATTATAGAATGTTTTCGGGTTAAGATAAAGCGGAACATTTATCAAACTGAGGGCTTTTTAATTAAATAACTTTATTCGGTAAGTCCTTCCATAAAAAATGATTACGTATTTCAAATTGCGGACAATGGTGAAAGAAAAACTGGTGTAATAAATATAAAAGTTCTGAAATATTTTCTGAGCAATAGAAATAATTTATTAGTAAAAGTTTTATATGGATACAACTTTTACCATGGTAACAGTAAATTTTTTTATTAAATCGAAACTGTCAAGCTAAACTGTTGGAACATGTTACTACTGATTAAAGTTGAACCGATTAAGAGATTTATTATGTTATTTGGTTATAGTGCCATATAACTTTTTAAGTGGAAACACATTTATTCGGAATGGTTATCAGTTTTAATTATCTCTATCGTACTAATCTATTAAACTGGGGAAATAGGATTCAAATAAAATTGTTTTGGTTCCAACAGCAGATAAATTTTGAATTGATTTTAAAATTCGCAAAACAAATTGCATCAGACAGATAGGTAATCAATAAATTTGAAACTAGTTGTGTAAAATATGAATCATTATAAATCATATCTAGAACGATTCTAAGGGAGGCCCTAAACGATCAATGGGCTTAATCAAACGATTGAGTCAATCGATTGACGCTCGCTTTAATCAACCTCAATCTTTTGATCAAAACCTTCATCTCATCAGAAATGAGATTATTGCACACTTATTGTTCGTTTGCTAATGGTTGATAAACCTGTTGTATTGATTTTGGTGATCAATGGTTTTAAATACGGATTCACTTCACTGTAAAATCAGATTTTAGCACTTTCTACGCCCACGATTTTCTCTAACGCTGTACTTTTCTTATTTCTGTTGATATAATCCTTACACTTCACTTTCCATAATCATGGACAATCGCGATATAATTTTATTAATAAGCTAATAAATTCCCGTTTAGAATTTTCGGGAAATTTACATTCAGTAGCAGTGGACGCCATGGTTTCCACGTTGTGATTGACGCAATGCTTGACGAAAATTGCCGTAGACGATCAATCCCCTCCTTCAACGCTCGAGTCATTCAAACTTTCTATCAATGACCATCAAGCCTTGCTCCAAGCGTCAAACGGGTTCCTAAACGGTCAATCACGCTTGACTCAATCGATTGACTCAAGCTTTTGATCAAAATGATTGACCGTCTAGGGCCGACTTAAGAGGGTTGAAGAGTATCAAACTTAATCAAATGCCAAACTTATCGCTCAAACAAATTCCAATTTTCTACCAACAATCAAGACATTCTATACACATATTTACCGCATTTTAGCACAAGTTTCGGATATCCATATGAATATTTAGAAGTTAGTTATTAATTAGTTAGTTAGGCGAAGACTTTCCGCTTATTCGAGAATCATAGAGGAATTGTTTCTATAGGAATGTGTTGCACAATGAGAAAAGATACCTAAAGTTAAGATCGGTTAAAGTTGCTTACACAAAACTTACATATGTGGAAAATTGAGTAAAGTGTAAACAATTTAGGAGAAATGAGATATTCTTAAGTAAAAAAAAATAAATAAAAATGTATTTTTTATAAGGTACAGGATTAAACCTTTAGAAGAAAAATGACCATGTCTCAGACAGTGGCATAGTTATGTATTTAAATAAAATTAAGTCCTACGACGTAGAAGGAGAATGTAGTAAAAATACCAACAACAGAAAGGATAATTGATTTTTCTATCAAACTATTAAACTATCTAAAGTAAAATCTTTGCTAAGTATCTTTTAATAAAATCATTTTTTTCAAATCCAACATAACTCCTTTTAATTTTTCTTAGCTGAGATGTGTATTAGAACGGCAACAGGCTTAATCATCTATTTGTAATGAAACAAAATGATCCAGCGATAAAACCCTCAAAAAAATTCCATTTTTTTATTATAAAGAAACATTCAAATCGTAGTCGACTGTAACAATCACATGGAAAAAGCTATTCTGGTTTTAAATGACTTATGATATTCATCTTAAAATATTCGAAACTTTAAGTGACAAAAGACGAAACTGTGTTTGATTTGAGTTAAACTGGACAAAATGTTTCAATACTAAACACAGCCATTTTGCAGAAATCCTAAATGCGCTACACTCTGAAATAATTCCTCACCTCAAAAGAATTTTTGACCTCGTTTGGACTCAAAAGGGGGTGCCACAAGAATTCCGAGACGCACTTATTGTAAACATATTAAAAAAGAAAGGTGACGCTGTAGACTGTAGCAACTATAGGAGCATATCTTTAATATCCGTTGCAGGCCAGGTCCTCACTAGAATAATGGTAAATCAGACAGAAAGAGGCTTCAGGCCAAATAGATCTACATCTGATTTGATTTTTATCATACGACAACTGCAAGAGAAAACACTAGTGCATCAGGACAATATGTACATACATTGCCTTCATGGATATTCACAAGATATTTGATTCTGTGAACAGAGAGACTCTATGGAGAATTATGACAAAGTTTGGCATTCCTTCAAAATTTATAGCCGTGTGTAACAGCCTTCACACAAAGAACTACGCCTGGGTTCTCCATAACGAAAAAGTAACCAGCTCCTTCCATACGCACAGTTGCGCTCGACAGGGTTGTGTAATAGCCCTTCTTCTTTTTAATGTATATATGGCTTCCCTTTCAATGATCGTCGATAGAAGGTTGGATGAGAGAGGCATGAGAAAACACTAGTGCATCAGGACAATATGTACATATATTGCCTTCATGGACATTCACAAGACATTTGATTCTGTAAACAGACAGACTCTATGGAGAATTATGACAAAGTTTGGCATTCTTTCAAAATTTATAGCCGTGTGTAACAGCCTTCACACAAAAAACTACGCCTGGGTTCTCCATAACGGAAAAGTAACCAGCTCCTTCCATACGCACAGTTGCGCTCGACAGGGTTGTGTAATAGCCCTTCTTCTTTTAAATGTATATATGGCTTCCCTTTCAATGATTGTCGATAGAAGGTTGGATCAGAGAGGCATGATGGCTATCTCTTCAATTTGACATGGTTGAAGGCAAAAACGAAAACTAGAAACTGCTACATATCAGAACTAATGTATGCAGACGACTGTGCATTAATAGCCGTTCTCCAAACCAACTTCAGAAAATAATTAACGTCTACTCGGAAGCTTATCAAGCTCTTGGTGTTGAATTGAATTATTCTAAAACTAAGATTCTGTCAATGGCTCAGGTCATCAGCGAAGTGAAAATCTTTTTACAAGAACAACAACTAGAATATGTAAACTCATTTAATTATCTTAGCAGCATTCTAAATACCAAAGCAAATATGGACAAAGAAATACATCAGTGCTGCATCAAAGGCTTTCTGGAGGTTGCGAAAAATCTAGATAACAAAATAATTTTAAACTTTTTTTTCATAAATATTTAATTAATTATTACTAATTAAATATTTAAACACAATTAATTGTGTTTAATTAGTTAGATACTAAAATTTTAATTAAATGATTATGTTAAATAAATTATCCGAATAAAGCTTCATCAACCTGATATTAAGCAAATTGTTCTCACTGGTTAATCAATAACCTGAATGATTTTAAATGCACATTATCTATAACTTTTTAACAGACTATAGAAACAATTAATATCAAATATACAGTTTTAAAAATGCGTAAATAAATCAAAAATGCTATACAAGAGTTCTAGTTTAAAAGACTAAAAAAGAATGCCAAAACGAATTCTTAATAATAAACACGGAGCAAATTTTAAATATAATGAGAGGAAGATCACTGATAAGTTGATAACCACTGAAAAACACACTAGGAAATAAAATTATGATTAAAAAAAAAGCAAATAATAACACCCGGCCCAAAAAATCGCTTCAAAGATATAAAAATGATTTTGACGAAAGAGGCTATCTATTAAAAAAACATAAAACAAATCAACCCATTTGTTTACAAGCTATGATACTGTAAGTACAAATTAATTAAAAAAAAACGGGTGTGGCAGTCAGTGGGACTGCCGGCAGAAGTTATACTTCTATGCACGCGCTCGGATTCATAAATTTGTATGCGAATGGTTTAGTAAAATCATTATATGATATTCGTGTTCAGCGACCTCAAAAACCTCCTAGTAACGAGTGCACACTCATTTTGTATCGAATTTGCATAAAATTCCTGGAGACGAGGTCCGTCTTAAGCACCAGGTGTTTCGGACACCAATCGCCATTATCATATTCGTATTCTGCGACCCAAAAAACAACCGAGTTCCAAGTGTAATTTTGTACAGAATTTACATAAAACACCAGGAGAAGAGGTAAATACTCTAGGCACCAAGTGCAGCGGAGAATTTCGACATCATGATATTCGTGTTCAGACTGTTCAGCGACCCCAAAAACCCCGAGTACATAAATTGAACCCATTTGGAATACTTAACGAGTAGTAATTTTTCTATCTATTGTCTGTTCGGAATGCACTTTTCGACTATTCTTAAAAACTCTGTTTATGTAGCCAACAACCTCAAAAGCATAGTGCAGGATATAATGCAACCATGTGATGGTAGTATGGACTACAATACAATACTCATTGCTGAATATTATTATTAATATAAAATACTAAACTTTATATGTTTACTTACGTGACAGAATTATAAAATAATGTGTCAAACACAATGTAATACGTCACTATGATATTCCAAAATATTAGCTCAGACTGTTTTTTGTATATCTATCTCTTTTCAATGTACTGCATATTTAAACGGTATTTAAAGGACTAGTTATGACTAAACATGTGGTAAATATTTCATCTTTGTTTTTACCGACCAATGTACCTTATATGTGCTTCTGTCTCTCTCTCTTACTCACACCATTACATATGTAATGATTTTTCTCATTTAACCCCACACAAATCAAATGCATGAATAGAAGTATAACTTCAAAAATCCTTGTCTTAGCAAACTGCTTGTAGCTCTCTAACTATTAATCCAATTTTCATAAAATATAGCTTCGAACCACTACGATAAACAAGACTTTTGGTGAAAAAACCGCACTCTCTAATCGGTCCATTCATTTAGAAGCTACGTTGCCACCGGACCGAAAAAATAATTACAAAGATAACCCACAACCCTGTACTTTTAAGACCAGTACGCATACTTAATAAATATATAATACATACAGAAGGACAATCGAAAATAAATATATATTGAATTTAGTACTTACCTGTAATATTTGGCACCTATTGGTAGTACATGGATCCTTATCTGAACAAGGCTGGTACATTCCTAAAGTCACGCAGTTTAGAAGAATTACTAACATAGATATTCGTTCAAACCATGTGTACCTTAGTTAAGGATAAATCTAAATTAATCTGTATTACAATCAGTAAGAGCTAACATTTTTTTAAGGTATTTTTCTCTACAAAAAAACCCTTAATGTGAGTTTCATGTTATATTTTTTATACTTCCTATATTGAATGAAGAGTATCTGGCCTAATTTTTTCTATATATTCAATTTTTTGTGTTCTAGTTTCATTGAGTTTTACTTTTAATTAAAATTTTGATTTATTATTGAAATGAATGTTTTAAATAAGTAATCTAAATTTGATTCCATTTTTATATCCTGAAAAATATGCCAAAATTCCTATAAAAACATACACGTTCCTCACCGTAACTTGTAGACTATTCTGGATGTGGCTGAAGCGAAACCAGGTAATAGTGGATCAATATAACCTGGTGATTTTGTGTCTCATCTCGCATGCTATTTCCTGCTGTTAGCCTGTTGCTCAAATATAATCCCTACGTAAAAGAGTGGCATGGCATGTTCCTGTTGCTCGTTTTACACAGTTCGTTAGTTCTTTATTCAATTACAGCGTTTTAATATAATAATGGAAAAACTATAAAAAGTTTAAGCTTCAGATATGTGGAAAATCTTGTTTTATGGGCATTTTTAAAACACGGCTTCTGTTAATTCAGTTAGAAAATTTAGATATTTACATATATATATATATTTTAAATTCTTTGCGAATATAATATATTTTATGTTATAAATATAACTCTATAAATATCTTCTTTATCTGCTTAAAACTATATTACAGTTTATTATAAATCATCTGATTCGATTTTCTTTGTTCGACAATATACGAGGATGGGGTGAAAAATTTTCGGCCTGTTCTAGATATTACGCTAGCAGAACTGATTTTTTTCTTTTATAATACCATAATGCAGGATGTTAAAAAAATTGTCACAAAATGAAATGGGAGGTAGTATGGCCTTAAATATACAAAAAAGTCTTGATTATATATGCCCGCAAATAGACGGTTTCGGTTTTGTGTTTTTGTATCATATTAGGATTATCTCTTTTTCATTCTTAAGAACTTGCTTTTCTTATAAAATTTGATCGATGTTTTATCTAAATATTGAATTAACTGATATGCATTTCATGAACGGTCGTGTAAATGGTAATGCGAGGGAAGCACTACGTCTGTATGTAGACTCTTTCCATAATCGACACATGGCTTCAGTTCGTGTGTTTGGAAGAGTGCCAAAAGGTTGCCTGATAAAGGTACATTTGACCAATGTCGGTGTCCACACTGTCCACCCCTGAGACAGAAGAAGCAATTTTGGCACGAGTAGAGAAGAATCCAGAAACTAGTTAGCGGAGAATATCAGCAGAGCTAGGAATTAAGGCTCCTCTGGTTTGGAGAATACTCCACGATCAGCAGTTTTCCCGTACCATGTCCAACGAGTCCACTTAATCATCGCTGGATTTTAAGAAATGATGCTGAGGACCCCAATTTTATATATTGCAGACATTCTTTTTACTGATGAGGCGAAAGGTAATTAATTATCATAATTCGTATATTTAGGCCGATGAAAATCTCCACAGTATTGTGGAATCCAGGTATCAAGTACGTCCGATTGTAGTACCTAACCGATTAACGGGAGCTGATCTTTTAGACGATAATCCTTTAATACAAAGAAATCAAATGTATTTCTACGGCCCATTTTTTAATTGCCGTAAGAGAGCATTCAGACGGATATTTTGGAGAAAGATGGATATGAAGGGGCAGACCTATACCATGGCCTGTAAGAGCCCCTTGACTTTTTTCTTTTGGGGCAGGAAAGACATTAAATCCTAACCAAAATAGGTATTTTGAAAAGAGTTTTATTTAACACCATGTATAATTTGTCAGATTAATTACTCTCTTAGTAAAAATATTAGAGCGGACTGAACAAGACGCCTTGATTAGTTACGTGAAAATGGAAAAATTGGAGAAACGCGCGTTCATCAATTACTTTTATTTATAAGGCCTAATAGCACTTTAAATTAAAAACGAACTGAATTTCACATTAAAAGACCCTTTCTCATTATATTCAACAGTTAAACAATGGATTTCTGAAAATAAAAAAGGTCGCACGAGCACTTCTCATGAACCACGTTCAGGTCGACCCGTTGAGGTCACAACTCCCAAAATAATTGAAAAAATTCATAAAATGCTGATGGAGAACCGCAGATTAAAAGTGAGTTACGTAGCAGAGGCTACTAGGAAGTCAATTAAGGGGGTATCCAATATATTTTCAACTGAGAATCTCAGCAATTTTTGCGTCAATACGCTATTTGACTAATTTCTAAAAACAGTCTCTTATTATGTATTGGTGGATAAGGATCCTACAAACAATATTTATTTTCATCTATTAGATATATTTGATTAAAAAAACATTACAAAATATACGGATTATTTAAGCTGTCAAAACGCACTATAACAAAAAAAATATTTCAGATTAAGAAAGATATGGCTAACTATCATTTATCAATATAATATGGGATTAAGCAATAGGATAATCATGGTAAAAGGAGTTGTGCCCAGAAAATTACTTCAAAAAAAAATGAGTGATGCTAGTACTTCTAGACATGTATTTGTTAAAAGACAAAGAACCCAACTAACATAGTGCCAAGATGCACGAAATGTTAAGTGAACTCTTCCCATCTAACACCCAACCAACTACAACATATTTTTGATTTTCTGAGTAATGTTTTTCAACATAATATAACACTTCCATAGCTGTTTTCACATTCCGAAGTTCAGGTGAGCAAAAGTCGGTGCTATTTTTGAAGATGATACCGACCATAATAGCATCAACTTTTGGAAAGTTTCCGCTATCTGCTTTCACAGAATAGGGAACCGGACAACTTTTCAGATAGTGTTTAAAAATAATCTTTATTCATATATATAGCCATAAAAAATAATATTTTAATTAAATAAATCCTCTGGAGTACTTGAAAACGTCAAAAACATCACTTATTTAAAATTGCCGCGAAAACAGCACTTCATGTCAATTCAGATCGCGTGACGTCATTTGTGAGGTAAACAAACTACGAGCCATATTACAAGTGATCAGTGCTTGGATAAATTAAGTATTTTGTGTTTCTTAATCATCATGGACCGAAAAAGATATTGTTGGTGTGTTGTACCTCGATGTGGAAATACATCAGTAACTACTCCAAATAAAATTTTTATTGATGTACCTCGAAAACCAAACATACGAAAGAAATGGTTAGACCTAGCAAGACGAAAGTGCGATGGAATGTCTGTTACTTCATCAATTTACTTTTGTGAAGATCACTTTGATGTAAGTACTGTACCTAGAGTGTTATTATAAAGCCCACAACACAAATAATCATATTTAGTGTGTAGGTACGTAATGTAGGTGTTATAGGTTATGTTTTACTTAGAATGTTTTACGTGTGCATAAACAAGAAATACTTACATTTCTAAATTCAGCAGAACAAAAGTCAACTTCTGTTATGACTATAGTCCTTCAATTCGTAACTAATTACAATTAAATATTTTTAGAAAAATGCAAATAAATCGTAGAAAAACGCGAAATAACATACAAAGCAGTGTTGTTTACTTATGGCTACTCACAAATGACGTCACGCACTGTGATTGGCGTTTGGGTTCTTATGCGGCACAGATAATTTACGCAACTTTATTTATTGATTTAAAATTATAAATCATTGTTATTTCTTAAAAATCTTTATTGAGTGATATTGTTGTATAACAAAATTTATTTTAAAACACATCTTAGATTTTTTTTTTCGATTACTGTCCGGTACCCTATTACTCTTCAGGATTAAGAATAAATTGTTTAAACCGCAAGATAACAAAAATAGGAACTCCGATAGCACACAATATACAATTAACGATGATAGATGGATATTTCCTAGTTTAGCGGCACTTGCTCTGTGGATGTTTACAAACGATTGACGTCACAGTAAAGTGAGCCAATGAAAACCGTTTTTGTTCCAATTTCAAAACAAACACACGCGCTCATCCGACAGTTATCAGCAACTAAACAATAACTTTACGTACGGCTATAAATGAATCTTTATTTTTCATACTGTCAAATAGCCTATTTATTAGTGTGGATGAAACTTGGATTCATCACTACTGTCCTGAAACTAAACAACAGTTAAAAAAATGGATTGGTCCAGATGAACCAACTTCAAAAAAAGCAAAAACAATTTTATCAGTGAATCAGCCAGCGATTGTTTTTATGATGCGAAAAGAGTTTTTCTGGTTACCTAGAAAAGAAAAATGTCACAAGTGGTACATAGGTACTACGCAGAGTTATTGCAACGTTTGAAAGACGAAGTAGAAGAAAAACGAACTGTTCCTCATCCCTTAATTTTCACCAAATTTAGATCTTAGCGATTACCATTTCTTTTCTTTAAAAAATGGCTCAGAGGCAAAAAAATGAGAGCAATGAAGAATTCATCAATGCTCGACGAAGGTCTGTACCAAAAGTATTCGACCTGCATTTATATCTTTGCGCCAAAATGTTCTAGCGATCCCTACCGGGCGGGAACGTCAACTGTATAGTGAAGTTATTGTTTACTTGCTGATAACTGCCGGATAAGCAGCCTGTGTTTGTTTCCAAAGTGTTTTTCAAGTTCTTCGGATTTTTAAGTAGCTAAAAATGACCAAAAAAGTTGAGCAATGATTTTGCATCAAGTTTTGCTTTAAACTTGAAACAACTTGTACATTAACTATTCAAATGTTGCAAAAGGCCTTTGGATACGATATTGCATGGGTAAAAGATAAATAAAAGCATGGTATAAACGGTTTAAAAATGGCTGTTGACAGTGATTCTCGTTCTGGTCAACCTTCGACGGGAAAAACATCGGATAATGTTTAGAGTGTGCGAGCGGACTTTAAACAAAATCGTCGTTTGACTATTAGGAACTAGAAGATGAAAAAGTACAGTTTACCGAATTTTAACCGAGAATTTAAGCATTACTCGTATGTCTGCCAAATTCATCCCAAAACTGCTCTCAGAACTGCAAAGAAGCCTTCGATTCGAAATCGCTCAGGACAATTTAGAAATGATCAATAGCGATGAAAATTTGTTCAAAAAGGTTAAAAATGGTGACGAATCATGGGTTTACGGCTATGATCCTGAAACAAAATAACAGTCTTCGCAGTGGAAGCATGCTTCTTCGCTCCGACCAAAAAAGCAAGTCAAAGTCGGAGCAAAATCAAGTCAATGTGGATTTTTTTTTTTTATTATGAAGGCGTCGTGCATTATGAATATGCTCCTGTAGGTCAGACGATTAACAATGTTAAAATTTTAAAAAGGTTGCGAGATGCAATAAGAAGAAAACGACCACAGTTTTGGCACACCGGTGACTGACTTCTTCACCAGAATAATGCTCCATCGAATGCATCAAACCTTGTACAGCAGTATTTATCAAAACACGGTGTTGTACAGCTTCGGCAGCCTCCATACAATCCCAACATACCTCCTTGCTACTTTTGGCTGTTTCCTCGATTGAAAATGCCGCTTATAGGACATCGATTCGACGACAAGAAGACAACATTGCGACCAATGCCCTAAAGGCGATTCCGATAACTGACTTTCAATACTGCTTTAAGAAGTGGAAGCATCGATATGAGCGTGTTCAATCAAATGGGGACTAATTTGAAGGATGCCACCAACCAGATGACGAAGAATAAGACAAGCGCCGAAAAATAGGAGCAGGTCGGATACTTTTGGGACAGACTTCATTAGAGCGAAAAAAAACATTTTCTTATCAAGTCGGAAACTTTTCACCCATCCTCGTATATAATTTTATAGTCAAACGTAGTTTATATAATATTATTTCCAAGCAATTTGTGCTTTCAAAAAATGATCTACTGTTTTAATAAGTCAAATATCACCTTGTTTAAATTTTTGTAGTCAATAACTTTTCCTGATTTAATGAAACGTACATAACAATAAATCAACTTGACCTTGATATAATAATTTATAATGATTTATTTGGAAGATATTCTACCCAGATATATATTTCTAAATTTCTATATTCTATACCTACGTCTCAATACATGTAGGTAGCCAATATATACTGGGATTCATTGTTTACATAACCCGTTCAGCTGGAGTTAGGTGCAAAATAAATATACAAAACAAATTACACTAGACCTTCATATCATTAACACCGTGCTAAATTTTATTTTTACAACTTCCAGAAGTCGAGATTTTTCTAAAAATTCGCACGTTTTAAATTAAAACATGTAGTAATTCGCTTTATCTATCTGTAAAGATATAAGATTTGATCGGTACCGGCTCATCAACACAAAATTCATAATGTTTAGGATCAGAAGTATAAATATATCAAATATGTGTTGTATAACAAACAACAATTAACATGTTTTGACGTAGAGGATGATAACCGACTAGAATACATATTTAATAATATAATCACAATAGTTTGTATTTTTTTTTAAATGCCCTTTGTAGTTTAGTATGTTGCAAATAATTCAGAGGAGATTCAGTTATTTTAACCAAAGCCAATTTTGTTGTTAAAATAGATCAAGGCCAAATTTTAGTACAGCTGAATAGAAAATTTTTAAACTTGAGTTGAAACTTAGGTAGTAGAAATATCTTTAGTTATTAAAGTAGAAAATTTGGTCTGAAAACACTTTTTTGGCGTACCTATTACCGCTAGGTATCTATATACTAGCACCAAATAAAAACCTTTTTGATGAATCGATTTAAATATCTATTTTTTTTTGTTCGTAAAGTTGTCTTTAAATTAAAAATTCATTATCTATTTGAATAAGTACCAGCGAATAGAACCACTAAGGAGGTCTATATGGCAATACAATTCCTGTCGGTTTCATTTAATAACGAAATGTTTGTTATTTCAGTTTAACGCTATCGTTAATAACTAACTTATAGTGTATAGGTATTACTCCCAAGAAATAAAAAAATTTTATATAGTGAAATGTGGAACCCTACAAAAATCACGTAGTTTGGTTTGATGTTTGCCGATCGATGTTCTTGACGCTACGTTGTTCATACCTTCCTCGTCCCTAGAGAACTAATTGAGATTTAAAATATTTTTTGTAGAAATATATTTTCCTACACGAAAATTTTCAGTAGGGAAAGTTTCCAGATATAATTACAAATGCTTAGTTATATACATTCATATTTCTGATATTTCGATGTGCATTTTGCTTATATCCCGATCTTTATTGGTATCCATCGTGTCAGTAAGTCCCCTAAGTATGCTGTTTTTTTTTTTTAGTTTTGCATATAGCCAAGTACTTTATTGCATTTCAAAATATGTTTCACCAAGATCCTCTTTACATACGTTCAAACCAATTGATAAAAAAGATATTCCAGTCTTCAGTTGACACCTGCAAAATCGCTGTTTTAAAGGCATCGATGGCTTCTTATGGATTCGCTGCTCACACATTGAATTCTTGATCTTTGTGAACGTGAAAATGTCGTTGGGACTTAGGTCGGGACTATACGGTGGATGGTCTAACAATTCTAGGTTTTGAAGCTACAAAAACTCGATTGTCTTTTGGGCAGTTTGAGCAGTTCCATTGTCCTGATGTAGGATAATACGTCATTGTGTGTTACTTTGTTGGAGCTTCACGATAAAGTTTATATACCAATCGGAAGCAACCTTTCTTCGATCTTCCAAAGCAATTGTTACCACAAGACTAGATTTGGTCACAAAAGTTGCGACCATTTTCTTTTACACACTTCGAGAACGGATCACTTTTGTTGGATTTTCCTCATCGTAAAACATTTACGATGTAGCAGTAGATAAATCCAAGATTCATCGTCACTCACAATTCTATAAACGTTTTGGAGCTTTCTTTGTTAAACCGTTCCAATGTTTTGATACCATTTGACGCGAACCGCTTTTCGCTCTTTTGTGAGCAAATAAGTGATCCAACGGGAAACCAAATTCATAACACCAAGTTCTTCATGTAGGGTATTTTAGATCGAGGTCTTTGAAATGCCCAATGATGTCTTCCGGCTTGTTACACAAGCGCATCAATCTGGATTCCTTGCTAAGACTGAAGCGACCACGTTGAAATTCGCAATACCAGCTGGAAATAGTTGCTTCATTCCTAATCTCAGAAACCATTTTAGCGAGATATTACTGTTGGGATAATCCTCTCCGAAAATAATTAAAATTAATGCTTATCTAGTTTTTCGTGATCATATATTTTACCTAGGTAGTGAATAAAAATTACCCAGCTGCCCAAAACTTGGGATTACCCAAGCAAAAAATTGGAATAAATCAACGCAACTAATATTTACCATGTTGAACATAAAAAAGGTTTTAATTTATTGTATTTAATCTTTCGAAGAATAGTGATAAACACATAGATATGATAATTCTTTGCAACACAAATGTGAAAACAGACTAATTAAAAAAGCGTGAATACAGTGTAACGAATTCAACAGGTAAGCTTGTTTTTTATTAATGTTGGAAAATTTTGAGCGAATCCTCCTCTGCTTTAACCCCTGATGGATAACTCGCGACCCTAACTTTCATGTTGTTCATATTTTAAATTAATCCGAGTTGGGAGAATTAGTTCCAAAAGATGGTTGTTAGCGTTAGCCGTAAGGGCTTAGCTAAGGATAAACTTACTTTGCAACATAAACTTTCCCCGTTAATAATTTCCAAAGTGTGCCAACATTTTCACTTCGTATTTATTATTAATGAAATGCCACAGAAAACGATTCATATTAGTTCGATTTTCATTGCAACTGAATAACATTGGGCGTGGATATCATAAATTATAGGTACCTACATCGTATTTGTTGAATTTATTGAGTTTAATGTAGTTTTGAACATTTAGGATTATTTGTGGCTTCCAATAATGCCGAAATGATTTTATCATAAATTCATGTATTCTAGACGGACTGAAGCTTTGCTTTGCCTTGTAAGCTAATGTTAATTTAATATTAGTAAATGATTGATTCGGTATTAATTGATAAATGATGAAAATATACTCCAAAGCTACTGCTGTAAAATCACTAAGCTAAAAAACTAAAAGAGGAAGAAAGAGAATAAAAGAGAAAAGTTTTATTCACTATTAAAATATATATTTCATAACAAAAATTAGAATCTAGTAACAATAAAATTATTAATCGCAATTACAGCCTACATGCAAGAAAACAAATTAAAGAGTGATTATATATTTACAGGTGAAAAAACGTTTAAATAAATGAGTAAGCATATACAGAGTAAACAGATTTAAAAACAGTGCTGGAAAGTAGAATAATTTTAGTAAACAATTTATTATTAAGGTATAATATAGCATGCTCACTGAGGATGTAATTTCGTTACATTCAATAGATGTCTAGTATCAAAGAAATAATTTTCAGTACCACAATTAATAACGTGTTATGTGTTACCTATGTTAAATTTTTTGTTGGTGTAGTTGTGGTAAAAAAATGAGTAATTGGAAATAATTACAATGTGTTACGAAGTCTATAAAACTGGTATCACAATTTTGCCAAAATTTTATTTTGACGTTAAAAGTTGTATTCGTATTAAGTATTAAGACACCACTTTCCTCCATTCAGTATCTTCCATGTATAAAGATCGACGCCTAGGTTAGAGAGATCTTTGTTAATATTATCTCACTATCTTAATCTAGGCCTTAATTTGCTTTTATAGTTTTGGTGTCTTAGCTCCCAGCGTAATCTGTTTGCTTATATTTTTTTTATGATGTCTGGATAGTTATAGACTCGTGTGTTAGTTCTTATTTTATATTTTCCTGTTGCTGGGTCTCGGTGAGGTCCATATGTTTTCCTAAGAATTTTTCTCTCAAATCTTCTCAAAGTGTATTCACCGTTTACAGTCATGGTCCATATTTCGCTGCCATAAGCAACTTTGTCTAACTCCACCTTTGGTGGTCGTTGGGTGGATTGAGTAGCGATCACTCTCAAGCCCGGGTAAAGAAGGTGGGTTGGACGAGAAGCTAACCACCTCTCTATAAAGCTATAAAAGTTATAAAACCAACAAAGCAGCATTGGTTAGGATAATGGGAACTGGAAATTATTCCCAATAGCTGGTTTTCGCATAGGCATATAAACCATCTCCAAACAAATGTTCCGTGAATATTCGTTTTTATTAATAGGATAAACTTTCCTGGATAGATTTCTTAAGGTCAACTAAGCACCTTTTGGTGAGAACTTTTTGTACACATCACAATAAAGTTTTAAAAATGCTAGATACACTTTCCTCACGTAAATTCAACTCCCACTCGCCGTTTTAGGACCCAAGAGGTATCACTTCAGTACCCATATCTCAGCCCAAAAAAAATAGTTAGAAAATGTTTTTCTGCGCTTTTTTCTTCTAATCTGATTTATTTGACACAAACCACAATAAAACAATGTATTTCATTGTTTTTTAGAAGCGTTTTACTTTAAGCAGAAGAGAAACTAAACACATTTTTCTATTGAGAGTTATCCCACTATCTCTTTGTAATCTGCCTCAAAATTTTCTTTCTTCCGATTTAAATCCTTTAAATACTTGTATGTATGTATGAGCCGTTAGGGGTAACAGATACACCTGCGACCTGTAAGATCTATTGTGTCCCCCTTTTCTTGCTTTATTTTTGATGATTTCTCAGACTTATAGCAGCTCTTCTACTCCTATCTTCCTTAGAAAGTTTAGGATATTATTGGGTTTTAAGTTGGGTAGTTGTTCCCTTTCTATTTCGTATGACCCTAGAGTTACTTAATGCGATGCATTCTGAGAGTATGTGTATTGAGGTTTCATCCTCTACCTCACAGAATCTGCAGTTTGCTTCATCTACCAACCCTAGTTTCTTCATGTGTCCCCTTAATCGGCAGTGTCCGGTTAGTATTTCTGTTATAATTCGAATGTTCTTCTTACTAAGGTTAAGACAGCTGTGAGATCTCTTCTGGTTATAATTTTCCAGGAGCATCTTCGATCGTCTTAGTCCTTCTAGATCATTCCAGTACTTGGATTTTTCGCTATCCATTTTTTTCCTTAGTTTTACTAAGATTGTACTACTGCTGATTCCACAGGATGGTTCTGGTCCCAGATATGGGGTTTCAGCTCCTTCTTTTGCCAGCTTGTCTGCTGTTTCGCTTCCTTCTATTCCTGTGTGTCCTGGAACCCATAGGAGGGTAACAATGTTGTTCTGTCCTAGTTCGTTTAACTTGCTAGGCATTCCCAGACCATCTTTGAACTGATTGTATCTGAGTTCAGAGCTTTGATGGCTGCTTGACTATCTGACATGATCACAATCTTCTGTCTACGATAGGTTCTTTCAATGTTAAATTCTATACATCTTTCGATGGCACGAATTTCCGCTTGAAAGATGCTTGGGTCAGCACCCAAGCTTTCTGAGTATTTGGTTCTATGTCTAAAAACCCCTGCTCCTGTTCCTTATTTATCTGTCTTGGAGCCGTTCGTCTTTAAATACTTCTTACTGCTTCTTCCAGTTTCGTTCTCTGTTCTATTTTACTGTGTCTTGCAAAACACTTTTAGTTTCCTTTGGGCACTCTATTAATATTGTCTTTTTAATCTTAAATTTTGTTGTTATTATTCATAAATATGCCCGAATAATTATTATTGCCAATGTGGAAAATTAAAGGAATTTGTGGCCGTGTTATAGGAATTTCTTGTTTCTGAACGTTAAACAGTAAACGTAACAATGGTTGTTTGTGATGATTTTGTTTAATGTTATGTTGCTGCAGATGGATTAAAAAGAAATAATCGATAGTTTTTTATTAATAATGAAAAAAGTAAATCATTTAAATAGCTAATTAGAAATCTTTAACGTGCGAACTCAACCTCAATGAACATACCATATTTCAAACATAATTGATTTAATAATATTTGTATTATCACAGCATTGTTTACCAATTCTGATGAGTTATTAGTTTTTATATTTACATATTATTAATATTTTAGTATTATTTATACACATGTGATATTATTTAGATAATTTGTTAATATTAAAGAAGTAATGTATTAAAAGACAAACCTGTGATCATGCTTTTTACCAAATTCTATGCTTTATCTAAATTATACGATTTTCTATGCAAATACAAATTAATAAAGCTATACCTGATGAAAGTACAATGTGCAATAGAGATGTATGAATCAGTTCAGTTTTTTATGATGATTCTAAAGCGTTTATCTGTATCCATACATCCCTACTATTTTAAATTTTATTTCACGCTTAGCGAATTATTTATTTTAAAAGGATATGGATTAGAGACAAGGGCTAGACACCAACTTCTAGGTCTAGTCGTTTGTGTAAGATAACGTAATGTTACTGGTGCAATACCAGGATAAGGAAGATTTGGATCCATATTTATTCCTGAATCTGAACCCGTCCCGGATCCTGATCCCGATCTAGACAGCGAATCTGATGAATCTGAAAAATAAAATTAAAGAATTTGGTAAATATTTACAATAATATATAAATAATAAAATAATAATAATAAAAAACGTTTATATTAAAATTAGAAACCATTTTTGAATACTTTTAAGGCTTCCCAAATGACAATCGGACACTCCATCTCACCTTAAGCGCGGTCGTACACCAACGAAACATCAAACACGCAACATGTAACATGCGACATGAGGTACATACTGCATGTTGCTTAACCGCGTAGACAAGTGTGACAACTACATTTTTGTAGTATTTAAAATGTCGTCAAGCGAGGAGGATGTTGTAATAGCTTGGCAATTTTTGCGCCGCGCTAGATGTCGTAATTTTTGTCGAAAATAGACAATAAAAAATTCAAAAAGAGGTTGACCTTAAAGGCCATCCTTGCAACTTCCCGCTAGTTTTAACCGCAAAGCTATAGTAACGTGACGTATTTTGACGTTTTTGAAATGTTTAAAAAGCCTTAACTTTTTAACGCCTTATTAGATTTTGATGTTTAAGATGGCATTCGACGCAGTTTTTTGAGACCTAAAAACGTTACCGGGAGTGCAAAATCTATTAGTCGAAAAATCTCTAAGTTATTAAAAAAAAAACACATTTTTGAAATTTTTCGACAACGATATCTCACGAACGAATCAACCGATTTTAATTTGCAAAACGGCATTCGACGTGGCTTTTTAAGCTTGAGAACTGATTAGGTTATTAAATTGATCGATGCAATAGCCAAAAAGATATGCCCAAAAAACATCATTTTTACCAATTGTTTTTTTCGGTGATTTTGAAATTTCTCGAAATCTACTGGCTCGAATCGGTTCAAACTTACAGGGAATCTAAGTTAGATGGAACTCTTTGGAATGCTTTTTATTTCATTCCGATCGGTCAAGCCGTTCAAAAGTTATAAGAGGTTTACATACATCCACACACACACACACACACACACACACACACACACACACACACACACACACACACACACACACACACACACACACACACACACACACATCCACACGTACATACAGACATACAGACACTCTCGTAAAAATAGTCAGGGGAGGTTCCTAAGACCTTAAAACGTTGAGATCCGATGAAAACTCGATTTTCAAAAAACGGGATGAAACCAATAACTTCCCGATTTAAAAAAAAAAATTAATTTTTTTTAGCGGGAAGTTAAAAAAATAATAAAAAATTTGTAGGTCTGAACACGCTCTACAAGTTTAATGCTGGACATTTTTCGATATATTTCACGAGAAAAAAGGAAATAGCGAAAAATAATGTTTTCTCCCCAAATTTGTGGGTTTTTTGATCGATATCTCGTTAACGATGATCGATACGTGAAAAATGTATACAGTATATTGTGTATCTAGTAGAAAAAGCGATACATTCCCGGACGACAATGTAAATTGTTGGCAGAGGCGTTTATCCAAAATTTGGCTTTCTCGGTTCATTTTCATTTCCAAATGTAGGTACATTTGCACGGACGTTTTTCAATAGCTTTTACAAAATTTATATTAAAAACAGGATTTTCAGGCATTTTTTGAACGATATTTCCATTTTTAATAAAAATCACCGAGAAACTTGCATCAGCCGCATTGGTGTACGATGATTTTAACGATATCTGTGTGTTTATATTGTCTTAATGCGGCACAAGTCTATGCGCGGTATTTACCTCATGCCGCATGTTGCATGTTGCGTGTTTGATGTTTCGTTGGTGTACGACCGCGCTAAAATCTCATATAATAGATGAGACTGTACCAAGGCTTTATTTAGGTAAAATACATCGTAGTTTTTTAACAACATATTTAACATGTAAGTTCCATTTAAGATGACTGTTGATTGTTATTCCCAGATATTTAATTGAATGAAATACTGGGATCTTTTGTGTGTTACTTATTTTTAGAACACCGAAATTTGGCAAATAATTTTTATTTTATATTTTCTACTATTTCTTTTAAATTCTCCCAGCCATCTGCCCGATATATTATGGCACCGTCATCAACGTAGGTTTGCCTTTTGATATAATCTTTAGCAATTCGTTAATATACAATTTGAACAGTAATGGACCTAAAACAGTGCCTTGAGGTACACCAACTTCAACTTTTTCAGCTTCACTGAGAACACAATCTATTTCCACGTATTGTATTCTATCAGTTAGATAACTTTTTAACAGTTGAAGAACTTTACCTCTCAAACCATATCTTTCCACTTTCCTAAATAAAATATCATGAGAAACCGTACCTATCAAAGGCTTTAAGAGAGATGAATAAATATACACAGACTGCGTTTATTAGAATTAAAATCGTCATAAATTTGAGATGTTACATTATATATAGCAACCTGTGTAGACATTCCCTCTCTAAAGCCATATTAGTTTTCAGAAATAACATTAAACTTATCTAAAAAAAAAACAACTATTTTATGTTTTAAGCTTTTCTCAAAGATTTTTGAAAAGCTCGACAATAAAAAAACTGGTTTATAATTATTAATTTTATCTTTCTCTTCGTTTTTAAATAAAGGTTTAATATAAGCCGTTTTGAAAACATAAATTTATTAAGTACCTAAGTCAAAAGAGTAATTATCTCTGGTACTATTTGTTTTATGGTTTCTGCTTTTATTTTGTCCCAGCCAGGGAGCTTTTTATCCTTAAGCGATTTAATATAGTTTATTATCTCATTTTCTTTTATTTCAGGAAGAAACATGCTATTTTCTAAATTTTCTATTTTATTTACTACTAGCAGCCCGCCCCGGCTTTGAACGGGGATTAAAGAAAAATAACAAAAGCCATTAAATTTATTGGGTCAATGCTTCCCTGTAAACAATATTACATGTTGTTTTATTTTCTGGCGGCAAAATAAATTGATTTTCAGGTGCTCCGATCCGCCTTAGGCGGTTGGCCATGAGGAAAACCGATCCCTACTATTTGGAAGGTTTGACCTTGAGACTTATTATTAGTAAAAGCAAAAGATGTTTTGATAGGAAATTGAAGCGGTATAAATGGATTTTTTAGATCAGTTGGGATCATCGGTATCCTTAGTGTATGAGCTAGTTGACCAGCTGGTGGTTCAGTTATATTGGTTGCTACAATTTAATTGTCCTTTAATTTCTTTATAAGTAGCCTCGTCCCATTGCACATGCTAAATTTGTGATATCTGTCGTGATTATGAAATAAGTTATTTTGATTAGGAATAATACCAAGATAAAAACTTTTAAAAAATTAAAAATTAGTTATTCTGACGTAGATATTTATATATTCTTTAAAATCGTAGTACATTATTTTATTCTATAATCAATAGTATTCTCAGCGCACGCGATGTAAGGATTTTAAGGTCATTTTTGGTTACATTAATGGCATTTTAGTAAGGATCCCTATTTTTTTTAAATGAAACATAGCCTATGTCACTCGGGAATAGAGTAGCTTGCCAACGGTGAAAAAATTTTTGAAATCGGTTCAGTAGTTTCGGAGCCTATTTATTTCAAACAAACAAACAAGCAAACAAAAAATCAAACCTTTCCCCTTTATAATATTAGTATAGATGTCTT
The DNA here is from genome assembly GCA_964028335.1 of Altica lythri. NCBI lineage: Eukaryota > Metazoa > Arthropoda > Insecta > Coleoptera > Chrysomelidae > Altica > Altica lythri. Next base: position 17,842,566 of record OZ034807.1, on the reverse strand, counting down.
CACAATGTTTATTAAATTCATTCGCCATTTTATACTTATTTGTTAAAATTGTACTCTCATTTGTTTGTATACATTCTATTTCTGTTTTTGATGGCAGCATAATATTGACATGCAGGTTTACAAATCAACAACACCCATTATTTAAAGTTACTATAAAAATGGGCGAAAATGCCCATCACAAAATTCGTCGTTTTTTCGTTATAAAGATTAATCTAAATCCATCTTCAATCCAAAATTTAAAGAAACTGGTGGTGTTATAGATAAACCAAAAAGTGAAAAACCGAAAAATGTCCTCACAAATGAAATTCTGTTAATTAAAGTGGTGACTTTTGTATAAAGATTTACATTTATACTCTTATAAAATTTAATTAACACAGGAATTAAAAAAACGAGATCATTTACATTGTCATAATTCCGCTTCGTGGTTCTTGAACAGTGAACGACAGATCCATTGTTTTCAAGCAAAAATTTGTTTACTGGTGAAGTTCATTTTACAATGGATATAGGTACCTATTCATCAACAAGCAAAATTCTCTCATCTGGGGTGATGAATATACTCGGATTATTAAGTCTATATTAAAAAATCACAATTTATAAAAAGTTCTTTTTATAAAAGAAAGTTTTTTTTTGGTGATTATAAGTCATATTACTATTATTAAATTATTACACCCTTGGCAAATAGCGCTTTACCGAGATAGATTACGGCATAGTCCACAGTATAGTCTAAAAGAATTTTCTAAATTAGTTTATTTTATTAACAGTTAAAATAATAATTACTGTTGTCACATGTAGAACAAAAAAAAACTTCTCTCTCACGTAGTCGATCCCATTATGATAACATAACAGAACTGTCACCTTGACTCATATTCGACGCTTAATCAACTAGGCTACGAACCACATACTTAAAAACTTTCAAAATAATAACATGTATACACAATTTATATCATATTTCATATCAATTCAGTATAAATTTCGAAATTTATGTATATACTTAAACACACTTGAAACATGCATTGTCATCCAGTTCTTAGCTATCCTGAAAATTTCAGAGCTCTAGGTAGTCGGGAAATAGGTTTAAATCCGATTACAAAATTCCACGGAATGACACAGAGACAAAGAACACGGTGAAAATATAAAAAACTTTCTAAAAATACTGTTTGGTGCGGTTTTTATTCAAATAAAATCATATTTCTTCGAATATGTTGGAAATGCTAAGCGAAACCAATCAATTTTTTATGTCAACTTGTTAAATGTTTGTTAACATTGTTAACTTAACAAGACAAAAAAATCTTAATCTAAAGAACAATATTAGTGAAATAAAATCCAGTAGGTAAGCTGAACAGTCATTGAAGATTTCCATTCTGAAACCGATGACTGCAGACATTTCAGTGATATTTTTAAAAGTTTGTGTTTTATGAGAAAAAGCATACGAAAGTTTGGAATATTAAGACCTGTCAGTCTGCATAATCATTCTTTAATAGAACTTCAAATGAGCCAGTAGCAAATAATATTTGATCTATATAATAATAAGCCTCTATTCCTTAATAGTATACATGTAGCATTTAAACAGCAAATAAAACAAAACGGAAAACAAATTAAAATATCATCAAGAGAACAGACAGGTTTGTTTCTACATATCACAGTCACGGGAGCTTTAATAATAGATTCGTTTGAGCTATTTTGCTTTTAATTAATATATGCAGCTTATTAAATTTAAGTAGAACAATCAAAACAATCAATATCTACATCGAGCAATTTAAATACGAATTTTATAGAAACTTGAAATCTTCTTTTTTCCAATGGTATAAATCCGAATCTATAACATAACACATAATAGTTGGTGAATTTACTCCATAAAACTTTAAATCCTATATAGTTTAAAAACTGTTTATAAATGTTATAAATTTTTAAAATATAGGACTCTATATAGACACTACATCAGTAAACAATATTCGAGCATAGACCCGAAAAAACTAAAAAATTTGAGCGATTAAGTACACAACTCCTTAAAACTAAGACAATTTTATATGATAGAACCGTATTCATACGAGAGTTGTTTCTTTAGTTTTGCGTATAACCATAAAGACAAAAAATATATAGACTAAAAGTACTTTTTCGCTTTTCAAAATATGTCCCACCAAAATCAATACACTTTTGCATTTGTTCAAATCAATTGGTAAAACAAGTATTCAAGTCTTTAACTAACACTTGTAAAATTGCTGTTTTATAGAGATCTATGGTTTCTTCTGGAGACTGGAATCGCTGCCCACGCATTGAATTGGTAATCTTTGGAAACGTGATAAAGTCGTTGCTTCTTAGGTCTATATGGTGGCTGGTCTAACAATTCTAGGTTTTGAAGCTCCAAAAATTGTCTTTTGAGCAGTTTAAGCACTTGTATTGACCTCATATAGGATGATTCGCCGTTTTGTTGTTTTGTTAAAGTTTCGAGATAACTTCTAATAAACAAAAGTTTTTCCTTATCGTGAAACACCCACACATCGAATTGGCTTATATCTCCCGATTCGTAGGAGTAAATCCAAGATTCATCGCTGACAATACTATAAACGGTTTTTAAATTTCCTTTGCTTAACCCTTCCAATGTTTTTCGACACCAATTGATGTGAACCGTTTTTTGCTCTTCTGTGAGCAAATGAGGGATTCAATGGGAAACCAACTTCGTAACATTCAGTTTTTCATGTATGATCTTTTAGATCGATGTCTTTAAAATGCTCAAAGATGCCTCTATCTCCCGGTATATTACACGGCGGTTATCCTTAATTAGCTGACGAACCACATGAATATTTTGCTTTGTAACTGCTGTTTTGGGTGGACCTAGCCTGGATTCATCGCTAAGATTGAAGCGACTATGTTGAAATTCGGAATATCAGCGGGAAGTAGTTGACTGGTGTAGTGCGTCATTCTCCAACACAGAAACCATTTCAGCGAGACATTGCTGTTGGGATAATTCTCTCCGAAAATTTTAAAAAACTATTGCGCGGAAATATTCTTGGCTAAGATCTATTCATCTATTCACTGTATCTACACGACTTGTTATATCGCATTAAAACTCTAGATTTAGGTCAAAAAAAGATCTAGATTAGATTTGTGTGAAGGTTCTATTGGTGACGCCTTCTAAGTGGCTATATGCAAAACTAAAAAGACAACCCTTGTATGCCAGACAGACTTTTTAATTTGCTTGTTATACTATCTACAATTTTACTTGAAAACGTTTTTACAAAAACTATGTATTAAATCGATTCTGAACCTACGAAGGCCTATAAAGTGCCACAAAAGACACGTTACTTTTTATGTTAAATTCTGAATTCAAACATAAAATTTAACTAAAATCGGAATCTTACTAAATCTCGACTTCAAACATAGAATCTAACCAAATTCAGACTTCGCAATAAATTCCAAGCTACATCTTGGTCTGTGTGTTTAAGGTCAGAATTGAATATAAATAGTAGTGTTTTTTCTTACTGTTCTAGGCATTATTAGTTCGTGTGAACACTAATCTATTAAAATTTTTGGATCAGATAACCCATTAATAAATATTAAAAATAGAAACGGCCCAACATTAGACCCTTGCGGGACACTAGGAGATTTAAACATGAATGATATCCGACGTAGCAAACATACTGTTGAAGATATTTTAAGATTTTTATAAGTTTGCCTATTTACGATAACATTTAACAGTTTTTGAATTATTAATTAATGATTATTCTTACCTTATTTAAGATTTGTAACAACAAAGAGGTAAGTTAAAAGGGATTTGTGTTTACCGATTTGAAGATAATAGTTGAATGAAAATATTTGTGAACGGTTTTGTATTTTGAAACATCACAGAAAGGACAAAGTAGTGAAAGTAGTGAAGATTTCAAAAGATTCAATAAAACTCAAAGGTTCTTTTGGCTACGTGATGCTATAATGGTTTTTCAATTATTTTAATAGAAAGAAGATGGGGTAAACTACAAAATTTAAAACTTATTGATAATAATTACACAATGAAACAAGTTCCTGAAGACGTTGTGTGTGAATTTAATATATTATCTTATTTTTTATTTTAATTGAAACTTTCTTAATATTTTAGAATGATGGAAACAACTTAAAAGAGAACTTTTATGCAAAAGGGATATCTACAAATATTTTTTTCCAGTGCTTATATACAAGGTAGTATTTTTACGTTTTTCTTTAAAGAACGTTGCGCTATAAACTCGATTTTATTCAAAGCTTAAAAAGACGGAATTCGTATGAAAAAATATCTTGTTTTCTACATCGCTACATAGGAAAGCAGTCGCAACAAGATATTTATGTTATTTTTATTTTACGCCAGAAGCAATACACATACAAATTTTATTTTAAAATCTGAAATTTATGTAAGAATTATCAGTAAATGTTGGAAATGCCATAATTTTTCCTTCGAGTTATTGCGGTTGTGAAGTTCTAAAAACCAATTTAAAGAAACTGAGAACATTTATTGATTCAACTGCTTTTAATATATTAGCTATAAAATGTTTACATCAGTTGCGTCTGTTATAATAATGTGACCTCAACATGATCTACTAAAATAAACCTTTTAAGCACAGTTCCATTAAATTTTTAATATTATAACTAGTACATTACATAATTCAAGTAACTACCGTAATCTGGAGCCCGATTTAAATTTGTTTTTTTATATATCAGAATAATGGATATAATCAATTCGTGTTACCAAATTACATAATTCAAATAACTACCGTAATCTGGAGCCCGATTTAATTTTTTTTTATATCAGAATAATGGATATTATCAATTCGTGTTACAAAGTTATAAAAATATCTACCTACTTTCTTTACTATATGCAGCACCTCTTGTTTCTTTATATCTGCATTTCACTTTTTCTTTTGTTTCCAAAAGTAACCGCCTATACGGTCCTCTCCCATATTTATCGCTTCCTTTTTGTTTTGCGCACCTAAATAGCACCTAAAAAGCACCTAATTTTGATATAAATTTCGATAAATTTCTCCACTTTGGGTCAGCCACCTTTATGGGAGTGTGCAAATGTCACTTTATTGCTTGATCACAGGATTTTTTAAAGATCGTTATCTATTATACGGGGGTTGTCTTTATAGTTTTGCATATAGTCAAAAAGACAAAAAATATATTGCATTTCAAAATATGTCCCACCAAGATCGATACACTTTTGCATACGTTCAAATACTTCAAACCAATTGGTAAAACAATTATTCCAATCTTCAGTTGATACCTACAAAATAGCTGTTTTAAAGACATCGATGGTTTCCTCTGGCGACTGGAGTTGGGACTCAGGTCGGGATTATACGGTGGATGGTCTAAAAATTCTATGTTTTGAAGCCATAAAAACTCGATTATCTTCTAGGCAGTATGAGCAGTTGCATTATCCTGATATAGGATAATGCCTCATTGTGTGGTACTTTGTTGAAGTTTTGCGATAACTTCTGGTAAAAAAAACGTTTATATACCAATCGAAAGTAGCCTTTTTTCGATCTTCTAGCTTTTGAGCTTCCTTTGTTGAACCGTTCCAATGCTTTTCGAAATCAATTGGGCGAACTGCTTTTTCCTGTGAGCAAATGAGGCATCCAATGGGAAACCAACTTCGTAACACCCAGTTTTTCATCGATCTTCAGGATCTTTTGAATCGAGGTCTTTGAAATGCCCAAAGATGCCTGTATCTACCGGTGCCCTATTGGTCATCTTAATTAGCTGACGAACCGCATTAAGGATTTGGGTAGAGACTGGAGTGACCACATTGAAAATATTCTCGGCTAAGATCAATTTTTCGACCGACTGGCTAATTTCAAAAATGCGACTTATTGTATCGCAATGAAACTCTCGATTTATGTTAACAAAAGATTGAGCTTAGATTTGTGTCTGAAGTTTCTATTGGTGGCGCCTTCTAAGTGTTCAAATCCAAAACAAAAATGACAACCCTCGTAAAAAGTTTGTAGACGTTATCCGTCCATTTACGAATGAGGAAGTTAACTGGAAATCATAATTATTGTTAAAAATACAAATCAGTTATATGTTCCTTTTATTATTCCTTCTAACTTCACATTCGTTGCTGAAGTTTGGGTTAAGTGTTATAGTACTCTGGAACATTCTAAAGAATTTTTGTATTAGAACATACACGAACATATAGGAATTGCCAAGAATCAATGGTTGATGCGTAAATACATTGAAATAGAACAAATAAGAATCCAGCTTGACCATTTTAACCTACACAAAGTTGAATTTAAAAGAAATGAAAACCAAATGAGGGAAACAAATGCTGATATTACTGGAGACTTAACTAGTCGTTCACTAAACAAGAGATGGAGTCATCCATAATTCATTCATGAAAGTTTTCACTATCCCGGACAATGGTTATGCTCTGCTTTCATTCCCATACTTAAGAAGAGTAATGCATGAAAACAATAAGATCATGAGGTAACTAAATAAATTAAAATACCGTGGGCGGTGAAAATTACAAATAAGGAAGTCCTGAAGCGTCTAATTAAGTAACGCGAATTTTTCAATGTTATCAAGAAGAAGAAAACTACTACTACAATATCATGTGAAATAAATAATATTAGTTTTTACTATTTTTGATCAAGGATAAGGGTTAAGGCAACAGAGGGATAGAAAAGAAGAAAATGAGTTGGATCGTGTGATATACAAAGTGAAAAAGTGATATACACCGCGCGGAACTGAGAAGCAATGGAAGATTAATCGCAAACATCCATTAGTGTATAAGCATCAGAAGAAGACGAACTATTTAATTTAATATAATTTCTTTTGATATTTCTCTTTTATTCGCAACAAACAAATTGTATCTTGCCAGCTAAAACCTGTTATTTACACTGGTAAACCTTTGTCAACTGATTCGTTTATAAGAAACTGCATACACTGGCTTCCCTGTTCACTACTACCATTTATTAAACGTTATTTGATGTTGATACTCTATATTCGCTTCTTCTTTTATCAATTTGTACTTTGGCTGTTACATCTATCATCTCTTGAGGATAATTGAAGATTCTAGAAACAGTTTCATCAGTTCTCGTAGGATGGTATATTCGGTCCGGATGTACGATTTTCTTCTTGCTATGGACCTCTATTCTTTATTGATATTTCTATAAGTACGGTTACCCATTCACCTCTTAATTTTTTTTATAATAAATAGTTGTTTATCTAACTTTTTTTAATCTTTTATGAATCTTCTGTTGTGATCTTCTGTTTCACATTTTTTTTTTCTTTCTACCCACTTTTTTTGTTAATATGATTCTGATGTTTATTCATGTTCTTTAATAATGCAAAAGCAAAATTTATCGTTATACATCTGGATTTCTTGATAAATTAATGAATCTCCTGCGGTTCTACTATAGCAATTGGTAGAAGCCGAAACGAGCTGTTAACAACATGTAGTAACTTATTTATACCATGATGAGTTGTTTGAAATACGTGTAGTTGACTATTCTACCTTTCTTGCTTTCGTTGTTCTAAATGCATTAGGGACTTTCTGTGTAAGTGTAACTACGGTAGCTTTCCAGATAACCAACATAAATTATTAGACACAAAAACCATTGAAAGAAAAACATAATAAAATCAACTCCACTTTCAAGAAAACCAATTTGATTTAGTTATGAACTAAGTAAATATTAGGACATAGTCTACAATTCATAAAGACATGATTAATTTTTAGTGTGTACGTTAATATAATTTTTCTTTCTAACCTGAATTCTAAGCTGTTCTGATATACATAAATTAATCGAAACCTCTCTCCACGTGGCTAAAATATGTTTTAAAATCGTTTATGACAACGTGTACCTTCTATTTTTCTATTTAAGATTCAATGAAATGCTCGTATTTCTCAGTTAAAATTTCCCAAAGAAACAGTTGACTGTGGCTCCTCGGTTCTTTCTGTCTATTCGTTCGTGATATGTTATAACCATCAAGCTTTCAAAGTCGTTTTTCGAAAGCTTTCTCATGAGGGTAATGTTAGAGGACGAGTTTCAGTCCATGAAAGAGAAAAGATAAAATAATATAAATCATTTCATCCTACATGATAGGAATCTTACGGTTTGAGGTTTTATTGAAAATAAACTAAAAACTGCTGATCGATTTTCAAGAGGTTCCCCTAATATGAGATTTTTTATGTCTGCTATAAATAGATACCTACTTGTTTGAGATGCTTTAATAAACTCGATTTTAATAAAACGCTAATGTATTACAAATAACATGGAATTTCCGGAAATCAGCTAACTCGTATTATATATATAATCAACTTACTTACTAAAAATAGATTTAATGAAGTTTTAAAATTTAACCGTAACATTGTTGAACTAGGTGCCGAAGAAGCCTCAATTGTAAACATTGAACGATGTAGACAAACATTGAAACGCAAATATTTTCATTGAGTTCCCAACCAGAGAATTATGTACGAATGGAAGTTAAAATATTTTCTAAATCAGAAGTTTGAAAAATTGATTACATTTCATGGAATCAAAATATTATGCATGATTTATTAACTATGGGAAATGAATTTTATTACGACTTTGAATATTTACTTTACTGAGAGCATTATTAATGTAAAAATATGGTTGTTTTTGAAAGAACTATCTAAGCCATAGTTTCGAAAACACGGAAATAAATTGTAAGTATCTGACATTGTAGTTCTGTTCATGAGGAAACATTAATCTTTATATGTTTGATTTAAGATATCAATTACTAGTAATCAGAGTTTGATTTAGATACGTAATAAAATTGTTATATTTTTATACATTTAATAAAGTCCTACATAAAACTTGGTAGTCGTGGGACTAGTTATCAGAAACTATACTTCTATGCTGCATGTTTTTTCTCTTGTACTTCAGGAGTAGAGTGAAGGTATCTCTTGTAACGTATTTTTGTCGCTCATTTTACCTTATACCTTTACTCCATCTGCATAATATCTTATAAGAACTCAGACTGATAACGGAACACTGGCTCGAGACCGGTGAACCAGCCTATTTACCTGGGTATCAAATTGCATCTAAATATTGCCGAACGATTAAAAGTTGTGGCGGAACAATGATTTTAATAAAAGATTGTATATCTCATGATTTTGTAAATACTACTAAATTTGACGAGCTCTTGATGGAAGAAGTATTTGAATTTTCTATTATTTTCAGCAAAACGAGAAACCTATATATTGTTTGCATCTATAGAACTCCGAGCAGTGATGTAAAACTTTTTCTAAAGCTAATTGAAAACTTATTATTAAAACTAAACCCAAATAGTCATGTGATAATTGGCGGGGACTTCAACATCAATTTTTTAGATAGCTCTTCAAACCTAGTACCAGCATTAAGCAACTTGCTAACATCAGTTGGCCTAGTTATGCACGTTAAAGAACCTACGCGGTATGGTAAAAGCTCAGAAACCTTAATTGATTATTTTTGCACTAATCTTAATGTGAATGATGTAAAGTGTAACGTACATCCTGTAGAGTTCTCTGATCACCACTGTATAGTTGCAGATCTTCATTTAGAAAAAAGACAACAAAAAAGTTCCAAATATGGCAGAATATACAGCGGTAAAAATTATAGCAAATTTAGAGCTTACTCTGACGAGATTGATTGGAGTGCTTCATTTTATGATCCCGATCCGGTTTCGGTAATCCACAATTTGATTCCGCTACATTTGAAAAATGCTTTCCTCTAGTAAAAATAAAAAATAAAACAAAAAAGGCCTGGATCACTAAAGGTATTAGAACTTCTTCAAAAAATTTAAAAACCTTGCGTACTATTCGTAAATATACAGCAAATGAAAGTTTTCTTAAATATTTTGTCAAATATCAAAAAATTTATAAAAGAACAATCAAATATGCTAAATACATTTACTATAACAATAGGATTGAATCTTCAAATAATGCAAATGAAAACTGGGCCATTATTAATGAACTTAGGGGTAAACATAATTCTTTAATAGTAACTCCGAATGTCACTCCAACTCAGTTCAATCAATTTTACTGCTCTATTGCTGATCAACTAACTTCTAACCTACTTACTAAACACGATCCCTTGAAATATATGGGAAACATCGAAATACCAGATGATTTTCATCTAGATCCTATCGATATCAATGAATTGAAGGAAATCATATACTCAATAAAAAATAAAAAAGCTGCTGGTTATGATGGAATTTCCATCAAACTTTTTTTAAATCTCCCGGACGTCGCCTTGGTGGCAATGGTAAATGCAATTAATAGATCTTTTCTTGAGGGTCTATTTCCGTCATGCTTGAAAAAAGCTATCGTCATACCCTTACATAAGGGAGGTAACCTACAAAATCCTTCTAATTTCAGACCGATTTCTTTGCTTCCTACATTATCCAAAATTATTGAAACAATCGTAAAAATCAGGATGATTAAATTTATAACTTATCACAATATTTTATCTCCTTCTCAGTTTGGATTCCAATCATCTAAAAGTACCCAGGATGCCATATTCTCATTTCTGGAAAATGTATACATTCATCTAAACGAAAATGATATGCTAGGGGCAGTTTTTTGCGACTTCTCTAAAGCATTCGACTGCGTTCATCACGACCTACTTTTAAAGAAATTGCAACTGTATCGATTTCGAAATACTTCTTTAAATTGGTTTAAGAGCTATTTATCGGACAGAACCCAGACTGTGAAGGTAGCTGACAAATACTCTACAATCTCATATGTAACTCATGGTGTTCCACAAGGATCAGTGCTTGGCCCCGTTCTTTTCCTTTTATATATAAACGATTTAACAAAAATTAATATATCTGGTAGGTTTACATTATTCGCTGATGATACAACGCTCCTTTGGCACGGTAAAGATGTGGAGTGCTTAAAGCGTCATATCACGGAAGATCTTGATCTGATAAAAGACTGGTGTGATTCTAACCACTTAAGTTTCAACATAAATAAAACTAATATCATCTCATTTAAATTTACCTATGATGATCTTATTCTCGATAATCATGTAATAAATAATGTAGATTACACCAAATTCCTTGGACTGCATATTGACAATCAATTAAAATTTGAAGAACACATAGCTAATTTAACTAAAAAGCTAGCTTCCGGTTCCTTTGCAGTCAGGATCATTGCAAAAGAGCTTGGGATCTCATCAGCAAAAAAAATGTATTACGCTTTAATTGATCCACATCTACGGTACGGAATTGCATTTTGGGGAAACTGCGCTCAGTATCTCTTAGACTCAATTTTTGTTATCCAGAAGAGGGCTCTTAGAGCTATGGCCCGAGCAGACTACAGTGAACACTGTAAGCCAATATTTATTAGTCACCGAATATTGACTCTTACAAGCGTTTTTATTTTAGAAACTGCGAGCCTAATGCATAATCACAGGTTAGTTAACCCACCTGTATCAAAACCTTACGGTACTAGACAAATCAATAATTTAATTCTCCCTATCCCTCACACTACCCTAATTAAAAAGTCTATAATTTATGAAGGGCCCAAATTATTTAATCACTTACCTTCCACCTTAAAATGTATCAAAGATCCAAATAAATTCAGAGTTGCTGTCAAAAACTTATTACTAGAAAAAGCTTACTATAAACTGCAGGAGTTCTATGATGATACTCTATGATCCTTATTTTATCTAACTTGTCAATTTTTTTTTTTTTTTTTTTTTGTTATGTAAATTAGATATTTCTCATACTAGCCTTCTTAAATAAGTGAAGTTTTACTTTATACCAAATTTTAATATTGTAAAGTAGTTTTTTTAGTTAGGTTAAGTGTAATTGCTTTGGTCTGTAGTAATCGTGTATTATTGTGACAATAAAGTATATTTTGATTGATTGATTGATTGACCCTTTAGGTCAGCGGTTCTCAAATTCTCATTTCCATTTTATTTCAAACAATTTTGCGCCCCGCGTTGTATTGCTAGAATTAAATAGTCAACCTGGGGAATTAAAATTAGACTAGGCAACACTGTATATCCAGCTGGTATATTCATATGTGCTTGGCGCGGCGGACGATGATGTTTCACGAAAGATGTTGAACGTCATCGAATTGTCTCGACGCAAGATACGTGACTATAAATAGAGAAGCGCGTTTACAAGTGTAGAATTTTTTGCAGACAGTTATTGTATTACAATTAGTTAAAGTTAAGCAAGAAATTTTCAAGTTTAGTGATCTAACGCTGAATATTTTCTTCGCTTTAAATAAGGATGAATTTCTAATTGTAGCCAAACAAAAATTAAACGAGGAAGAATCTAATCTTCAACTTCAGGAAAAAAACTTGTATTTGATTTGAGTCTAAAGATTGAATCTTTTTGTAAAAAATACATTTATGGAAAACCAAGTTAAAAGAAAAGTGCGTTGATATGTTTCCCGCATTGTGGAGAAGTATCCAGGATTTTCTACTACTTAGAAACGATGGAGGGCCATTCAGAAAACCTGACTACGAATTTTATACGTTACTTTTTTTGCAGAAGAAAATATCAATTTCTCCAATTGGAATTAGGTTTCTAATCCATTTGATAGTAAACCGAATGACCTATTACTGGAAGAAGAAGAGCAACTAATAGCCGTTTCTTCCAGCATTTTACTGAAAATAGATTTCAGTACCAAATCTTTAACAAATTTCTGGATCTAACTTCGAAATAACTTCTAAGTAGTAATAAAAGCCAAAGCGATACGGATTTTGTTAGTTTTCTGCTGTTGCTTCGTTCAAATCTAAATATCAATATAAGCTTCAACTAGAAACAGAAATAAGAGTCATCAGATTGTGTGCCACAAAGCAAGCTCATGTCAGCCATTAGTTCTTGTATTCTAAGAATATTGAAAACTTGTTAGGCTTAGAATAAGTTTGTAGTTCAATATTTGACAAAAAAATTATAAATTGGTTTTAATATTTTTGTTTTTTAATTTACTGCCCCAATTTATCACGCTCACCCCTGGGGCTAAAGAGAAATATTTGATAAATACATACATTACAAAATCTAACTAACAGAATTGAAATGAAATATAAATGAAAAAGAATCATAAATATAATTCGCTCTTATTAAATAAATTACATTGCGATTATTCCATAAAGGAATAACAATGTTTAACGTTTATTGACTACTACATATACCTACTCGTGAAATAGAAATAAACATGATTATATTCATCCCATCTCTGTGAAATATTTGTTTATTTTAGTAAAAAGAAACTCTTTTTGACGCACTACAATATTTAAGGGGATTTAGCAGTCTTATCGCTAAATCGACCACTATTCTATTGATATTCTCCATACAAACTAAGATTTATTTTGTACTTTTTAGTATTACATAGCATATACCTAAGGCGTTGTCGTGACATTATCTGGTAAATTTGTGAACAACTTTGGGGATATCAACATAAATCTTATATTTTCTATATATATAAAATTCTCGATTTTGCGCTAGAGCAGTGGAAATTCATTCGTACTGTATATAATCAGTATAAAGACAAACTTGCTACTAATTATGATCAACTAAGTTCTTGAGAAAAAACAAGACTTTTCCTACACAAGTGTTATTTGCTATTTGTATTGCAATAAGACCTCCATATCAGAGTGAACCACGAAAGAATGCGATTTCCTATTATGGTTCTCAAATAGACGTGTTTTGATATACTATTCGATTTCTAGTATCAAACAAAATGGATCAAAGAATCTGCATTAAATTTTGCGTCAAAAATAAAATAAAGTGTGCCAATGCATTCAAAATGTTGACTGTGGCATTTGGTGAATCTACTTTGAGTAAACCAAGTGTGTATAAATGATATAAACGCTTCAAAGAAGTCCGAGGATACATTGATGACGATAACTGCTCTGGACGCCCGAGCACGTCAAGATCTGATGATAACGTCGAATCAGTGAAGCAAATGGTTTTTGAAAATCGCCAAATTACGATTAACTGGATCATGTCATGCGATTGTATCGGATGTTTTGGACATGAAACGTGAAGCAGCGAAGATTGTTCCAAAATTGATCAATTTTGACCAAAAACAACGTCTCATGAATATCGTTTAGGAGCCGTTTATTACCGCCAACGACGATCCAGATTTCCTCAAAAGGATCATAACTAGTGACGAAATGTGGATATATGGCTATGACATCGAAACCAAATCCCAATCATCCCAATGGAAGCGGCAAGAGGAGTCAAGACCGAAAAAGGCATGTCAAGTTCGGTCGAATGTGAAGGTTTTGCTCACTGTTTTCTTTGATTTTAATGGAGTAGTGCATAATGAGTTTTTGCTACAAGGTCGTACGGTCAACAAGGAATATTACCTAAAAGTTATGAGACGTTTGCGCGAAGCAATACGACTTAAACGCAAGGATTTGTGGGAAAACCAGTCATGGAATTTGCAAAATGAAATGCACCTCCACATTACTGCTTGTTCGTGAGTTTTGGGCCAAAAACAACACCATTAAGTATTATGTCTCTACCACCGTATTCTCCGGACTTGGATGGCTGCAACTTTTTCCTATTCTCAAAGCAGGTCGACGTTTTGTCACAGTTCGAGAGATAAAGGCCGCGCCGAAGAAAGAGCTGTTGGCCATATCCATGTAGAGTTCCAGAAGTGATTCGAAGATTGGAAGCAGGGCTGGCACAAGTGTGTAATATCTGAGGGGGATTACTTTGTAGGGAACAAAATAGATATTGATGAATAGATAATGATTTTATGAGTTATTTAAAAATTCCCGTTTTTTTCCGAACATGCATCGTATATATAAATGTATATATTATCTGATCTGTAATCTTTTATCGACCATATCTGATTTTTATAGAGATGTTCAACGGTCTGTCTAACTAGACAATTCTTTACCTGTGATCAATAGATCAAGAACATCTCCCTTCCATACTATTTTTTTCTTTTTTTCTCTCGACAGTGATTGGGGAACTTGTTCTTTTTAACCTTTTTAACTCCGTCTCTGAAAGCTTTTTTCCTCTGAAGGATCTTAACTCTTAGATAAACAAACTTTTGTTTCTCTCTGTACTCACTGTGCATTAGACACTAAAGTAGCTTGCTTTTAAGTTACATAAAAATAGCAACAAAGGTACAAAAAAGACACTTAAAACCTAGTCATCAAGTTATAAAAGACTGAAATTGTAAATTTGGGCAACCGGTTACCGTAGAAACTTACGACGATCTGTAGGTACCCCAGATTTTTTATTCTAGTAGAACTATGAATTCCGCGACAAAAGTGAGCAATTTACATAAAATTGTATTTGATCTAATGGGCAATCACGAGTTGCGGACACGGTCAAAATTTGGTTATCTTTTAGCCTGAGTTGCGAACATCCAAGTCAGGTAGAGATTTATCCCTTAATCATTAACATGAATTGCGGACACCAGCACTATTTTTAAAGGATTGATTAATTTAAATGATAGAGGCAATATTTTTATTATAATTTATTTCTATTAATTAATAGGAAATGTAACATATTTGTATCCTATACACTTTATAAAATTTATGCGACTAATACCGTGATTTTTATATTGCACAATTTTATCACAAATAAATTTATTTAAATTTGATGCTTTTAAAGGTTTATAATTTATATCATTAAACGAATTGATTTTTATATATGTATCTAACTGAAATTTTTTTAAACAATTTAAAAATACATTTATATTGGGATGGGGCGATGGACAAGCTGCTCTAAAATGAGCATGAAACGATTCACAGCCATTAGTTGTTCGCCATCATTCACACTCTGCAGCGGCCCAAATATGAGGTGGAAAACAAGAATCCGGTGAAATGTAATTGTCAACTAAATAATCATAAAATTCCCTTAGTTTATCATTTTCTGGACCCTCCTCCATAAGCTCGATGAATGAATCCCCTACTTCAGTTTCAGGTAAGAAAGTTAAACCACAAATATAATGCAGCCATTTTCCTACTTCTGAATGGTGGTTTTTGTACTCTTGTGTCAAACCCAAGGATTGAATTTTTCTCCACCTTTACAAAAACAGTAGAAAAATTTACGATTAATACCAAATTTAAAATCATACTTCTATATACTCACCATGCTTGAGCCAAATGAAATCTACATCCCACTAAATCTGCTCCCGGGAAAACTCTGGCTACTGCGGTTTGAATTGCCATCTCGAAGTCCACCACGATTTTCTGTGGATTTAACGAATAACCCAAATCGTTACAATGACGGCGCACCAAGTCAAAGGAACTTTCATAAGTTTCTGTTTTTTTATTTCTTAATAAAATAAACACAAGTGGAATATACAGTTGTTTTACATAGGCATGTATTGTAAACATTTGCATAAAATATTTTGTGCAATAGTCAAACGTTCCATCGCAGAGCAATATTTCTTGATCACACAAAAATTGTAAGTTATTTTTTGTCGAAAATATTACAATATCTGTTTTTTCATCGTTGTTAATTAAAAAATTCTCCCCTTGAGCTGTTGTAATTTCCACAGTAGGTACTTAAATACTGTTTCACTTCCTCAATTGATTTAGGTAACGGTGGAAAAGATTTTAGTTTTCCACGGTTAATATTATTACTTATGTACTTTAAATCACGTACAGTCAATGTGTTTAGTACATTCGGCGAATTTTCAATTTCACGATGAATTAATTTCCTAGGTCTTTCATGTATTTCAGACTCAGCTTTACGTTTAACACTGTTACTAACCAATTGTCTGTTCAGGATTTGCTGCGACAAATTTAGTTGGTTGTGTTCACCAACTTCTCTGGAAAATATAAAGTCAGGACCCAAGGTATAAAGCATTTTCCGACACGTTTTAACTGTACAACACCAACTAGTTTCACTTGTCGATTTCATCTCACGAAGCTTTTTAAATTTAAAATTATTTAGAATAAGCAAAAGCTTACCCTTCTCACTATACATGGTTTTTAAACTCATTATTATCTAAAAATTACACCTTTATCACGAATGACCAAATGTAGTACTAAAGATTCTGGCGGTATACCATAAACTTGATACTATAGGTATAGTTTAACTAATATTAATGTGAAAACATAACCACGCCCTTCAACCCCAACAAAGGAACCGACTTTCGAATCTAGGTTGTCAGATATATTTGCGAATATTCCTAAGTTTATATATTTTGAAAATTTTCTCTCTACTTTACTATTCAATTGTTCGTCAATGACTCTTAGAAAGATAACATAAAAATATTCTTACAAAATATATACTTAAATTAATTAACTAGGTTCTTCATATTTAAACAGTTTTCACTTCTAATGATATCAATTTTGTATATATTACTTATACTTAAAGAAATTTTTAAATACCAGCAACATTGTGTATTTACTGTCCGATTTTCGGAACCCATTGATATTATCGTTTTTATTAATCCACCCTTTTAGCTTTATGCAGAACCAGGAATTAAAGTTATCAGTTGTTTACGAAGAAATGAGTAATAAATTAGTGACAGTAACCTGTTCGCAATTCATGTTATGGATTATAGACCCTTTTAAACATACAGGTAAATATTAATCCTTGTTCGCAACTCATGCTCGCCGGATCTAATGACTAAATGTAACTTCACATCAAAATGTAGAGAGTACCTATTTAAAATGTTTTGTTCTGCTAAAGATCTCACCATTTTTTAGACAAAGGAACGCGAAACTTGACGATACTTGGTATTATTTTTAGACAATCTGTTTCTGCTTGTATTTTTTCTATTGATTACTCACCTGACATGAACTTTTTTTTAAGTTTTCTCCTATTTCTAAACACAAGCATAAAGAATTTACTAAATTCTGAATGTGTTAAATTTAAATTCGAAAACTGATCTGAAAGATATTGTGTTATATAAAGTTTTATTTAAATAAGATGATTTATGGAGAATTTTTTCATAATCTCTTTCATTCAGCCAGGTGTGTCTAATGTTTCAAGATTCAATTCTGAATATTTTAATTTTAAATTCGGCATTTTCATGTAAAATGTTGCCAAGACGAGCCCATATGACTCGCACTGTCAAAAAGTTATCAGATCTCATGTAGAGCCAAGCTTCTAACACTACACGCCCTAACTCTACAAGGCCTAACTTCACAAACTCTACACCTTAGTCAAAATATGTGGCTTGGCCGTTCGTTACTACAAGAACTATTGTATAACACAAAAGTAATGAAAGTGAATTGATTTTTCACCTTACGCCGATGTGAATGTAGAGAAATGGCCAAGCCACATATTTTGACTAAGGTGTAGAGTTTGTGAAGTTAGGCCTTGTAGAGTTAGGGCGTGTAGTGTTAGAAGCTTGGCTCTACATGAGATCTGATAACTTTTTGACAGTGCGAGTCATATGGGCTCGTCTTGGCAACATTTTACATGAAAATGTTTTTGGTGGGATAACATTTTTTCGCGTAAAATACGGTTGACGGACTTTTTTTAATTTCCAATATCATTACTGTTTAAATGAAACTCTATCCACTCTTATCTGATTAACATTTTTTGTCAATATATTTAAAAAATATCTAATATTCAAATTTCTTATGAGGTGCTCCTCGATTCGGTAATATTCAATCTAGGTCACATTCGGAATTCAAAAATCACATCTACAGAACTCATCCTCGAAAAATCAAGATTCTAACTATATTTGCCCAGTTCGATCTTGGAAAAGAACGTAAAAATGTAAAAGATGAGGATACGCTCGTATAACGAAAACGTTATGTTGGATGAAACGTCGAAAGAGGGTGGCGTATTGAAAATTTATGATAACATTTTTTGCATACTATCTTCCGATCGTATTATTTTAAAATATATCTATTGAAAAATAGTATTATTTAAATTCTAATGTAGTGAGTAGTGTCACAAACGATTATAGGGCAGTTTTGCCCTACATATTCATTTTGTATCATATTTAACCAAATCAAAGTCATTACCTACGTTAGATTTTGACACGTGCTGGAGTTTTCCATAAAAGCGCATCGTTGAGGTCGGATAAGAGGAGTCCGGACCGGAGTCTGAAGTTGACTTTAAGAGTTACCCTTTGGAGTGCCTCTCAAAAAGACCCTTGAATGACTAAATGTAACTTCACATCAAAATGTAGAGAGTACCTATTTAAAATGTTTTGTTCTGCTAAAGATCTCACCATTTTTTAGACAAAGGAACGCGAAACTTGACGATACTTGGTATTATTTTTAGACAATCTGTTTCTGCTTGTATTTTTTCTATTGATTACTCACCTGACATGAACTTTTTTTTAAGTTTTCTCCTATTTCTAAACACAAGCATAAAGAATTTACTAAATTCTGAATGTGTTAAATTTAAATTCGAAAACTGATCTGAAAGATATTGTGTTATATAAAGTTTTATTTAAATAAGATGATTTATGGAGAATTTTTTCATAATCTCTTTCATTCAGCCAGGTGTGTCTAATGTTTCAAGATTCAATTCTGAATATTTTAATTTTAAATTCGGCATTTGCCTAATGGTTCGAGATAAATGAATAAAAACTTACCATCCATTTCAGAGATCGTAGACTCCCCGCTATCAAATATATTCATCATATCCCTGCAGGAACCTCTTCGATGTAATTTGCTGTCTGATCCAGATCTACAGTGCATGTAATTAGCACCGGAATAAACAGTACCAGTATTTGAGTAGCAATGCATACTTTATTACTGTAAATACTTCGACAAATTTCTACCGATAACGATATCACTAATTTAGTTTAATCTATGTTTCTAACTATTTAATCTAGACTAGATTTATTGTACTGAGTTTTTTAGAAAATAATCTAATAAGTTACTTCAACTGTCAGACGTAGATTTATTGCTGAATGATCTGCAAAAGAAAATATATCATTAATAATATTCTATAGAAGGATACATCAATAAACGAGTAAATACAACAGCTATTAATATAAGCAACAAGTTCGACAAGAAAGGAATCCTTTTGGATTATTGTACACTTAATAAATGACAGTTTTAAAGCGTTGAATACAAAACTCAGATTTTCACCTTCACGTAGGTAATAGTTTAAAAAGTTAAAGTTCATGTTTTAGTAAAAATGAATATTTCTAGTAAAAGCATGGAAAAATTGCGAATAAAATGAAATTTTTAGAAATAACTGGTTATGTGTTTTAAAGAAAGTGGGGTGAACAAATTTCCGATGGATTTGTAGATAATTTTCAGTAACAATTTAAATTAACAAAATTGCGATGATGCGTGTAACTTTGTTAATTTTGATCGAAGAAGAATTTAAAGATGATCATTAGATAAGCAAGAAAAACATGGAAAAATTACGAACAAGGTGTGCGCAAAGTTTTGAACTCAGACGAAGTATTCGTTTAATTGCCCAGATGTTAAATTTACCAAAATCTGTGACGAAGCATTTGAACATGCGCAAGGTGTGCGCGAAGATGGTCCCAAAAGTGCTCACTGGCGAACAGAAATTGCGGCGAGTGGAAGTGTGCCAACAAAATTTGAACATGTGTGAAAGTGACCCCCAATTTTTGAATAACGTAATTACAGGTGACGAGTCGTGAATCTTTGAGTATGATCCCGAGACAAAGAGGCAATCTTCCGAGTGGCACACGCCGGCGTCCCCTCGCCTAGAAAGGGAAGAATGAGCAAATCCAAACTGAAAACGATACTTATTGTCTTTTTTGACATCAAAGGCATCGTCCACCATGAATTTGTTCCTCCTGGACAAACCATCAAGGCCAAGTTTTACGTGGAAGTGCCAAAGAGACTCAAACGAAGGGTCAATCGGGTCCGGCAAGACATCGCAGTCGACTGGAAGTTGTACCCCGACAACGCACCGGTTCACATCGCCTTTCTTGTGAACAGCTACCTCACCAAGGCCGGCATCCCAACGCTTCCGCAGCCGCAGCCGCACTACAGTCCAGATGTGGCTCCCTCGGACTTTTTTCTGTTTCCTCGCCTGAAAAGGCCGATATTTTTGATTTTTTTGTAATATCATTTAGATCAGTAGGTTCCCAAACTTTTTTTCTCGCAGACTTTTAAAATGGTACTCGTTTTCCTTTTGCTACATCTCTTCCATATCCTCAAAAAATGTGAAGATTAGAATCTACGATGGAAATTAGCGTCAAGGATTCTAGGACTCTTTGGTAGATTTGAGAACCATCTGGAAGATTTTAGGATTGTTCTGAACATTCGATAATAGTTCAGAGCGATGCGGGAGAGTTTTGGAGATTTAAGGATTTTATATTGAACTGATAGGCCATCAGAAGGATTTAGGAGATTTGTGAAATGATCTGAGAGTTTTGAAACGTCCAGGGTAATTCAGAAGATCCGTGAAGGATTGGGAGAATTTTTCGATCGTTCAGTATGATTGTAGGACTATTCCGGAATTTCGGGAACCGTTTGGCACTGTTTGGTGGATTTGAGAACCACCTGCAGGCCATCGTGACGATGTTGCCAACAGAAGAGATTATTAAGATCATTGTTTTATAGTTTGCTGGCTACGATTTTTACAATTCTATTAATTAAATTAAAAAATTCCATTGAATAACTTCTTCATTTTAAAAATTATAATGTCACGAAATAATTTGTGTCACTTAGGTACTACAATTTAGCTGGCTTAAAAACCTGCAACTGTACAAAATTAGTTTGCGCAATCCAATCTTCAGTATGTCAACAGTTGCACAAACCTACTTCTGAGCTACATAGTCTTATCCAGACGCACGCTCTTTTCTATACAAACTGGTTTGTACAAGCTGCGCGAAGGCAAGATCGAGCGTGTAGCGGATACATAATAGTACTTCTTAATTAATATATAGAAAGATGTTTTTAGTATAAGAAAGCTTTGTCAGACCAATGGTTGTCTTTAAAATGTACTAAGATCAAAATTAACCATGTTATACGCAGAGCAACATTCTTTTTTATACGAAATGCAATAATTTTATTACTTTTTAACGCTATAAACAATATGCATACCCTTCATACGTCGTACGTTACAGGAGATTAAATGCATATATTACTCCGGGAGCCCAGAGGGTTTTCGTAGCCGTTAAAGAGACAAGGCTCCACCAAAATTTTTTCTATGTATTTTGACCCCCTGATTACAAATATCAAAGGTGGATTTCCGAGAAATGGTTAGGAAATTTGTTATTTACAAATAATTTGTTACTAATACACAAACAGTTTTTTCGCAAAACAAGAAATATTACCGTAATCCTTGACTGATTTCAAGCAAAAAAGGTTCCTATGTATTTTTTTATCAGACGCGCTGTTTTTAAATTAAAAATTGTTAAACATTCGAGAAATAGCATTTTTGACATGTTTCAAATTTGCATAACTTTTTATATAATTAATATTTTTCAACTCTGTGAATACTATTTGACACTTAAGATCATAAAGTATAAGATGAAACCAGTTGCAATACAAAAATACAATCTTTTTGTTACTTTTTAACGCTATAAACAATATGCCTTTAATCTCCTGTACCGTACAACGCTAAGTGTATGAAGGGTATACTAAATCCTTATCTGAAACAATCACTAGTAATGATTTTCCTAATTTTACATTCCAACTAAATACAACTGATCAAGTGAAGAAAAAGAATATTAAAGTACCTGGTAGTGACATCCAGAGATTTATATCATTAGCCAATAAGCGAAATTGTCCATATCAATCATTGTTGCAATATGACTTATCGTATGATAATGCTTTATTTGATGAAAATGATTTCATGAAAAACAATAACAACAAAAGTCTTTTAACTTGAAAATTGGGAAAAATTATTCCCTCCCATTTAGAGGAAACTTTAAATACTGATGAAACTCATTTATTAAATAATTGATGTTATGTTATCATCACGTACAATATCATGAAAACAAATGCAGACATTTGAAGATGTTGCCAAAAATTTTATAAATTTGATACAGTAGATGGCAGCATTTCAAAATATATCTAAGAGAATAGGTCTAATATTTGACTCATATTTTGAAAAATCCATAAAGACATCAGAGCATAAAAAATGTGTAAAAAGTGAATCAATATGCTATATAATAAAATTATTTCTAACACTCCAATATCGAAACAAGAAGAAAAATGTTGGAGTAGTTCAGAAAACAAATTATTGTTGCGAGATTTTATAACAAAAATTTCGCAAAACAAGAAATATTACCGTAATCCTTGAATGATTTTAAGCAAAATACCTTCTTATGTATTTTTCAAATTAAAAATCTTTAATCATATGAAAGATAGCATTTTTGACATTTTTCAAATTTGCATAACTTTTTATATAATTAATATTTTTTAACTCTGAGATGACTATTCGACAATTTAGATTATAAAGTATGAGATGAAATCAGTTGCAATACAAAAATGCAATAATTTTATTACTTTTTAACGCTATAAACAATATGCATACCATTCATACGTCGTACGTTACAGGAGATTAAATGCATATTGTTTATAGCGTAAAAAAGTAACAAAAAGATTGTATTTTCGTATTGCAACCGGATTCATCTTATACTTTATGATCCTAAGTGTCAAATAGTAATCGCAGAGTTAAAGAATATTAATTATATAAAAAGTTATGCAAATTAGAAACATGTGAAAAATGCTATTTTTCGAATGTTTAACAATTTTTAATTTGAAAACAGTGCGTCTGATGAAAAAATACATAGGAACCTTTTTTGCTTAAAATCAGTCAAGGATTACGGTAATATTTTTTGTTTTGCGAAAAAACAATTTGTTTATTAGTAACAAATTATTTGTTAATAACAAATTTCCTAACCATTTCTCGGGAATCCACCCTTGATATTTGTAATCAGGGTGTCAAAATACATAGAAAAAACTTTGGTGGAGCCTTGTCTCTTGAACGGCTACGAAAACCCTCTGGGCTCCCGAACTATAATTATATTGTTTATGTTTATAGCGTTAAAAAGTAACAAAAAGATTGCATTTTCGGATTGCAACCGGTTTTATCTTATATTTTGTGATCTTACGTGTCAAATAGTATTCGCAGAGTTAAAAAATATTAATTATATAAAAAGTTATGCAAGTTTGAAACATGTCAAAAATGCTATTTTTCGAATGTTTAACAATTTTTAATTTGAAAACAGTGCGTCTGATGAAAAAATACATAGGAACCTTTTTTGCTTAAAATCAGTCAAGGATTACGGTAATATTTTTTGTTTTGCGAAAAAACAATTTGTTTATTAGTAACAAATTATTTGTTAATAACAAATTTCCTAACCATTTCTCGGGAATCCACCCTTGATATTTGTAATCAGGGTGTCAAAATACATAGAAAAAACTTTGGTGGAGCCTTGTCTCTTTAACGGCTACGAAAACCCTCTGGGCTCCCGCAGTATAGAAATCTAATTGAAATCATTCGTTTACTTTGCTTTTTCTGTTTTATATCATTCATAACAGGCCATCTCTCAAAATTTCAGTATGTTCACTATTTTTTCCGAGTTAATATAGATTTTTGTCTAGAATTACTTAACGAGTAATCAAAATAGTATATTATTTTGAGGAGGAAAAGTATCACTACTGTGATCAAAACTTTGGACCAGTCACAAAAACAATTTGTTTTATGACATATTTTATTTTTATAGACGATTTTTTGCATTTAGGTATCGAAATAACTAGAGGTAAGTAAAATTATTGTGTAAAAAACATCAAATCATTTTAAGAAATATCTGTTTAAATACAGTATTTTACCGACGACGGTCAAAAAACCACGCAATAAAATCGAACTGTAGTAACGTTTTTTCGCGTAAAATACGGTTGACGGACTTTTTTTAATTTCCAATATTATTACTATTTAAATGAAACTCTATCCACTCTTATCTGATTAACATTTTTTGTCAATATATTTAAAAAATATCTAATATTCAAATTTCTTATGAGATGCTTCTCGATTCGGTAATATTCAATCTAGGTCACATTCGGAATTTAAAAATCACATCTACAGAACTCATCCTCGAAAAATCAAGATTCTAACTATATTTGCCCAGTTCGATCTTGGAAAAGAACGTAAAAATGTAAAAGATGAGGATACGCTCGTATAACGAAAACGTTATGTTGGATGAAACGTCGAAAGAGGGTGGCGTATTGAAAATTTATGATAACATTTTTTGCATACTATCTTCCGATCGTATTATTTTAAAATATACCTATCTATTGAAAAATAGTATTATTTAAATTCTAATGTAGTGAGTAGTGTCACAAACGATTATAGGGCAGTTTTGCCCTACATATTCATTTTGTATCATATTTAACCAAATCAAAGTCATTACCTACGTTAGATTTTGACACGTGCTGGAGTTTTCCATAAAAGCGCATCGTTGAGGTCGGATAAGAGGAGTCCGGACCGGAGTCTGAAGTTGACTTTAAGAGTTACACTTTGGAGTGCCTCTCAAAAAGACCCTTGAATCTGGGCCGTTGTGACTCTTGATGTATTATCGTCAGTAAGTGTGACATGCCACCATATAGTTTAATTGGTAAGATTAGTTAAGATTATCGTATTTAGTTATTTCTTATTAATATTTTTACTGTATTGTTTTTGCTTGTTTTCTGTTGTTTATCTCACCTTCCACTTGGTTAGGTTACTGCCTTCAGCAGGATACCTACCAGGTGGTTATAACCATGATCTGTGTGGGAATTGCCTCTAGCAAACACTAGGGCAAATTTTCTATCCCTCCAGGCGTAACAGTACAACTATGGTTAGATTACAAAAAAGATACTTTAAAATATTTTTACTTTTGTTATATTCTGCATATTTATATTAAATTTGTTAAAATTCAATAATATATCACAAGAGTTGCGCGCTTTTTTGGCTTGTACGACAGCTGCTTAATAGCACTACAGGCGGTTCATACTCTTAATAAATAAGATAGATATCGCAATATTGCTCGGAGAAAAAAAAATTTACCATAAGAAGCTATTAAAATGTTCTTGACCAACCAAATCCGGAATAAATTATTTTACGATGCTTTTTTGTTTTTTACATGTTCAGAAAGGCGCTTAATTAGACCTTAAACATCGTTAGACTACCTAAAGACCACATGAAGGTTTTGTCCTAGTTTTGTATCACCTTCTGGAACCTTCTAAATATCGGGTAGATTATATCTTATCGGATTAGGTAAGTTCGGATTTGTGTTCGCCGATCGCTATTTATTGTTGAAAGCTACCTTGAGAACCTTCGTCGTCTTAGTAGAATAATAACCGTTTAACTGTATAAAATTATCAACTTTTTAAATCTATTTGATTGACTTAGATTGTTAGGTACTTTTATCAATAAATTAGTTGTAATCAACATTTGAGTTAAAGTGGTAACTGGTATTGTTTATGTTTAAATAATTTAGTTTTTCGCTTTGTCTTTAAGTAAACTTCAAGTATCGTGAGGATTCAGAGGATCTATCTGCAAGTTAAGGGGATAACCAACGAATTTTCTTTTATTGAGATCTTTTAAACATAATTTTTTAGAAATTTGTAACTGAGGTTGCTTGATTTTTGTGAAGAATAATTCCTACTAAGTGATATAACTAATGAATTAGGTGTCACCTAAATTTTACTTCTGCGTCTTTATAAGTAGACATCTTTTGTTTTCATTTTCTTCCTAACACCTCTTTTGAATTTATGCCCTAAAATTATACATTCATCAATTTTTACGGCACGCATGTGCATAACCATCGATTTAACCGTTAAATCAACATTTTGTTTTCTTTAGTTTTTTGTTATCCTCAAAAGAAATTAAATAAATATTTACAGAACTCAAATTATTATAAATGGTTCTTGTATATTTTTAACATCAATATTGTAATAGAAATACCTATAAAATTTTTTTAATAAATTTTGGTACTTTTATCAGTTACTAAATATTTTGCAAAAATTTTAAAAAGTTTGCTTTTTTAAGATTCTGATAATGACGATACTCGTTTGACACTGTCTTGTTATAAAATCTTTTTTTTTTATTAATAAAAACAGTTTTTTGTTTCGAAGAATATAAATTTTACTTAAATTTAATTGTTGAGGTATTTTTAGATAGAAAAATAAATAAATAAAAATAAGTGCCTAATTACTCATTAAGAAATTAAACTAAATTAATTTGTAGCGTTCTTAAACTAGTTAGAAAATTATAAATATTTATAAAAAAGCAACGTGCGTTATTTCTAATAAAATTACGAGCAATTTAAATTCTTACCAAAAGTTTGTTTCTACCAATCGATTAATTTATATATTTAAACAAATTTTTACGAATTGAAATTTTTGCGAACAGAAAATTTTGTGAAATAATTCGAAATGAATCGGAAAAATCACCGACCGGAATTTTCCCGCTTTTCGTTGTTCAGCTGCCGAGCGTTAACTGGAGAAATTGAGATGCAACAAGAGTCCAGCATACCGTGGAATCTGAGCATGCTCTCTGGTCCACCAAATGCAATGAAAGCTGTAATGAGTGTGTTTTAGCTGCTGTTTTTTTCCATTTTTCCGTTTACCTAGATTGATTTTGTGCGAACCAGAAACGAGCTTTTGATGGAGCTACAAATGACCAATTAACATGCTGATCTAGAGACGGTTTATGCAATTACGCTCTGATCGCTTTTTTGAAAACTAATTTTTGATGTAACGAGGCGATATAATCTGAGCAATTGAGACTTCATTTTAAAATCAACTAGTTAATTACGGTTTAATCTTTGAAGGGCAATTTATGCACAGTAAATTTTTTTACATCAATGATATTCAAACAGTAATAAGTAAATTGACTAGTTATCGGATATAAATAATTACAACTTATTTATACACTTAAATAGTATAATAACTATTAGACTAGCAATTTACTTTATTGAATATAAAAATTAGGTGTACAGTTGTAATTATAAGATTAAGAAATTATATTGTTAAAAATAATCTGTCTGACAATCAAAAAGGTTAATATACGGCCTTCACGCCCCTACTCTAATTTAATATTAGAGCTTCAGAAACCTGAACTCAGAGTAATTTCAGTAATTCTCCACAAGTCACTGTCCACTGAGGAACCATCTCCGTAAAATAGGCAAAGTGGATAGTGCAACATGCAGTTTCTGTGAGTATGGGATGATCATATTATCCAACGACATAAACTTCTGGGACAGGTCTTCTTAGAGCCTGATCATGTTACAAACATACATGCTGAGCGGATAATGGACTTTCTTAAAGTGTAGATCTTATGGACTCATACTTAGATGTAGGGTATACACAAAAGATCTTTTAGGTCGGAGTGTAGTAAGGTCACTAAGGCCAATCGAACGCTACTTATAATCTACAATCTGCAATTAGTCTATAGTATTAGTATTTGCACCTTTACTATAAAGATTCTTAGCACAATAGTGGTTAAACTTTCTAAGTAGTTTTGTGGATTATAAGTGCCAAAAATACTACAGATTGTGCTCGATGATCGAAGAGCAACCCACGACGTGATCACCGACCGCTTGGTGAAGAGATCAGCAGACAGTGGGTGTTTAAAGTGTTGACAAATACCCTGGGCTACCACAATGTGTCAGCGAGTTGGGTGCCAAAACAACTGACCGCAGAACACAAATTGAAGCGCTTTGCATGTGCCAGTTGATTTCAAAGAAGAGACTGAAGCATTCTTGGACTCGTTTGTCACCGGAGATGAGATTTGGGTACACCATTTCACACCAGAGCAGAAGCAGAAATTAAAACAGTGGTGCCACCCATCATCGTCTAAACCCAAAAAAATTCAAGACGACCGTCTTATTCTGGGATCGCAGATATGGAACAGGGAAGAAGCGGTCACTGACTACCTGCGCGATAATTTTTATGAACTTCGAAAATAAAAGCTTTATCTGAATAGAAGGTTTTCAGTTTTTTTAATACTCCACTTCATCTTCGAGAAGACCCCATCAATATCTGTTCTCAATGGTGCAGTTGGGAAAAAAGTCGAAAATCTAGCTACCAAGGCTGTGTATTTAGGTTCGAACCATTAAATAAAGTGTTAAATCCACAGTAACCTGAAACACTTTGATAATTGATTGATCTTGAGTAAAATACGTTTTCTTCTAACTCTAATTGCGTTCTTAACATGAGAACCTGATGAACAGTCTATTTAAAGTATTTATTACTATTGTTGAACTGGCGTTACTGCTTTCTGAATCTGGTTTCTTGAAACTGTACTATTGCTATAGTTGTCTTAATAGGTACGTAATATTCATATTATTATGATGTATTTGCTGCGGATTTACATTTTTTAAGAAAATGTTGCTCTTGGTTCACAGTATGTTGTTATTTAAGTATTCATTGCTACTATGAAAGAAGGTCGGCTTATATAGATAGCATAATTTTTAAACTTCTACTGGCTAGTAAATACATATGAGGGCCTTGTAATATTTCTGCTACTAATCTTCTATACCTTCTGTTTTTAATGACGCAATCAACATTGGCATGGTTTCTGAATAAATCTTTTGTATGACATTCGGTCTAACTCTAAAGTATAAAAACACTGCTCTCTAAAATTATTCAGTCATGTATTCCACTTTTAATTGTCGTACTAACAATAATCCTTTTTGCATGTAAAAATCTAATTAGTTTGTAATTTAAAAAAGCAGTTTTTTTTTAAATACGCATATGTATATGAATTCTTTTTGAACTTCTGACTTGTTATACTATGAATATACGTGTTATACTATAGATAACGCATTTTCTGATTTAGACATTTTTTTAAACAAACCCATTTTGGGATAAACAATTTAAAATGGAACACTCTCTTTTACCCATTTCACGAATTATTAGGTTTGTTCCAACAGATCAAAGAACCATTCTAGAACCGTCCAGGAACTGCGAAGTAGATAAAATTTAATGCCTTTGATGTACTGAGTAGTTTCGTAACAGTTCTGGAACGACTTTTGGTTTGTTGGAACATATCTATTATTAATTACACCCATTCAAATTATGTATAATTTTTTTGAACAAAAAAATTTGAACACACCTTCTACCCCCAAACGGCACTCTTATATACAATGCACACTGCACAAAAATAAAGTATGAAATAGCTGCCTGAAACAATATTATACGGCAGCTTACTGCTCAAAGTAAACGGGGAGCCAATCTCACAATTCTAAGAACCTTAGTCCTGTCTGGCAAAAATCTGCACATGCTAAACTGATAGATAAAGCACTTAGATCTACAGAATAATTACGGGATGACTAAGACTAATTTTAATAAACAAAATTGAAAGAAAAAATATGGAAACTAATAAGCGGCATTTGTTATATGGGTATCAGCCATTCAGAAGGCGACTAAAGTTGAGAAAGAACTTCCAAGGTTCAATTTTAAACACCGAACCAAGCGCAGCAAGGACCTCCCACTATGGATAGATAGATAGATAGATGAAGGCCTTCACATTGGCATAGGACATGAAAAGCGGTTTCCTTCTCCACTTGGCAGTATCGACATATGTCTTCATCTGCTAAGTTCAGCTGACTCATGTGTTTTCTGAGCCAACAATGTCCTGTCAAGAGACTGACAATCATTCTGACATCGTTTCGCCTTTGTGATAGCAGCTCTGCAGTAAATTTCCCCGAGTGTCCCTTTATGAACACTTTGGCTTGTCGCTTGCCCGGTGATTTTTCCCACTACTCCTGGGACTTCTCTAGCCTCCATTTCTCAATGGCTGTCTTTCTGAATGTATTAGCAACTCCGCCGAATGGTTCCGGGCCAATCATTGGGGTATTAGCTCCCGCACGTGCCAATTCATCAGCCTTCTCATTGCCTCGAAACCCTGAGTGTCCTGGTATACATGCCAATGTCAGATAATTTTGACTTGCACCATGTGTCAGAGCCCCAACGCAGTCTCCCACTAGCTGTGAGCTTATTTGTGCCGAGACTATCGCCTTTAGAGCTGCTTGGCTGTCCGAGTATATGACTACGGTTTTACCTGTTATACCCTGACTTACGATCTCCGTTGCACAGTGTTTTATGGCCATTGTTCCATGAGTCCCTTTTCAGTATTTCTACTCGAAAGTTTCTCGCGAAGTTATACCTGGCTATAAGTCTGAGAAATCAGCAGAAATATAGCAAGAAAAGGGGGCACAATAGATCTTATAGGTCGCAGGTGTATCTGTTACCCCTAACTACATACATACATACCTGGGGACTATCCTGTCCTGTCCCACTATGGAACAACCCCACAGAGGCCCTACCGCACCTGGCGACGACCTGGAATAAAAAAACTTAAATAGACTCAGAAGCGAAATGAGCAATACCAAGGATAAACTGGCTAAAGGGAACTACCTCGGAGACCTGCCCACCCTGCGAATGCGGAGAACCAAAAATCAGCTAACATCTATACAGCTGTCTACACTGCCCAACGACATTCAAGCTGGAAGACCTCCTATCGGATGAAGAAAACGCAATTAAAATTATCCAATTTTGGTCCGATAAAGTTTAACCTATATAATTTTTTAACTGTTTGTATTAATGTTTTATATGTTTGTCTTACACATTTTTTATACCTTTATGTTTTGGCATAGTAACAATAAAACACTCAAAATAAAATAAGACCTTTAATGATTCTAAAATACAACCACTTTATAGGATCACACCCCATATAATAACAGATAATAAAATGTTAACATGTTTTACAAGCATATATATTTACAATTGTCAGATTCAATTCCAATAATAAAGATTATCAATGATGCTGGGCTTCCTTATCCAGAAACAACGATTTTAATTCTGTTGGTTCTGTTACTGGCAAAGCACAACTGAAATTCCTGCAAACATACGCAGCAGGTTGTCCATCAACAGGTTTAAGTCGCGAAAGCATTTCATGTCTTTGATAAAGTAATGCTGCTTTACCGGACGGACCATCGGCGACTGCAAATATTTTTCCAGGAGAATATTCAGAACGTACTACATCCACCAGTGCTTGGGTCTTTGCATCATCTTTTGATCCAGCAATAAAAATCTGAAAAATGTAAGAATAAACCTATTTCTTCAATACTTCATATCTGAACAAAAAGTAATTTTTATATCAAAACAGCATCTTGTTTAAATTATAATTACATCCGTTGGATTCTTCGAGTATATGATAACTAGAAGCAGCATTCAATGATCTAAACACAACAAGAATAACAATAGAGAAATAAAATGAAAGCATCTCGCTCGCACCTCGTTCTGATTGGTGGATAGTTGGAGCATGTTATCCTCAACTCCGAGTAACAAGATAGAGCAGTTTCATTTTATATCTTTGTAGTTATTCAAAAGTTGCCTTTAGTTAGTATATACTTGAAAGCCTTAATAGTGCTGAAATTTTTAACCTTACTTGAGTGGGTGACTCGTGGAAAAATATTAAAGCAGAAGCCATTTCAGGTAAAGCTATAGGAATTCTTGT
This sequence comes from Altica lythri, assembly GCA_964028335.1. Lineage (NCBI taxonomy): Eukaryota > Metazoa > Arthropoda > Insecta > Coleoptera > Chrysomelidae > Altica > Altica lythri. The sequence continues at coordinate 17,810,256 of OZ034807.1, read as the reverse complement.
AAGTCTGTCAGCAAAGCACTTCAAAGTTTTTTCAGCGTTTAAACGAAAATCTTTTCTTTCCAGATAACCGGACAATTTTAAAAGATTACATACTGAAACAGAATTTCCACATGGCTCTGCACCATCTTGATCTGAAATTATATCGGTTTTATAATGGCAATATTCAAGGATAATATAACAAGACCTTGATTATAGTCTGCTATTTTCTAGATTTCGAGAATATTTTAGTATCAATTTGTTGAGACATAATTTGACATTAATAATCTGATTAAAGCACAAGAGCTTTAGCTCGAGGGCTTTAATCTTTGATTATTAATGTCAAATTATGTCGAAACAAATTGTAAAATTTTCGAGAAATTTAGCAACAACAAAAATAGCAGACTATTAATCAAGGTCGTGTTATATTTAGGAAGATTATTTCCTGAGCCGTTGTTAAACTGACAAATATTTGACATTTATATTTGACGTGACTATTTCTCTAGACAAATAGTAGCTGATATTGTTCTAGTGAAATAGTCGCTGATATTTGATTCTGATTGGTCCAATTTCAAAAAATTATGACATTCTATTGGTTAATTTGAATCGAAGGAAATAATCAACTAAATCATATGACAAAAACCTCTTAAACACATGAAGGTTTAAAGGAAGGCAGATAAATTTAACCACAATATTGTTGTCTTGCAACAAATTTAATCTGGATAAAAAAAAATTAAATGTAGTATCTTACTAATTCTTTTTTATTTTGTTAAGCATTAATTATTTAAAGTAATTAAACACACAAAACAAAAATGGTGTGTTTGTAAAAAAACTAATAATATGTATTAAATTGATTTCAAGATAACGAAATGTTAGAATCTATCTACCTTCTTTGCCCCTAATTAAAATATATGGATCTCCTTCCGGACTAGTGAAGTAGCCACCATTTGATTCATCCCAAAATTTATTATTTTGTGTTTCCTGTAAAGTTTCAGCCCATTGTAACCAATCAGTATCTAAAGACGCTTCGTAAAGATCCAATAAACCACGTATTAGGAAAGCATAATCATCTAGAAAACCTGGTATTGGCAAGGCCCTTAAAAAAATATTAGAGTATAATAAAAAAATCAAGAATGTATCATCTTACTTGTAACAATAAGTACTAATAAATAAGCTGCTTTCTATAAAATATGAGGAGTAAATCAGAGTAGAACTGAGAAAATCATTTACACTTTACGTATTTGTTTCAATAAAACTAAACTTCACGAATTGCCTATCTTGTCTTGCAAAGCAACATCATTTAAAATCGAAAGGTAACACGTGTTATTTCTGTTTATTCATGTTCGTAACGAGAAATTCAAAGAAGAGACAGATGGAGGTAGACATCAGGAAAACTAACTTAAAAATGGACTCTTGTAAAGATTAAGACATGATTAAGAATAGGTATATGATATTCGTATAACATTATCAATTAGAAATAAAAAAAGAAAAAAGAATGGAGCTATGTCATAATCCAGGTAGTTAAAGAAATATACAAAAATTAGAAGATTATAAAATGAGAAAATATAAAAATATCAATAAGCAACGTCCAGAAAAAGTATGAATTAACTAAAGCAAATATGACAACGATAGATCAAGGAACATAACATCACACTTGGCTTGGAAACTAAAAATTATCATATAAAATAGTTATTTTTGTATCTAGAATGCGAAATGGTCCTTTTGCGTTTAAAAATGGAAGTTATTTTGCCGAGCTTTAGCGAGGCAAAATACCCATTCGAGAACGCAAAAGCATTTCGCATTCGAGATGCAAACATTTTTTTTTTTTTCGAAAACTGCATTAAAACTTATATGAGAATAAAAAATTAATAAATAAGTATGTGTAAACGTTAATTGACATTTTGTGTTTGAACCAAGACCCAAGTCTGTCTAGGTGCTTTTGTTTGCATGACTATCGTAACCGTAGCGACGTAATAAAAACTAGTGTCAGAGTTATAAATTGATTCTTCTAAAGTATTTAATTAGAAACAAATACTTAGAAATGAGCTCTGAAAGTGAAGACGAGCATTTACCAGAAGAAGTATTGGAGCGGCACAAATTGCAAATTTCAAGAGAATTCAGAAAGTATCCGAATCTCTATTATTGGCATACATAAAATTAAAAAAGTTAAACCTTCAACTTTATGGTCAGTATATTCTATGCTAAAAAGTACGCTGAATGTTAAAGAAAATGTAAATATCACAAAATTTCCGAAACTGATACCATATGACAAACTTTTTGACATTTCTTTAATGTTCTAGAACGCCAAAGTATTTTGCGTTCTAGAACATAAAAGTATTTCGCAGCTAAGTGACAATAAAAAGTCACTTCGCAACCTGAGATTTTAACCAAAATGTTAACATTTGATGACAGTTTTCAAAAAACGTTTTTTAAGAATTGTGAAAGTAGAAAAAAAAATAGAATAAACTCACATTCTCGCAATAGCTTAGTACAGGGTTAGACGATTAAACTGTTAATTATTCAAACGACCATAATGTTATAGTTCAATTTTTTTTTCATTGATTCAAATGACAAAAATATGTTAAAATAATTAAAATTTCAGAATTCATACACTTAAGAACGATATGGCCACCTTTTGCTTAGACTGTGTCCTTCAAATACAGATTTATTCTAATGTTGCATGTTGCTCGAATGTTGTGTTTTGGCCCATTCACGTAGATACAATTGCTTTCTCGTATCCATACGGGCATATTTTTTAGTACACTTTTTTAGTATCGACAAAATGAAGCGTAAAAAATGATTTTTTAACCATTGTTGGTTAATTTTCACTTTAAGTGGCGGGGCCGAGTCTTCGTTGCGCACAGCTCTAAAGCAACCATCAAAACATTTTTACGTTTGTACTTTGACACCAGGCTCGATGAAAATGATCTACCGTTATGGCTGTACAAACTATTTTTTCCTATGGAAACTTACATCGGGAATACATTCATTGCCTCAAATCATCGTAACCAAATAAACAAAATCATTTTAAAAAATTATAAACTAATCAACAGGAATTTTTCCTTCTAAACAATGTTCAGAAATTCACCTTGTGCTTGCAGTGTTATAAGAATATAGGGCTTCATATGAAACTCGTTTTCTAATATCCATCGTATGCATAACAGCAATATTTTCAGCACTTTGGCGATTGATCACCTCTATGACGTGAATTTCGCTTAAGTATCTTCTTCACGAGTTACGTTGTCGTTATTTTTTTCGTTCAGCACTATAGCGTGCTATCAGTACCGTTGTTACGAGTTACAGTACGATACACGGATATTTCATTTAGGTACTTTGATATATTTTAGTACACGACCAATAGCTGGTTGTAAGTTTACAGCCAAAGTTAATGCAATCCCAATATTACGTTTAAGTTCAATTTCGAATAACTTTTTTTCTAAGTATCTTACACGTAAATGTATTTGGTCGTATCCATTAGATTTGTCAGATATACCGGAGTAAAATTGGTAACAGTTAAATTACCTAACCCTTATAAAAGACATTCATTATGACCTACCCCAAACTGATTTTATCTTTATCAATTCCATAGCAGCATCGCATCAAACTATTGTCGCTTTTATTAAAAAGATTTTTCTTAATAAATTCAGCAGCCTGTACAGCTTTAGTAATATATGTTTCATCCTTTAAAGCGAAACCTGCTTTAGCAAACCCTGATATCATTAATCCGTTCCAAGATGTTAAAATTTTAGTATCTACATGTGGTTTTGGTCTTTTTTTCCGAACTTCATACAAAATGTTATGACATCTCTCCAATATTTCTTTAACGTTTTTTGTTGTAGTTTCGAATTTATTAGCAGTACTTTCGTATGATCCAAAACAGACTAGTACATTCTTCTTTGTTAACTCTCCATGAGGGTCTTGTGATGGTTTTACGTTACCATCTTGTTTTACGTTATAATGATATATAAAGAGATCTGCATGTGAAATATTTCCAGTTTTTTCAGCCAATAATTTCACTATTTCGTCGTACTCCCAGACACAAAAAGCACCTTCTTTCTTATGAGTAGCACCTAAGAAAAATCAAGATTAAAATATGAATAGTTCCTAAAAGTATTTAAATATTTTCTAAATGTTCTTTATGGCACCAAATGTATATTTTCTTGTAGTATTTTGGGAATTATTTCCCATTAAAATGAAAATGAATCAAAATTTTTAAGAATTGCCCTAAACTTGATGAATATGTTAAATTTGTCAAGGGCCGTCTTTAAAATCTTAAAATACGTAACAAAAGTTGAACAAAAATAAAAAAAAGCTTTAAGTTTCTTCTAAGCTTTCGACAACCAGATCAGTTGTCGTTCCAAAGATAAAAAATTAATAAATGAACACAATTATATTACTGTTCTTTCTTTAATTTTTTTTTTTGATCAGATTTTGAAGACGGTCCTTGACATATCCATTAAGATTAATAAAATATGCAGGATAATTTTCAAACATACTGATTTATTTTTTATGTTAGTAGCAAAAAGTTCTCAAGATAATAGAAGACAATATTCCTAATCAGTAATTTACGTACCATCATATGGATAAGAATCGGCATCTTCGGCACCATAAAAACCACCTAAATTATGACTTAAATCTCTAGAAACATAAGTGAGAATATCTCGAACTATTTCAGCAAAAAATTCATCTTTTGTTATATTGTATGCATCACAATATGAAACTGCCAACTGGGCCTGATCATATAACATCTTTTCAAAATGAGGAACATGCCATCGAGAATCAACAGAATACCTAAAATAATAATATCGGTAGTAAATACAAATTTGTTTGTTAAAATATTTATATAAACCTAGCAAATCCTTTATTTACATGATCATGTATACCCCCATAGGCCATTTTTTTCAACGTATATTGACACATTTCCAAACATTTATATCCCTCTTCGGTATTTTTTTGCTTGGAATACACGTGGAAAAGAAAATTAAATATCACAGGTTGAGGAAATTTTGGAGCTGAAGTAAAACCACCGAAATCGGCCTCATAATTTCTAGATAATTGAAGAAAACATTTTTTCCAAGCTGCTTCACCTGGTAACTGAGTATCTTCAGGTAACCTTTCTTGATTTGTATTTACTCGTTTTAGCACATCAATAATTTTTGTTCCTGATAGTCGCATTGCGCTCTTTTTAGTATTCCACTGTTCTGCAATGCTGGTTAATATAGTTTTAAATCCAGGTTGTCCATATCTGTCTTCAGGGGGAAAATATGTACCACCAGTTACTGGTTTTAAATCTGGCGTTAGAAATACTGACATGGGCCAACCACCACCACCTGACGATGCTTGAATAAAAGACATATACAGCTTATCTACATCTGGACGCTCTTCTCTATCAACTTTGATGCTTATAAAATGTTTGTTCATTATTTCTGCTACTGATTCATTTTCAAATGATTCCTTTTCCATTACATGGCACCTACAACAAAATACTGACTGAAGAACTACTATCAAATCTTAGAAAAGGCACTTATCACAGTTCAAACCCTTCAGTTTACAGTTTTATTTTAGGATTTTATTTCAGTCAGGGTATTACAGGTATATAACCGCTGCAATTTACATACGCCAGAGATAATATATTAATATACGCCCATATGAGAAACGCAGAATTATATAATGTTACTATATAATAATGTGTGTTTAAAATAATAATTTTTCGCAATCAAGATTATACTAAACTTACCAATGACATGTTGAATATCCAACTGAGAGAAATATAAGCTTATCCTCGGCTTTTGCTTTTTCAAATGCCTCTGGTCCCCAAGGGTACCAATCAATAGGATTTGTAGCATGTTGTTGTAAATAAGGAGACTTTTCCAATATTAAACGGTTAGTTTTTGTTTTGGATGTGCTAGCGTATGTTGACATTTTTCTGACAATATCAAATGAATAGGTGGAAGATGTCTCAATGGATCCAAACCTATATGACATACATTATTAAGAATGATAAGCCTAAAATGTATTATGTCGAGATGATAATGATGATTATTCTGGTGGTTAGTGTTAGTGAATATACCTTTTTGGAATTGCACTAAACTTATCAATATCTAATAATACGAAGGATTGATCTAAAATTGGCACAGAACTTTTCCTCAATATTGTATCATCCAATAAATACTTTCTAAGGACACATTGAACTGTCGAGTTATGAACTCTGCGATAAGACATCATTATAAAATTAAACACTACATAGTCATTACTCTTATTTTTCTAATTTTAAAGCTGTTATTTTATTATTGATACTCAAGGCTAATCAAAAACAGTGAAAGTAAGGTTAAGATTACGAAGGTAAACGTCAGTGTCAAAATCAATCTAACGTTTACCGAATTGAAATATATAAATTAAGTACTAAATAGTGAATGATTTTAATTAAATTAATTAAAAGTACTTACTTGTAAAATACAGTTCCAAGTTTTCACAGAAATATTAACAATATTAAATATTATAAACAAAAAACAGTAAGGATATTATAAAAACCGCAATTTTAGTAACAAGTCTTCGGCCAAAATTTCCCAATGATTCGTTTCTACCAGGGTGGTTTCTACTGAAAACCTAAATTTTACAGAACATAAATTAAAAATTTAATTTCTATTTTGAATCTGACACTGACAGCTACTTCTAATATTCTTAATATCTGTGTAGATGGCACGACCAGGTGTGGTAAAATAAATTTGTATTATCAGGATATTATTAAAAAAACAAAATAAAATAAATCGTGACTTATATATTACAATATAAAATTGTAAGAACAATATAAAGCTTAATCTTCCTCTTCTTCAGCAACAGCTCCACCACTCTTCTTGGTGAGGTTCTTCCTCTTTACACGTCCTGGACGACCACCACCGAATGGCGATTTCAATGAGAAATCAATGTGTTTTTGAGAGTCCAATCGAACAATGAATGATGGAATATTAACCACTTGTTTACGTACTCTAAAACATACAAAACATATCATAAAACATACATAAAAAAAGATAAAACTATAAGTTTGGAGTTCATCAATTATACACGTGTTACCTGCTAATAACATTTTTTAATTAATAGGCGTTAGTCTTTAGACTAAGTGGCCTTTAAGAAACATGCCTCAAGCACGAATTTTCTTCAATTAAACTCATAAAACCATACATATAAGAATATTACCGAATGTGACGTTGTCTAATCAAAACTCTAGCGTGATGGATTGACTTTGCAAGACCAGATTTGAATACTTGGGTTTGTAAACGTCTCTCCAAGAAATCTTCAATTTTGAGACCCAATACATAATCGAGCTTCATTCTGTTTTCATCAAGTACACCAATACGAACTAAACGCCTCAACAGTGCATTACCTATAACAACAAATTACTTATATAATACCGTATTTTCTTAATAAAACAGAATAATCATACCTTCAAACAACCTTTTGGGCTCTTTTTCTTCCAAAGTAAGCAATTCTCTGGCGGCTTTACGGATTTTAGCCAAGGTATATTTTACTCTCCATACTTCACGTTTATTACGGAGACCAAAAGCTCCGATAATTTTTAATTCTTGATCTAAACGAGCCTTTTCATAAGGTCTCCTAGGGGTGACATAGGTCTTCGAATGTACAGACGGTATCCTACCGTTAACCATCGTGGGTTCTCACTGAAATTAAAATTAAATATAAAACGAATGTTATTAAAAAAAAACTTTAAAATCAAAATCGTAAACATATTTCAAATACAACAAATCGTAGATTTTCAACATGGGTCTCATATCATACAAATTTAATCTACAAATATCCGAGTAATCATGAAATATTTCTCAAAAAATTTTATATAATTATATTCTACTGTGAATAGTCTTTTAAACTTTGTTAATAAACTTAGAATTTCAATTATTATATACATAAAATACCTTACCGATTCAACAACTAAATCTAAAAGAACCTACACAAATGAAACCATAAGGTAAAAAGAAATGTCAATTTGTAAATTTGTAGTGACAACTGACAATTGAGTTAAACGGTAGACTGTTATTATATACAATTAACAGCCAACTTTATCCTCCTTATCTTTATTAAAGAAAATACAACTATATTTGGACATTTATACCACAGATTAATAAATCTTTGGGTAAGGGTGCAGAATTTGTACCCAGACAGAACGCGCTTTTAAAGTCAGATTGACTATGGCGAGCGCTGTTGCCAACTCTCGCGTTCAAATTTACGATGGCTAGAATTTGTTTACTTGGACAAATTGAAGTGTTTTAAACGAGTAGTATTATCTACTCTAAGTCCTAATTCGTTTTGCATTTTTTAAAAATTAGCTTGTATTAACATATAATTGTTCTGATGGCCATAAAATATTAGAATCGATGAAATATTTAATAAAATATAGATCAATACCGAAAAAAACTTTATTATTGTGACACAGATCATATTAATATAAATTATGTATAATAAATTGAATATATAATATAAAATCGTATATTTTTAATATCTCATAGTTTAACGACTTAAAACTTCTTGATAAAATTAACCTCGCTGTTATTCCCCCAGATCCTTGTGGCCTCGGTCTAGGTTAGCTGACAATACAAACAGATTGGTTTTAAACATTTATCTTAAACTTTTTACTTACTTTACGTGCATAGAATTATACTTATATACTTAAACACTTTATGTAGATATTATTGTACATATAATAAAAAAATTAAAAAATATGTTGTATTTTTATAAGACAAAATACCTAATACAATATTTTTTAAATAGGGTTTAAATCACCCGCGTTTAATTTATTTTAAACGAACACACCCATAGATGTGTATCATCAAGAAGTATAGCTTCGTGATTTATTTTTAAATATACTGAGTAAGTCGGCAGTAAACTAAAAAATATGATAATCTCGTCTACGTCTATGTTAATTTTCATAAAAATTTTCTGCTTTTCGATTTTAGAAAAAAAATTTCAAAAACGTGTTACTTTGGATTTTTTATTTGGAAATTATTTTTCATAAATACTTAAATTTTTTGGAATATATATATTGGCCACAAAGTATTTTGAAATTTATTCAATATTTGTGTAATGCTTTATTTATTTATAGTAATATATGCGTGTTCTCAGTTATAAACTTATTAAATGTAAAGAAAACTGTTTTTTTTGTGATCCTGTTTAGTTTTTTAATTGAAGAATCATTTTTTTTGTTTTTATCTTTTTAGTTTCCATTTGTGTACATTATAAATGTGCGTGTTAATTTATAAAATGTTTTTTCATTTCTAGATTAATTAATAGAATTTTAGGGTGTTAACTGTTACTTTAAGTGTTTTGATAGTAATATTACATACAAAATCATGAATTCTTGATATGTCCAATTGTATTAAAAAATTTATATATTATTATTATTATTTTACAGGAAGGGCTGAGGCAAGCCTATTGAACCCAAATGTATAATATTAATTACAATAAATATTATTAGTCATATACAAAGTAGAAAACTTTCAGTTATTTTAGAATACATATTTTATAGAATAAGAATTGTAGTTGGAATAGTTCATATTTTAATGTATCATGTTTAACAAACTTTTGATGAATTCTGAAAGGTCTTAATCTATGTACAAAAATGATGAATGATATTATTTGTTAATACGTTTATACAGAGTAACCTTAAATTTTATAAACTATATTGAAAATAAAATGTTATGTTTTTATTATTTTTACTTTTTTTTGTACAATAAACATTGTTACATTTTTTTTTTGTAGACCCTTATTATTAAAATTCAATTACTATAACTAAGGTGCAGTAAACAGATATCATCCGCATCTTTTTGTCCAAATTTTCTTTTAAATTCATTCATTAAATTCCGATGTACATATTGGTTAATATGGAATTAGATTGGCGTATGAAACCAAATGATTACATAAAGCTATTGTGGAAGGTTCACACAGTAAAAATCGGACATTTTAACCTATTCTAACGAGTTTCTTACTCTGAAGAGTATACTGAATATTTTGTAACGTTTTTCAAATACACATATGGATAAATCTCTGATCTTAATACAATAAATTCATTCAATATACAGCTTTAAAACTTTTCTTGTTTTTAAAAGACTATTAAAATGTTTTGTAGCCTTCTAGGGAATCTATTATTTTGTTTTTAACTTTGATTTAAATATTACATTACAACTTGGCCTATAATTAACACTAAAATCCAAATAACTTAATCTTTTAACAGTTTTGAACATACATACTTTCTTAAAAAAAAGTATTTTTAAATAGAAATTCTAACCAAAATGTTTGTTTACAAAACCTTTTATCTAACACATAAATTTAGGCCCATTGGACAGAACATGATAATTAGTATAACCGTATTTTTAATGCTATATTTTGTGGTATTTCAGTATTTCACAAGTTTCCGATTGTTACAGATATGCAATGGATCTGGCAACAATGCATGCAAATTTGAATTTCTCGCGCAGAATTCAGATCAATTTGTGAATGCGCACAGACCTGCGCACAAACAGGAACAAATTCTGCACCCTTACCAATCTTTGATTTATACACTAATTATTAAGTTTCTCAATATTTGGTCTTTCTCGTTTAAACCACTTTTTGTTAGTTGTAAATTGAAATGACTATTAAAACTAGCTGCGTACGAGATCAACGAAAACGAAGAGATATGTAATTATGTAAATAATACGAAAATTAATTGACGTACACTGTTTTTATTTACATGTATAAAATATGTCTGGAATAAGTTTTTTGAAAACTCTTTTTCCAGAAGAAAATATTGATGAATGGCTCTACAGCAATCATAATCAAGAATTTTTAGCAAAGTTAGGGACGTATAAAATAAAAAAATTGTGTCAAGAACCGGAGAGGTTAAAACAAGAAGCAGCAGTGGTACAGGAACAAATACAAGAATTGGCAGTAACAAATTATAAAACATTCATAGAGACTGCTTTATGTTCACAAGATTTGTTTTTTAAATTCGGTGTTATCGAGGAGAAAGTGAATGATCTTTTGGAAGCTGTTCCAAAATTTGAACAAACGTGTGATAAATTCGTAAATGTATCCAGTGAAATAAATACTCTGAGAAAAACTGATTCGATAACGCTCGCAAAAAGTGCACAGATTCTAGAAATATTAGAAATTCCACAGTTAATGAATTCTTTTATTAGAGATGGGTTATACGAGGATGCTTTAGAACTATGTAATTATGTCAGAAAATTGCATTCCAAGCATTCTGATGTGGTTATATTCAAAACTATAAATGATGATGTCAACAAAGCTTGGATTCTTATGCTTCATCAACTTTTGTCGCAATTGCGACATGATTTGTCTCTTCCTAACTGTTTACAGATCGTTGGACACTTGAGAAGAATGGAAATATTTACAGGTGCAATCAGAACTATTTTATTTGTTTTAAATGTATCTAAGTTTCTTTTTTTACAGAACCTGAGTTGAGACTAAAATTTCTTCAAGCAAGATCGTGTTGGTTAGAACATCAATTAAATTTAATTCCTAGAGAAGATCCTAACATCCATTTAACGAAAGCAATTGAAGTGACTCGTGTGAATTTATTTAATATTCTAACACAGTATACTGCAATTTTTAATGATGATGAACATAGCCCATTAACATTATCACATTCTAAAAGTGTAAATCAAACAATTATATTCAGAAGTTGGTTACAATACAAGATTTCAGATTTTTTAAAACTAGTAGATGAAGATTTGCAAGGCGCATCTTCGTTGGAAATGATTTTTGATCAATGTATGTATTTTGGTCATTCCTTTAGCAAAGTTGGTTGCGATTTTAGACCTTGGGTTGTACCAATATTCACAAAACATATTTATCAAAATTTTGTTAGTATGGTACAAACAGCGGACAGAAATTTTATAAAAAATATTGAAAAATTTACACTTATTGATAAAAATAATCCATCTATTCCCTTCAAACTTAGCAAAGATGACGAAATCAGACCACCAGATAGTTTGTTAGAATTTTATCCGTTAGCTGAATATTTAAATAATATTTTAAATTGTTTAAATCAGTTGAGATTATGTCCACCGATAGGTTTAATAACTGAAGTTGTAGAAATACTTCAATCTTCGTTAATACTTATTTCAAAATCTCTTCAAAAACTTTATAGTCAAGAACAACAAGCATTTTCGGTTCATTCTAAAGATGCTTTTACAAGATTATGTATGTGTTTTTCTGATGATTTATTACCATTTTTACAAAAATGTATACATCTGATCTACCCACCAAGTCATATTGCTTGGAAACTGGGAGTAAGTGTAAAAATATTACAAGATGAGGGTATCACATTTTTGGATAAAGAATGTATTATTGTACCAATAAATCATTTACTACCTACAAAGATAGAACCCAATTTAAACTCTGATACAAGTTAAATTTGAATTTATTAATTTATAATAAAATATTTTTGTGAAATATTCGTTGTATAAAAATGTAAATATATTTTATATAAATCCCGAAACACCTACTGTGTTTTTTTTTTACTTACTAGTTTTGTCGTTTATTTAAACTAAATTATAAAAATGTTCTATTTTTAAACTTAAAGACAGGTAAAGCAAGAATACTGTTTTATGGTTAATTAATTAAAAAATAACTACGACATATGGTTTAAATTTTTTTAAATATGAACCAACTGCAAGGAATGAGCAATTTCAAAAGCGTAGGTATTTGGATTTTTTCGTTACAAAAGCTCGTGTAGATGTTGAGTGCTGCACAGATCATCGAATCGTAACAGCTAAATTAAAATTGTGCTTGCAAAATATACATCAACCAAAGAAAGTAAGAAACCCAAGAGTTCGTGTTAGAACCGAGAAGTTCACCGATCCAACGATTAGAGAACAGTTGAAAGCAGCCTTTCGAGAAAACTTACCCTCAACTATGGAAGAAGCCAGTCGCACAGACAATATGTTCTGGAATGAAATAAGGGATAGCATCTTGAAGTCAAGCAAAATTTCTATTGGTATGCACCAAGGGGGAAGAATGCAGAGGATTGGTTTAATGAAAACCGTGTTCAAATCGAGGAAATTTTAGAACGCAAGCTTCGTGTATTCCAATCCGCTATAAATAATCCCAACAACTTGAATGCTCTTCAAGCCTTCGCCAGGATTAAGAATGATGCCCAAAAGGAAATACGAGCTATTAAAAACAAATGGTGGAAAGACAAAGCAAACGACGTTCGCAGACTCACGATTCTCGTCGTTTTTTCAAGGCGACAAAAGAATTTTTATTTCAAATTCTTAACCTTGCTACACAAAATTGGTATAAACCTACTTATATTTGAGTAATAAAATCGAAATTATTATATAACTACACAGACAAATTTATTTAATTATCTCTGGAGACCTACCTACAGCTATTTTTAAACAAACATGTAAATAGAACCTTAAGAGGATAAATAAGATCAATATTTTAATGAAGCGTATGTATGGATTTTTCTTCTATAACCTAGCGTTTCCTCCCTTTTAGTAAAGTCGTTGCCCTTCTACACGTAAGCGTTATAAGATTGGGGATAGATATTAGGGACTTTAGGGAGAACATGAAAACCAGGGAAAATGAAAATACCGACAGTTGGCTCTCGGCTAGGTTACGTGTATATATAAGCGAATACGTTTTCTGTTGTTTTTAATGTTTTATTATTTATTTTTTTGATTTCTATATTGTAGTAACCATGAATTAAGAGTTAAATAAATTTTTTATTCACCAGGTGAGTATTTACCATTAAAAATTGTAATAAATTGGATTATCAACTTACTGCAACATTTACCTTTGAAATCAATGAAATGTGGTTTGTTAATAACATTACTGATATTATATCGTCGATTAACAATTCATATGTATATATAAAATCCAAAAATAGTACCTTTACCTATATTGCCAGGAATTATTAAAAACACATTATATACCTACATAACTGCATATTTTAAATAATTAGGGTTCAAACAGGTTATCAAAAGTAGAGCAATCAATAGGTATTTGTAGTAGAAGTTTTTGAAGCAAAGTATGTATATTTTAGGTTGCTATTGCCAGGGGTGGTCAAATTCGTAATGTAAATTATTCAATTATAAAATCGAACTAAGTTATTTCTATCATTTGCTTTGGTTTAATCAATAAATCCTTTGAACACACATATACATGCAAGCAGCACTTTCTATATTAACACGTTTTTTCTCCAATTATTTCTTTTAGTGACATAAACGTACCAATAGATTTTAATTTCAAAATAGGCTATGCTTTCACATTCAGCATGGCCTCATCGTGTATCGCCTTCTTCAATGCCTTTTGTTACAACGAATCTAATACATGCACAATCTGAAGAATCAGGAATTGAACCTGGTCAAATTGCTACAATTACTGGATCTTTTGCGTCATTTCCTAATGCTGATTTGGACCAGTACGACACCGATCATACAGATTTGGGAAGCGATGTTGATGAAAAAGAGATCAAGAAAGGACTCTTAAGAGATGTAAGTAATATTAATCTAGTATTATGTACTTTTAAATTTTTTACTGCTACAATAAAATACTGTAATTCTTAACTAATTTTTAAACATGAAATTGATGTGATTTCAGCATTATATACGAGAATAATTATTATCACACTCTGTGTAGGAATATAACGGTTGATATAAAATTGGTACTATCTTGGATATAATTTAAATATACAATAAAATTTTAAACTATCAAACCAAAATTTGATAACACAACACCAGAGACCACGACAGTATGCCGAAGAAGCTATTGGTAATTTATTACCAGATAAACGAAAAACGAGTTTGATATAGTGAAAAAAAATATCCCCTGCCCAGGGATTGAACTCGAAGCTTCAAATCCAGAGTCCACCGTATTACCTATAACCGTCTGTTTTTTTGAGGATGGTTTCTGGACCACTAATAACTGAAATCCTTTTGTGTCAGGCTGAACGCGTGCTTGATGTCCGCAAGAACGTACAGAAAATGGGGAGGAAATCTCCCGTAAGTGTTTCAATATGAAACGGAACTTTTTGCGGAGATAGTACACCTCAAGATCTGATTCCCTATTATAAACTATTCCCTAAAAGCACAATATACCTATCGTTCGCATAAAAATCGTCCACATACTTATTAAAAACACGGGGAGGATTGCAGTCCTTCCGTTTTCTGAAATATGATTTGGACTGCCACCAATGATCAACCTTACATCTGGATTTCATCGATTAATAATTTTTAATGTTATTTTAGTTTTTTAAGACGTAATATAATTAACCCCTCTTATTACTGTGACATGTGCATCTTGCATCTTTGTGTATAGCGAAGTACTGCTATAAATGAAAGGTAACAGTTTACTACAGTATTTCTCTATAAACAACATTATTTACCAGTTTTGAAGCTGGTGCTAGAATGACCAAGCTTTTTGGTACACTAACCCGCGAGCAAGCCACATACAGCTGACCGTGAGAAAAACAGCCCCCTTCTTTTAAATCTACTCCGGTGAATTTTAAAGTTTGACCCTGTTATTTATTGGAAATCATGGCAAAGGACGATACCAAGGAAGTGTACTCTTTTGAACTTAAATTGTAGATCACTTGGGATCATAGGAATGCAAGGTATAATGACCGTTTCTCCTGTATACCTACCAATTTTCATACTGCTAAGAATGGAAATAAGAAAAATTCTATAAAAATTTCACCCCTCGATTTACTACTCAAGGGGAGAATTTTTGTCAATTAACGTACACAGATCATTTAAATTTAGAAATGAGGAAATTTCACACACACTTCACTCTCCTATTTTATCCCTTTAGGAGTTGAATTTCTAGAAATCCTTTCTTATTGCTCACAAATATCATGAAAGAAACCCCTGTACAAATTTTTAAGTTTGTACGTACAATAGTTTCGACTTAGCGTTAATAAGTGTCAGGTTTGCCTTCTATACTGATTGAAAATTTTAATAAATACAAATGGATTTTACAAATATAGTATAGTCTTAAGATTATGGGAAAGTCTTAAGATTATGGGATAGCGATTCGGCTCGTATAATAAACTTCTCCACTCGCGTGGAATATATCGCACTCCATACCAGTTATGTAGGTACTATTCTTTTAGGTACCTATTTGAGTAACCTTTTGGGTATTATTTAATGTTTGTATTATTATATGTTATATTGAATATTTTTTTGTTTTTTTAGCAATGGAGACAGTTTTTTGATAAATATGATCCCGAAGGATTTGGGGAAATTCCTTGGACCGAATTTTTAAATGCTATGTCAGATACAGAATTTCGACAAAGAGTAAATACGGGAAAAAGAGAAATATTTTTAGAAAGATTTAGAACGTCCCACACTAACGCAATTACCTTTCAGGATTTTGTCAATGTGGTAAGTTCTTTTACATTTAATTTTTATGGAAAATGCAATAAATGTACTGAATTTTCAAAATTGAGCAATTAGATAAATAAGATAGATATTCATTGGGTTGGCTGTTAGCCCGTATCACTACGACTTTTACAGATCTATTGTGAACACCCATCATCTCTAGAATAGGATTAGTGCAGTTTGTCTGGCCCTGCCTTTTAATAAGACTTAATAGCCTTGACAGTGGCCTCTCCACGAAACTTGCAGCAGCCGATTTTTCATCTCCCAATACCAGATACCGCATCTTTGCAATATCTTCACATTTTCATATATAGGACATGAAATGCGGTTTCCTCATCCTTTGGCAGTATCGACACAGATGTCTTTATTTGCTAACTTCAGCTGACTCATGTGTTTAGACTGACAATCATTCTGACATCGTTTCGCCTTTGTGATAGCAGCTCTGAAGTAAATTTCGCTGAGTGTCCTTTTATGAAGACTTTGGCTTGTCGCTTGCCCAGTAATTTTTCCCAGGCCACTCATTAAGGTATTAGCTCCTGCTTGGGCCAATTCATCAGCCTTCTTATTGCCCTGAGTGTCCTCTGGTACCCATGCCCATGCCAATGTCAGAGAATTTCGACTTGCGGCATGTGTCAGGCCCCTAAATGTAGTCCCACACCAGCTGCGAGCTTTGGAGCTGTTTGGATGTCCGAGTAAATGACTACGGTTTTACACGTTATATTCGGACTTACGATATCTGTTGCACAATGATGTATGTCCATTGCTTAAGCCTAAAACATTGTAGCATACGCACCTAGACTTAATTGGAATTGTATCCTGTGTCTTCTACTATATATACCCGACCATCACAATGCCAGATTGACTCCTCTTAAATAGGGGTGCCATTGTTCCATGAACCATTTTCCAGTAATTCTACTCGAAAGTTTCTCGCAAAGTTTAACTGTGGACTATCCTGTCCTGAAGCATACTCATTATTTGATCCACCTCAAATAGCTCTGCTTACTCTTTTCCCCTTAATAAAGTAATGGGAGCCTGGCCTTGTAGCAGCCTGTGAGCAGTTGCCATAGTCTCGCCCTGTATTTAGATATGCAACGGTGGTAAGTTGAGCAGAACCTGTATGGCCAGATCATCTGCGAAACCTATAGGCAGTGAACTCCTTCGTTGAGGAGTTTCTTAAGCAGATCATCCACAAGTGCTGACCACAGCAGCGGTGACAGTATCCGTTCCTGTGGACAGCCCCTTCCCACTCTTGCTTCAACGGACGCCTTACCTAACTTAGACACTATACGATCCTATGCTTTAGGGTGGCATAAACTCATTCGCTTTTTAGAGTGGATACTCTCGGGTCCCACATTGCTGAAGGCTCCTTCTATCTCAATGAACGCCGCTAGGGCTACTTCTTTGTCTTCTATTGACCTTGATAATAGTCTGTTCAAATCATCCAGCGCTAAGTCTGTGGACTTTCCCCATTTTTAGGCATATTGAAGAATACTTAATGGGTTCTCCGTTCAGATTTCGTCCCTTATATGTCTATCTACCAGTTTCTCCAGTGTTTTCGCTACGAATGACGATAGACTTATTGGTCTATTTGACTTGGTAGTTTGGTCCGTCATCACTTTAGGATAAGATTTCCACCTTCTGCCACTCAGATGCAAGTCTAGTTATTTCGGTAGCCAGCTTCAAGTAATCCCTTGAGGACCTTACTGGCCTTTGACCGTGGCCTGTGCTATCCGATCCCGCTAACATAATCCGTCAGCCAGGAAAGTGTGACAATGTTAGCATTCTTAGGCTTTCCTCCATCGTTTTGGTGTATGGTCCGTTTCCAGTTTTAAGGATGGTGACCTCTTTTGCTGAACTATGCTTATTAGCCAGGAACTTGTGGATTCTTGAACATGCAGGGGTCGTTTGGAGTTCCCCGCAGAACTCCTCCAGGAGTCTCTTGTGGCTTTTCGGATTTCTTTATTGTACAGCGGTTGATAAATAAGAAATTACATTTAAGGAGAAATTGAAGAAAATATCATCCAGCTAGACTCGATCCTGCGATCCCTATTTAAAGTCAATAGAGGCTTAAACCGAAAAGGGCCTATTCCTGTTGATTTAAGGCACTATTTCAGGTTTGATTAGACTTTTTTTCCATTTTCCTTTATGTGTGTTCCTGTTTGTCTAATTTATGAATTAAGAATACTCGTAATTAAATTACTAAAATACCAGAATATTTGTATCAGTCAAATGAAAAATATATAATATATTGGGGTTAACATCTAATCAAATATTTTTTTTTTCGATTGTAATGTATGAAAAATAATGCCTTAATTTTTCCTGTAACCTCAACACGAGCTGAATTTACCACTGAATATACAAAGATATCGTAATGTTTACAGAATTGCAGTAATGTTTAGATATAATTTATTAATTCACTTAAGTTTATAGAGACTTAATTACATTAAGTCTTTAATGTTGCTTATAGATTGCAACTAGTTTATGGCAACTATTTAACAGTTAAAATGCGACGAAACTTTTTCAGTGGAAGAGATTTTGTATTTGAACGTATACTGACCTATTAATCTGAGTTTAATAAATTTAGTATGAAAATTCTACTACACAGGTTTTATACTAAGATAGCATAATTATTACATTTAAGTTATGACTTGGAAAATTTACTTCTTAACGGAGTATCATCAAAAATAATCTTCTCTAATTCCAATAAGAATACAAAAAAGTTGGGAACCTACTTTTATAGGTACCTTTATGTAGTATATAATATACATAGGTACCTTCTATTCAATAATACTTAATGCCATTAAAATTTTCCGTGTGGTCAAGCACATTCGAAGGAATTTTTATCCCTGTAATCTGCACGACAGACTGAACATTATGAATAAACCACCCGCAAATATATCATTGTTGCTTTCAAACAATTGATACGGCGGCATTTTGACAATTTACTTGAAAAATTATGCGCATCTTATTTGATTCACAAAACCTTTAAATGTATCAAAATGTTTTTGTTAAGAGGATTTAGGTATTTTTGAATTGTTAAGTTATTTACAATACTTAGGTATTGTAGAGGTTTTGGTATGTTTGTAAATCTTAGTAAAGTAGGTGTATTTTTCTATGATTTGGATACGTACTTATTTCTTGCTATTATTAAAAATCTATTTAAGTAGGTATATAAATTGGAAAATTAAATTATAAAGACGCTATTGACAATATTCCCACCAACCTACTAATATCCATTGTAACTATATAGTTTGAAAAATAGTGAAAAATTGTTAAAGTTATAAACATTGAAACAAGTCATACTTAAAAATATCTATTTCAGAACATTCCTTTATCAAAGTAATAAAAAGTTAAATATGATATTAAGATTGATTTCTCTAGGAGCTCTTGCATCAGATCTTATATTTTTTCTCAGTGGATATTGAATGTAGTTGATGAAAGTTGTAAAAAAGTTTTTATTATCCATGTGAGGTGACGACACTGTCTAACGCATTTTCGATTAAAGACGAAGAAGAAAAGAGCTGAAGAAAAGGAAGAAGTGTAGGTTGTCGGCAACGGTGTGTGTTATGGGAAACACGAATATTTGTATTCATAACATTGGAGCGTTGGGTGCAGCGCGTTTGTCACTTGTTATCGCCCAATCGGCGCCCCAGCCAGACAAAATTGAAATATTCTTCTTTTATAAATGATGTCCTTAGTACACTGATAAAAATATCACTTTTAATACAAAAAAGTGTGAAAATTCTTGTCCATAATTTAGTTAAGTTTAACTAATATTATTTTATAGGTAAATAAATCTATATCAAATTTGTTTTTATATTTTTAATTTTTTGGTTCCTCTTTTTCTTAGATGTGATCAATAAACTTTGCATTGATAATTTTGGAATATAAAACGATCATTGTAATTAAGATGCACGTGTGTCAACCAGGATATCCTTCGGACGCATCCGAATTCTGTCACAAATGAAAATGTTAGCTGATTATTAAGACTTAGTGAAAAGTCCAAACTCTGCTAGGACCAATTAAGTTGACTTGTATTAAGTATTAAGGATTTAAAAGAGTTTCCGAAAGTGATAATAGTGTAATGTTTAGTTTAGAAGGGGAAACTGTTTAATTGTTTCTTTCAAACAGTTTATTTTCTACCTTACCTAAGTTAAAATGGACAACAGAGCATCTACCATGTTTAGTGAAAGAGGAAATAAGTTAATTGTATTGAAGAACTTTAAAGTTTCCAAAGCTAATACTAACAAATGTGGAAAAATTTAATGGAAATGGAAACGCCAAATGTTCCTACAGCTAAAGAGACACCATCAAAATTAATAATTCGAGAATTGCAATCAAATAATTTTGCTCTTGCTCAACACAATTAGATACGCTGATGATACCCTCATTATATGCGATAATATATGGAAGGACTCCAACAACTTATTGATAGAATCAAGTTGAGTGGAATAGAGATGGGATTGAATCTAAACGTTAATAAGACCAAGGTCATGATATTCAGCTGTAAACAACACGAGAACACACAATTGACTCTCAACAATTGCGTGATAGAAAGAGTGCACCGATTTAAATACCCAGGTAGTAACATCACAGAAGATTTGGATCCAGATATCGAAATTAAGAGTCGCATCGAAACAGCTAGTCCTGTGCGACGACAACCTAAAACTAAAGCTAAGACAACGCATGGTCAGATGGTATATCTGGTCGGTTCTGCTATACGGTGTGGAAATCTGAACCCTCAAAGTCAGTACGTTGAACAGATTGGAGGCCTTTGAAATGTGGCTACACCGACGAATACTGCGGATCCCACGGACTGACCACGTTACCAACCAAGAAGTTCTGCGTAGGGCAAATAGCGAAAGACAATAGGCCAACTCAGGACTGTGACGTTTTTATTACCAATATGGCTGCTGGGAGGCAAACAAAGGTTGTGTTTACATTGGTTTTGTATTTAAATCCATGTTGCTTCGTATTTAAATTGCCTTTTTCTAACTTTTTGTCGATTGTTTAGTTATAATAGTGTTTGAGTGACTTTATTTATTGTTAAGTTCTAAAGAAATAAACATGAGTGCATATTTTCAGAAGTTGTCATTAGAAGATTCAGATGTTACCACTATAGAAATTAGCAAAAGACGAGTAAAATAAATAATTTAAATGCAAAATCAAAGGTGTGTAGAGCTCTTAAGTAAATTAAATAATTTATATTATGTCAGTTATTATATTTTATTAATAAAACACATTTTAATTAAGTTTATTTTTATTTCTATGTTTAGTAAAAATCATTTGTCTTACTGCAGTTAGCAGCACTTGACGGCAAAACAGTGTTTATTTGAATGTTCAGAAATGGTTTAATATAATTTAAAACAGTCCTAAAAGCATTGTATGTTGCTAAGCCAGTGTAATATCTTCTGTTTTACATAATTATTTTCTTCAGATTCTACGTTTCTTGATAACCCGAAATGTTTAAAATAATACCTGCAAACTAAGTGTAGGGCATAAGACAGTCAAATGACTTAAATAAACTAACCTGTTTCCTTTTAATTCTTTCATATCGGACCACTTTAGATTTTGAGGAACTGGACTTTATACCCAAAGTTTAATAAAGGTACCTAGTCTGGATTATAAGGCAGCAGGTTTTCCTGTAAAGTTAAAAAGTTATGTTGATGAAATCATCTTTAAAACACCATTCATTTTGCCACTTACCAGAAATAAAATGATTAGAGCACACACGAGCGTTCTTAATTTTCGTTTTGCTAGTAAAACCTTTACGTTTTATCGCCTGCAACCATTTTTTCTGCCTCTCAGAAGATAAAGTATTTAGCTTAGATTTATGCTTAAAATGTACTACCGAAGGTAAGCGAAAAAACTGCACATTATCCCGATTACTTCGCATTCCACACTTTATAACGCAACAGATATGAGGCATATTGTCTTTCTAACGAAGTCTTTCTATTTCTTAATAACTTTAAAACACAAAATCGTCCAAAAAATCACTAATAACACAACAGAAAAGATCACTCAATTGACGAAACAATACAAAACACATTGGAAACTCACAGAAGTATATCTTTTGTTTGCCTCCCAGAAGCCATATTGAATAAATTTTGACAGCATGTTGAGTTGCCCTATTGCTAATGTCGAAAATTCGCATATCTGGGTGATGTCCTACGAGAAGAAAAATGTCGTATGTTGCAACTCATAATGAAGGGTAAGATAGCAGGAAGGCGTGGAGTTGGTCGCAAGAAAATATGTTAGCTTAGGAACATCAGGGAATGGACTGGAATCCGTGAAGCTGGAGAACTTTTCAGAATTGCTGAGGATCGAGAAGCCATCTCCAATGTAATCGCCAAGGTTGGGGGACCGAACACGGTACATAAAGAAGAACAAGATAGTTTCAAAAAATTCAAAAATATAAGTTAGTTCCGGAATATAAAGCTCTTTGATTGGTAGATAGTTAAAACTTTATTTTGGTATGATGTACTGTAGTTCTGAGGAAGTTGTGGGTTTTTTGGAATACAGAGTTGCACTATTTGCTACCAAGTGATAAAAGAGTTATTAAATTTCGCAATTACTTAACAGACAGATATATTAATAAAACATCAATATCCAGATCCAGAGTACCGAAAAACAAGATTCCTCTTCCCAACCTCAGACTCCTCCAAACAGTAGACAGGGACCTTCCGGAAGAACTGGAAACCCTCCTGGATGAATCCCGCCTTTTTTACAGGTAGATGGTGCCCCCACAGGACTGGACACAAAAAAAATGGGCCCTTGGCGAATGTTTCTGTGGTTCCCTTCGTCCTTGGCAAATGGAAGGGCTCCTCGGCGGAGGAGACACGCCACAACGTCAATGTCCCAACCCCACATTGCACTACGTGGGTTACACCTCCACACAAAACACACACACACACACACACACACACACACACACACACACACACACACACACACACACACACACACACACACACACACACACACACACACACACACACACACACACACACACACACACACACACACACACACACACACACACACACACACACACACACACACACACACACACACACACACACACACACACACACACACACACACACACACACACACACACACACACACACACACACACACACACACACACACACACACACACACACACACTCACAAACACACACACACACACACACACACACACACACACACTCAGAAACACACACACACACACACACACACACACACACACACACCAAAGGGGCTGTTTAGGGACGTTCAAGCTCCATGGATGGCAAGAAGATGCATAACAACAGATGAAGCTATCCAAACTGCCGCAAGTGGAGAAGTTTGTGAGAGCAGCGGGGCCAACGACCATCCAAAGACTCCTACCCACTCCCTGAAAAGGACATGAGTCCTACAACAGGGCCCTCAAATCCAACACTACTATAAAATTTCTTTTATCTACCCATCAACCTCTTGTCTTGTTTTGTCTTGTCTTGTGTGTCTGTCTTTGGCTAAATAGTGCTGATTTTTTAAGAGAACTACTAACACATGTGAAAGTTTTCATTAACATTTCAATAGCTCATTTTATAAATCACACCCCAATATAATGCATTTCGGAGAGACCCCCTAATGATTTAGGAACCTAATTTCTAATACTGTAATCGATGGCAGAGTTCGGACATCAATTTTTTGTTACCTGAAGTATGTGGCAGAATTCGGAAACTCCGTATTCTTCATCCTCCTGGTTCTTCTGTACCTAAATCTTGCTTTGACAATTTTTTGAAAGAAGCAGCATATTTTACTATTCAAGACATTCTAATGAAATTTTTAAAATTTAGAAATTAGACAAACAAGAAATGACATTAATGAGAAACTAAAAAAATGTTATGAAACTCTCTCTACGTATGTCCATAGCACCTTAGAACGCGGTTATTCGGTATTTTGATCATATTTTCTCTTAAATATTATTTTTTGTTTGTCTAATTTCAAATTTTTGTGGATTTTTTTAAGGTTGATTTTTTACTTAATAGTCGAACCAAGACATTCTAAGTCTGATTTTGGTTGTTAATCTAAATTTCTTGAAAATGCTTTATCTTCTTTCATTATTGGTATAATTAATAAATTACAGGTATACATTTTTGCTACATACTTTCTAAAAATTGGTAGTTAGTGTATCAACATTTTGTGCTGGTTACAAAAAAAAAATAGCTAGACTAGCTGCCTTTGTCATGAACTTTAATTTAATATTTGTAAATTCTCTGATATACTTCGTAGATTTTCTAATAAAAAGGTATTGGAAAAATGCCAATACACTTTTTTCGTTTATTTATTTTTCAAAACACAAACATATCTTATAAAACCATCACTACAAAACTTTATAGAATTGAAATTATATTTTATTGCTCAATACCAGATCATGGATTAAAGATTTTTTTATAATTTTACTGATCCATTAATTTATAAAGGAATTTACTATAATTGCTTGCTGAAGATACAGTACGCCACCACTGTGAGTTCGTGAGCAATCAAATCTCTCAACAAGCCACCAAATCGAAGGCAAAATGTGTTTGTTTTCTTTCAAATGATAAGTCGGTAGATTTAAAACCTCCCAAAACTATAATTGACACTGACAGAGCTAAACGAGCTTTGCGTCTATATTTTGTCTTCACTTTGCGCCCTATCATCCGAACCAAAAGCCGTCTTTAATAGTTAGGTGGTCCAAAATAATTCTACTGAGATTATTTATACTTCTACCTACCGACAATTTGGTGAGTAGCTTAAAAATATAACTAATCATCGAGATTTTTAAAATTGAAATTGTTAGAAGGAATTAATAGAAATAAAATAATAAAAAAAACAGGTACAATCCGGTATTGGAATTATATTCTTCGTATACTTTGTTTTGTTTAGATAACTAGTTATTAATTTGTTGGTTTTATATAATTTTATTTTATTACTTTTTTCCCAATTGCTTTATTCGATTTACCTGTTTATGAAAAAATAAATAAATACACAACGATTAAAACTTAAAAATTAAGATTCAAATAAAGATTAATAATACATTTTATGGACTGGCAGAGATTGATTAGATAAAAAAAAACAATTTTTTCAAAATCATGTTCTAAAAAATTGTTACTAAATTTTTAAAAAAATTGTTATTTGCTTTTATGTAGCACATAATATTCAAAATAACTTTAACATCAAAGACGTAACCATGTGATGACCGGAGGAAGACTTCATATAGGTTGTAACTGTGGATATGGTCAAAATTAATTTTTTACTGTTTGTAAGAATGGATTTTATGTTTTGTGACACATCTCTTAACTGTAATTCTACTCAGCAGTACACTTCTTCTTCTTCTTATTCTTTTATTAGATCTGTTGATCTGTTAATTTCGAACGTTGTGCTGTAGCATTTTCTGCGATGTGGTCTGCCAGCTGTCCCTTCATCTCTTTGGGGGTCTCCCCAGCGGTCGTTTTCCTGCTGGTCTTCCAACTAACGCTATTTTCGGTAACCTCTTTTCATCCATTCTTCTTACGTGGTTATGCCACTGTCTTCTTTTTTCTCTTCCTCATCTTACTACATTCTGTATTCCGCATTGCTCTCTTACTTCTGTGTTCCTGTCTCGATCACATCTTGTTTTCCCTACTATTGTTCTTAATATGTTCATTTCAGCAACTCTCAACATACTTTTGGTCTTCCGTATATCATGATTGGCCTCACACATGTCTTGTAACAGTACACGTAGGATATAAATGGTAATAAACCAGATATAGCTCACTGCCATAAACATTTTGAATACCTATAATCGGAGCATCAGATAGACCCCCTTGAGCCCTATGTTAAGAGAAATATAGAGTCGAGAGTGTTAAAATCGGATTACATTTTGGATAGGAACAATGCTTTAAAATCAATAACCATGATATAACACTTAAACTAGATTAGCTCCTTAACGTTTTGTAGACTGTAAATGCAAATGGCTATCATTGTTATAGAAAGTTGGTCCATAAAAGAGGTTTGTTTTTAATACAGAAGTTTTAAAGAGCATTCCTGCTATTCTGGTTTTGTCAAATATTTTGGTGTCCTACTGAATGAAACACTATTTTGACAAGTAAATCCAGAAAAGCTTTTTTTGAAGGGTATGTAGATGTAATGCTAAGGCTAGGTATAAGATCTTCGACTATTTATTCATTCAGATATAGAAAACCATAGAAATGAGCTTCTATGTGTGGAATTTCGCCAAAAACCCCGATAATTAAACTACTTTGGTCAAAGTAATTGGAGTAACAAATGGTAATCTTCAAGAAACAATAGCAGATACAGATTAATATTTACCAAATATTCGTTTTAGGCTACGGTTACTATGAATGCGAATTCTAAAGAATTCGCTTGAAATGAAAGTGATTACTGTGGGAGGAGATGCCTTTTCAGAATAGTAAGTCTTCTTCAGTATGATTTGAACGTTCAAACTACTTTGATATTTTTGTCCGAATCTGCGGTCTCTTGAAACAACATTTGAAATTCCCCTCTGTCGTCTCTACTATCAAATAACTGGATCACGTGCTCCGATTTTCCACTATTTAAAAGTATTAAAGAATTCACAAAAGAATATAAATCATCAAGTTCGTCTATCTTCGCAGAACACATTTTTGGCAGAATTCGCACTCATAGTCACCGTAGCTTTATACGGAAAAGTTTTTTAAACGAGCCGAAGGCGAATATGTCGGTTATACGAGGGAGTCATATAGACTTTACTATTTCTACTATTAATTGTAAAATCCATTTTTATTTTTCAAAATTCTTAGTAAATTATGTTGTACTTAAATAAATATTTTGTCGTTTAGTTTGACATGTATTAGCGTGGATTGTCGATAACTTTCTGGTCTTTAGATTTGTAACCTCCACGTTCCATCTCTGTCCATTTTTTATTTGATCTAATCAACTTTTTTATTTATTTGCTAAGATATTACCGATAACCTCTTCAGTATACTGTCATTTATAAATTTATATTGAATCAAAAGTATACTGGGATACCTGTCTGTTAATATGAAGAAGATGTGGAATTTCTTTATCAGCCAGCTCGTATGAAATTAGGTTTTATTCCTTTTCTTTTTTGTACGGAAATGAAGGATATATATTTATAAACCGATGTTTAAGATCGCATGCAAATAAGCGGAAAATTATTCGGTCGGATAGAAGGTGTTGCAACAGCCTGAATAAGCTACTACACAGGGTGATGATGTTGAATTAAGTATTTCGGGTTTTATAGAGAAACGGTGACGAATCAATGACTTCTGATTATTTTGGTAAAAATAGCAATGCCGAACATTGACTTGAAGTTATTTTTCTCACGAATCAGGGTCTGGGCCGAGGCCGCACTTCTATGACTCACAATCACAATCAGACAGACAATGAATATATAAAATCATGAGTGGGCGACCGTGTGTGTGTGTTCTTCTGACCAAGCCCAACAAAAACCCATCACAACTTTGGATCGACTCTTCCCATATAGCTGTATGAATTTTATAATCTTAAAAAAGTGTACTTTCGAAAACAAACAATACATCTTCATAAATCAGTACCTAGAGTTTTTAAATGGCAGCAATTAAAATTTAATTTTAAAGCTTTAATCGAGCGTTAAAAAACTGAGTAGGTCACCCACACATATACACGCAGGTAAAGTCAATGACTGCAAGAAATACTTATTTTGGTTGTTTATTTTTATATATCTAAAGATATACAGACAAAACATAAATACGGTTACTTAATCTACCTAACTTAACCTCCGGAAGAATAAGAATAAGATAAAATTTCACAATATAATAAACTATTATTTTAGGGGTTTAATAAACCACTTCAAACTGGAGCAGATGTTGAATTAAAAAATCCATACTATAACATGATTACAATCTTTTGTCTATGATAGTCCCTTTCGATATTAAATTATACATCTTTCAATGGCAAAGATTTCTGCTTGAAAAATGCTTGGGTATGCACCCAGGTTTTCTGAGTATTTGGCTCTAGGTCCGAAAACCCCTGCTCCTTTTTCTTCATCTGTCTTGAGCCCATTCATATAATACTCTATGGCATTTTGGTTTAGCTCCAGTTTTGTGCTGAATTTTATCAAAAAGTTAAATTTCTTTGGCATTTCATCTTGAGGCAATTCCCAAGTTTGATCATATTGGTTTTTTCCATACACTTTCTACTTGAATGAGTACTGGCGTGAGATTTCGGATTACTTCCATTGAAGCACTGGGGCATGTTCCCATTGCCTCAGTGATGCATGCACAGGTTTGAATCTTCGAAATGTTTGTTCTCGTAGTAGTCAGATTAGCTCACGCGCTCCAAGTTACTTCCACATAAATGATACCAAAACGTTAAAAAATAAAATTTTCTTTTGTTCAAAATCAGTAAATTTTCGCTTAATTTATATATTTAAAAACTTGCTTTTATCATATTTTAACTTCGCTCTTGAGCTAAATTCATATTTTTTGACAAACCTCGTATGCGACTGAAAAATTTCAATACCTGATGGCTGCATTGTTGCGAACTTAATTGTTCTCATTGTATAAATAAAAAAATGTATCTATATGTTGATTTTTAAATCAACTATACTCCTGTAACATTTGGTACTGAACTATTTATGAAGTATTCGACCTACTGAACATTCTTTATGTAGGTATATTGAGAAAAAAAAAGAATAATTTGTAACGCTATCACACCAAATCCGATCAGTATTTTATTGCCGAAGACACCCTGTAGAGACAGACTAATACATTAAGATAAAACAGAACCAGAAGACGTGCGTAGTAGTCAATGTGTGGGGGTGAGCCTACCTGAATGCCACTCCTTGTTAACCGAGCCAATAAAAAATACTTTTGACATTTCCCTTTTTTGATCTTTTAATTTATTATATTGCAAAAGCTTAGATTTCGCAGAATTAGGTACATAATACAAATACATATCAATTTAGTTTGCCTTTACCAAGTGTTGACAAAAAAAGGATACCCCAATATTTTGAAAATACGCGATAGAAGGAATAAGGAGAGACAGGTTGGTTTATAAGCAAAGTATGTATTTGAGCTCACCTCGTAACAGTTATTTAAATCAATCTAAACAAATAGTTATGTGGTTTTATTTTACAAAAGCCTAAAATGTTCGAGCAGTATGTAGTAAGGTACTTATAATAAATTATTAGAACAAGTAAAAAAATATTCCCAGCTCGTTCTAGCATGTCATGAAATACGAGGGCTACGGAAAAAGTTTTTAAAAATCTAGGAGTGAAAATTTTTATTTATAATAAACTATTGTGAACATGTTTTATACACTGACATTCACTCATGTATAGATGCATTGTATAGCATAAATTAGGTCCAAAAAATGTATTATACGCACGCGCGGATTTCATCTTTTCCTCCAAGGCTATGAATTGTAGGTATTATACCACTTTTACAATCTCGGCGAGTATCTGCGAGAGTGCGAGATCAAGACAAAGCGACAGGGTCGTATGTGCACACGCCTCGTCTCGTTCTTCCTAGCGTTATCTCGGTACGTCTCCACTTTTTGCGAAGATAAAGCGAGATAGCGAGATGGTGAGGCGAGCGGTCGGGAGGCGCGAGCATAGCCTACGTTTCTATCGTATCTATCGTCTTGTGTTTGTAGTTGCTATGTTTATTAAAAAGGGGATATTTTAAAAGAAAATTCACACTTCATAGTTCTACTTCATCTATCTTGAATTCGTATTGAAGTGCCGAGAATGTGTATGATCGTTTCCTCTACCTCGCCTCACAAAATGTCACACTGAAACACTAGCCCTTAATTTGTCTATGCACTAGCCAGTATAGTTTTGCTTCAAAAAGAAGTTTTTCCGTCTCTTTCTTTCCTATATTAATCGTTTTGCAGTTAGGACTTTATTAACATCATCCAACAAGTCTTCTTAGAAACATGGTCTATTTTTTCCAACATTATTGATTGGTAGGTACCAACAAATATTATAAAATCAGATAAATAAAGAAACAAAAAAGTGAAAGAATATACCGGGGCTGATAATAAAAGAATATGTACAAAAAACAATTGGAATTGTTAGAAATGAAACTATTATAAATGATCTCAACCAACAAATTTGCTAACAATTGTTAAATGTGTTTATCTACAGTTTTGTCAAATTAGGTAGAAACAAGTCGATTATCTATTATTGAAGAAAATATCCTTATCATTGCAACTGTCATTTATTCAAAAGCAAAATAGAAATGAAGTTAACAAACCACCTACCATAATAATGACATTTTTCGAATTTTTTCCTGGTGGCGACCAATAAATAATGGCCGTTAAGTCGGTCCGTCTGGTCTTCTAAAGATACTTTCGCTTTGAAAAATTAAGGTGTACCGACAAAGAAGTCACAACAACGGCTAGTCCTGCCTGTGAAAGATATTTATTTATTTTTCGTAATCATTATCTGTAGGTGGGTCAGCCGACACGTAACAGATTTTGATTTTTTGAATCCCAACTTTATTCCGAATAAAGCGACCCAACACTGTGTGTGGCGGTTTTCAGATTTATAAGAACTCGGGAGAACGCATTGCATCAATTTTCGTTAAAAAGATACATCGGAATCATTAGTTCCTAATAATTATCCTTTAACAATAGTTATGGATAATTAAAAGAACTACTGAATATAGTATTAAAACAGGTATAGTGTTTTTTCTCTTTGTTAATTTTGAATTTTGGCTGGTCTGAACCTGGAAAATTTATGGGGCGATAACTTTGACTGTTATAACATTAAAAACTGTATCTTTAATAATCTGTAATAATAATGAATGATTGACTAAATAATGAATTTCTACTTGAATATGCTAACTGATAACTAGTTTTGATCCATACAATGTTAACATCAAGAAAACTCAGGGCCGGATCCAGGGGGGGGGCAGCGGGAGCATGTGCCCTGGGCGCCAAGTTAGGGAGGGCGCCAAATTAAGGGTTGAGGTTGCTATTTTAATATTTAAAAAAAATCTACTTAAAGAGTTTATATCTCTCTTTTAAAAACATAAAATGCTTCGATTATGTAATAAGGGAGCGTCCATAAATTACGCGAGGAGTTAGGGAAAATCTTATGAAATCTCACCAGAGGGGGCGGGGGGGTCGAAAAATCCAGAAAAATGCCTCACGTAATTTGTGGACGCCCCCTAATGACATGCTTCCGGTATTCACTCCTTAAGAAAATTTATCGAGTGAATAAGTTTTTGCAGAGAGAAGACACAACAATAGACAATGCTACAAGAAACATACAAGGTCTTCTAACGGCATTATCTTCAACTAGGGAGCTGACTGTTTCAGAGGCAATTGATGAGGCAAAATTTTTATCTTGTAACATGGGAATAACAGCAGAGTACAAGGAAACAAGAAAAAGAAAGAAAAAAAATGGCAGGAGAATTACATGAAGATGATGATCCAAATTGCACAGGAGAAGTTCTTTTCAAAAGACCACTTTTTCAAATTTGTGATAGAATTATTACTGAATTAAGGAACAGGTATGTTGCCTTAAAAATGGTTGCCGACAAGTTCAGTTTTTTGTGTGGGTCTCAAATTAAAACACTGAATTTTACGACTTTGAAAAGTAAGGCTAAAAAATTGGCTAAAACCTATGCAAGTAATTTGAACGAAAATAACTTGTAAATAAAACAGAAAGTTTTAAGCTTTATGCGTTAACTTTAGAAAATGGATTGAAAGACGCAACAGCAGCATCTATACTCAGAATATTGCATAAGAGCAAGTTGTAAGAGGGTTATCCTAACTTTTGTGTTGCTCTAAAAATATTTGTAACGCTTCCAGTTTCTGTTGTATCTGGAGAGAGAAGTTTCAGTAAAATAAAACTTATAAAAACCTGCTTAAGAAATGCTATGACACAGCCAAGACTAAGAAATTTAAGCATTATAAATATTGAACATGAAAGGGCTTCTTTGCCTTCTTTTGATGAAATAATGAACACTTTTTCAGCAAAGAAAGCCCGAAAAATAAGAATTATGTAATCCAGGGTCTTGTGGATCTAATCTTTGAGTTAGGGCTTTAAATTGTTCGCATCGTTTTCAATTATGTATTATTTCAACCTCGTATACGACTCGTGTAGTAATAAGTCTTCGGTTTTTCGTAAATCGGTCGGGACAGTAGGCCAGGAGGGGCGCCAAATGTAAAGCTTGCCCCCCCTAGAAAAATTGGTAGGTCCAGCCCTGAGGAAACTACAGACAAAGTATTTTTTCATTTAAGAAGATATAATTTGGGTGGGATTTATATAAGCGCCAGTGCTCAATCGCAAGTTGAAAATAGCAGAGCACAAATAAATCAGGAATATGAGGAGTAGATGCATTGCGTACGATCTGTTCTTGGTTTAAAACAAATGCACAGTACTTAAGCCAGTTCTTACTGTTGGTAAGACTTGGGTACTCAAAAACACAGCGCAGTATTCTATGGAGTGGAAATCTGGTTCTTCAAGGCCTAAATTTCCTGCAGTAAAATTTTTGGGATTACCAACAAGTAGATTGATGTTCTTTATTAGTGGGAGTATTGGAATATTAGTCAATGTTAAAAAAACGATCCGGAAAGTTTTTCAAATTTTTTACTCGAACACCCAATCTGACTCCGTCCCAGTATCATGATTTTTTCAACTGAAAAAAAGTCTTAAAAAATCGTAAATTTTCTTCAAATAAACAAAAGAGTCTGGTTTGCAAAGTGCGATAAAGATTTTTTTAAACTTATAAAGCGTATACCTATATATAATCAAAACAAAATTCTACCCTTTAGGTGTAGTGGTGTTACGGTTTTATTTGTACACAAACTTAGCCCATTCTTTTTTGTTTTTGGCTTTTGTTCTTGCTTGTTCCCATGGATATTCCTTTTTTGATTATATTTCTGATATTTCCTTTTTCCATGTCTTTTTCAGTCTTCCTATTTTCTTGTTTTTCTGAATTTTAGCTTCCGATATTTGTTTTACAGGTCTCTTTTTATCATTTTTTTGTGAGTGTGAGTGACAGTGGTTGTATATCCAACTATTCTTTAATTTGTATGTTTCTTATTATTTCTCTCTCTTCGTCACTCATTTAACTCGTCTCACATCTCCGTAACTTGTAATTTGCTCTTCTGTCTTTGTCTTCAGGTCCAGTTTTCAGATCTATATCTTAATATTGGTCTGTATCTACAATGACAAACTTTTAGATATTTTATCAATTTTATTAATAACTAGTTGTACTCGCAACGTCGTTCGCGTGGCGTGTGATTGTTGTATACAAATTTCTTACCCCACCCCATTTAAGGAATGGGAGAGAAATTTTTAGACACCAGATGTTAAGTTGAAAGAAGACAAATACATCTGTCAAAACCGTATTCGAATCGGATAAGTAGTTTTCATGTTATGCGCGCACAAACATACAGACAGACAGACAAAAAAATCTAACCACATTTTTGGGTTCTATTTCTATGTACCCGCGAAGTCGTTCGCGTGGCGTGTTGATTTTTGTATAAAAATTTCTTTCCTCACCCCGAAAGAAGACAAATACGTCTTTGAAAACCGCATTCGAGTAGGATCAGTAGTTTCATGTGATGCGCGCACAAACATATACATTTCTACAGTTTTATTATATGTATAGAATAGATTCTTTCCTCACCCCGTTAAAGGGGTGGGGGGAGAAAGTTTTATACACCAGATGTTAAGTTGAAAGAAGACAAATACGTCTTTGAAAACCGCATTCGAATAGGAGCAGTAGTTTTCATGTGATGCGCGCACAAACATATACATTTCTACAGTTTTATTATATGTATAGATGTATAGATTTATGCATTATTTATAAAATTTGAGTGTGACAAAAATCATGTAATAATAATCTTAGCTCTCTGTGAATCGATTCTAGGGTTTCTTGTGGTAAAAGTACAAACAAAAACGCAAGATAAAGTACCTACATAAAAGATATTATATAAAAAAAATGCGCGTACTTCCGTCGGAAGTGAAATTACTATGCTGTTCACTCTGTGTTATTCCTACCGTTAAATGAATGTATTTTTATTCAACAATGGTCGCTTATTTTTAAATGAAGTCAGTATTTTTCAGTCAAGTCGGCATTATGCTCGTGGATAGCAAAATTAGTTTTTGTTCTTGTCAATGAATACGGCAGATGTTTGTGTTAAGTGTATTTACCGGATATGTACAGTATGAATAGAAAAATCGTAAATACAGTGCGCTTTAAAACTGAAGTAGCTCATTAAGTAAAAGTCAATAAAAATTACTTCGATTTTTGTAAAATTTTACATTTTTTGAACTGCATGAAACTCAGTGAATATATAGGTTGTGCAATGGATCAAATGTGGCCTAGGTGCTGGTAGAGTACAGATCTAGATCTACCGTTTTTTAGAAGATCTAATACAATTTAAGATTTTTTGTACAATATTAGGAGAGTGAATTGAAATCGATAAGCTATTGTTGATATTTATTTTCTTGGCTACTAGTTCAATCTAAAAATGTTGTAAATAAAATTAAGTTAGTAAAGTATTTATTTTTATTTCTTACATCAAATCTTAGATATTCATCAGTTTGTATAAATACCTATATACTTTTCCCCAAGTTGACTCTTGACTACAAAGAAATAATCGATTTAAAGTGTAATATTGGTGGGTTAGGTTTAAGGTTCCAGTTTTAGGACTTACTGTCCTTTT
Source organism: Altica lythri (assembly GCA_964028335.1). NCBI lineage: Eukaryota > Metazoa > Arthropoda > Insecta > Coleoptera > Chrysomelidae > Altica > Altica lythri. Next base: position 17,775,181 of record OZ034807.1, on the reverse strand, counting down.
CAGGGATGGATGGTGGAGTTTGTGATGGAGTCAATATCAGTTGCTCGGTGCTCGGTGCTAAACAAGATAATAAACTATATAAAAGTTTGTAAACTTATATAGTTCAAAAACTTGCCTCTGAAAATTACAAACTTTACTAAACGATTAACTTAACGCTTAGCTATTATAGATAAGCACAGTTTACGATTCTGTGATAAGAAGCCGTCTATACCATGTCATAAGAGTACTTGGAATTCAGAAAAAGATGACCAAACTAGTTAAAATGACCTTAATGAAGACCGACAATAGAGTAAGGATAGAAGGAAACCTAACAGAAAAATATGAAGTTAAAAGAGGATTAAAGAAGTGAGATCCGCTGTCCAAAGTTGGAGGCAATAATGAGAGAGATTGGAATACAAATGAAAGGTATGATTTACGACAACAGAAGCCAGGCCCTGGGCTTTGCCGACGATGTAGTATTGATGGTAAGAACTGAAAGGGAACTACTGAGGATTTTCAAACCACATATGAAGACACTCGACTGAAGACTACTACAAACAACGAGAGTAAAGAGTATTGCTTCAAAAAGTTGTTAGAGTTTGAGTATCTAGGAGTAACCCTAACAAGTAAAGGGGAAGAAAAACAAGAAATTGAGAAGCGAATTTCTGGAGAAAGAAAGACAACCTATTAAGAGCAAAGAACATCTCTAGAGGCAAAATTGAGAATATATCGAACAGTGATACAGCCTATGGTCCTGTATGGAGGCAAAACATGGATTTTGAACAAAAATCATGAAAATATGCTGAACATATGGAAGCAGAGTGTCTTAAGGAAGATATTCGGGGGAGTAAAAGACGATGAAAACGTTTGAAGGAGACGAACAAATGCAGAGATTAGAGAGCTGTACCGGAAACCAGAAATTAGCTGGATCGTCAGAACAAACCGACTTGGATGGTTAGGTCATCTTGCAAGACTGGCTGACGAAAGGTGGACAAAGGACTCACTGATGAGAGGGGAAGGAAAGAAGAGAAGAGGGCGATTACGAAAAAAGTGGCTGGAGGCGTGTCAGGAAGACCTAGAAACAATCGAGATAGCAACTTGGTGAACTGCAGCCATGAACAGAAGAAAATGGAGGAAAACAGTTGAGAAACTCCAAGCCATGGGCATTTAAGGCCTCTTGAGCTATATATATATATATATATATATATATATATATATATATATATATATATATATATATATTACTTATTAATACCAAATTATTATTTTCTACCTTTATCCATATTTTTTCACAGATCTGATGATGACCTTGTTGGTCGAAACTAGTTGTCAATTATTCTGATTCGAATACAATAAAATAATTTGTGTGGTACGAGACTTTGAGTTTTCTTTAGTATTACCATTTGACCACATTTGAAAAATGGATGATTCCCAATGTCAAATCGCGTGAGATATATATTCATATTTATCAAAAGATTTTTTTTATGTTGCAATAATTTAAATATTTTAAAATTTCGGTGGATTGCAACAGCTCCTTTATTTCATCACAAATTTTTTCACGTACCTTTCTGCTACCCTATTTTTCTCTTCGTATAGTCACCGACAACAAAGCAACAGAATAACAATTAGACATCTATAGTAGAAAGCTTATGCTTATAAAGTGGTCGCTAACGTTAACGTATGTTAATTTATTTCTTGGAGTTGGCTGGAGAATAAATGTGACAGGAATTATTATTCTTTTTGGATAAATGTTTCAAAGACATCAATTAAACTGTTAGTCATGGTGACGTAGAAGATATTTTATAGGATTGTATGATTAAAATATAATAGGAATACCAATTTCTTTAGCAAAGGTTTTTTAAATTTAGAAGCTATATAAGCAGCCACCTAAAAATGGAAAGTTTACATCTGTAGTGGTCACTTTCTTAGACTAAACTTTCTATAATTTATTTAAAACTTTTATTGTACAAAAAGCTGATAGTTTCATCCTTTAATATTTGAACTAAGACCTTTATTGCTTCATTTTGAAGTTATATATATGCTAAAAACTAATATACTTCTTTGAAGCAAGTCTTGTTAGTTTAAGTGTAAGTTCTGATAGCTAAAATGTTATTTACTTTCTTATTAAATTTTTATTAACCCATAAAAATATACATTTTCTTGAGTTCTAATAGATTTTAAACGTGCATGTTTGAAACAAGAGCTTCTTAAATTCATCTTGTTGTTTTGTTAAAAGTCTGCTCAAATCATTAATTTATTTAACAAGGGATTCTTTTAAATGTACAGGGTGTTAAAAAAAGTGTCACAAAATATGACTTAAAATATGAAGATTTTACTAAACTGATTGTCTTTAGAAAACACTTATAAATTTTAGAGCCAAAAGTCCCATAAAATTGTAGAACCAAAAAGTTTTTTAAAATATTTATTGTCTTTAGCTTTAAAAATATTATTAAGCAAGTTTTAAATACTCAAGTACCAAAAATGAAAGAAATAGACTTCTGAAGTGATCAAATTATTAAAGAGCAATTTAAAAAAGATCAAAAACACAAAAATTTTGCGTGATTAGCAACTGCTGGAGATTTTTTTTTGCTAAATCATCTTAAAGAATTATGTGTTAAACCCACAGCTATCCCTAACACCATAATATTTAATTTCTATTAGGAACGATACTTTTTGTATACCTGAAGTCACGTGAAAAAACAACATCGGCTTCAAGTCCCACAGCACAGATCAATTAACCGAAGGTAATCGATCACGATGGGTGTAACAAATATTTTACAAAGCCTCCTAGAACCGAATCTAATTTCAGTCAACACTTCAAAATTTACTATTTCTAAGGAGGTAATTCGGAACTTGTTATTTTTTAATTATATTCAGTCGTTTATCTTGAGACCTACCTACCTACCTCACAGAGGTGGGAAGTTTTTTGTTCTATTATATGTAGAGAAAGGAAAGAAGGGAATAACAATTAGGTATTTCGTAGTCAGTTAAGAATTTACTTTATCCGCTTGTAGTACGGAAATGAACCCATGAAAAGACAGGAAACATGTCCTTGGCTCACGCCGCAATATCCGGAAAATCCCTATTATATTTCTGCAGCACACGCCAATACGCAGTCATTATTAGATTGCCATTTCTTTAGAAATATGTAAATAACTTCTTTATGTAAATAGTATCAGAATAAAAGTATACTCTATTCAATTTTATAATTGTTTGTACTTAATCCTGCAAATAAATGTATAAAATGAATTAATATAAAGGTTAAAGACAATATCTTATGGAGAACTAGTTTTAATGCTCACTTAATAGTAGTTATAGGGTATAGGTACCTACATCTCCAGTACCTATTTTCAAATGACTTAGTTATTAAACCTTAACATTTAATTCTCAATTAAAACTGGTATGGCATCTAAAATTAATTTGTGAATAACTTTAACAAACAAATTTGTAAATATTTAAGGTTTTCTTTACAATACCTTGCGTATGTAGGTAGACTGGTATCAAAGTTCACCAAATTGGTTGACAAAAAAGTAGGTTGATCAACAATTAAATATTTTGACAATTTATCTTTTGTACTTTTAACTTATATCTTTTATGAGATCAAAACAAAACAACAGCGAAAACTCACATACACTCGTTTTACCAAATACTGTAAAATATTAATATTTCATAATTCAGACAAAAGTGTGATAAAAATTGTCAACAACCTTTATTTTCCTTTAATAATATAAGATTACACCTGAGCGTTCCACAATCCTCTTTTTTTTTGTTGAGGTGGATTATCCCTCTGTCTTCGTCATAGTTTAACATAATTTGTTGCGTTTTCGCTGCTGTTGTGATTTTCTTTCCATTTTTTCCGGTTCCTACAATCTGTAACGTTCATGGCTTTTGCGTCCTCTTCCATGTCATCTAGCCATCTTATTCTTAGTATTCCTTTGCAGCTGGTCCATAATGGCGAAGATTTCTGTTCATGCCAAACGACTGATTGCCTTCTAAGATTCATTATTCTACTCTCTTCTTCTTGGTCTTTCTTATGGTGTCTTTTAGATAACTGAAGGTTTGTACCGCCTTAAACGTATAGTTTTGTGTGATCTTTCTTGTGGCGTTGTCTCTTTCTCACCTACTTCATGTATTTGTTTTATTTCCATTTCGACTTCTTTTGCCTTTTTGTCTACTTTTTCATTTGCATTTATTAGTGCTCTCTTTGTGTTTGCGATCATGGCAAGTTCATCTACGCAGGCTATTATTTGGTGTTCATTTGGGATAATATTTTTATTGTATAGCTTTGCCTTTCTTATGACTCCTTCAAAAATTAAGCTAAAAAATGTCGGGAAGATAAGCGTCTGCTTGCTTTCCTCTTTTATTTATTATTATTTCTTTGAGATGGTTCCATTAAATCTGACTTTCACAGGGGTGGTCTGACTAGTCAGTGTTGGGATCCGAAATTTCTACAGCTCAATTTCTGTTTTATTACTGTGTCGAATGCGCTTTTGAAATCTATAAAAATTACGGGTAGTTCTCTATTGTATTTCCTTGCTTTTTGCACTAAGTATTTGTTCTAATGTATGTATGACGTTAAATGCAGAAACAGACTATTATCACGTCACGTAAGTTCAAGTGACCTCACGGCCATAAAGTGTGCAATGTTGTTTTGTATGGAACGAGAAACCCACTATAGTCACCTCATAAGTATCAAGTCACGTCACAGGCTTCATGTGTGATTTCCCGTTGAAATTTTCTGTGCTTGCACAAATTTTGTATTCGTGAGCTCATAGATTTTAGTAACTTTCGTCTGATTAAGGAAAATAGAAAAAGTTCGGGAACATCAAGTGATATATAATCATAATTAAGTGAATATCGCGATCAACATATTCGCCAAGAAGCTTGAGAGGAGATTGGAAGAGAACTTCATATCTGTCTTTAGTCTAGAGTTTATTGTATTGGCTAGGATCTATAGGCAATATTAAAAAGGGATATTGTTCTATAGTTTGTGTATTCTTCTCGATTGTCCTTTTTATGGGTTGGCACTATAATTCCCCTGTTCTATTCCTCTGGCTACATATTTTGGGTCCATATTTCTTCTATTAGTAACAATATTTCTATATGTAATTGTGATCCTCTATATTTTACTAGTTCTGCTACTATGTAGTCTTCTTGCTATTGCGGAAATTTGATCTCTTTTTGTATTTTTTCTTCTTTAGGTCCTTCGGTTTCATTTCTGTCATGGATTTCTGATCTTTTTTCCTTTTCTTTTATTTATTCTGCGTAGTTGAATAATTCTTTTTTATAATATTCCTCCCGTTTTAAAATATTCCTTCCGCTTAACTAACTATGGGCTTATTCACGAAAAAAATGTAAAGGTAATCCCAGTATAAGTGAACAAATGTATAAATCAAATACCTAGTAGAAACATTATCTATTACCGTACTTAATTACACATCAAAAACAAGCAGAATCCATTTTTTAAGTCTCGTAATTGTATATTACAAAAAAATAGTGAATCGTACAGTGTACTTGAAACGTACTCGCTAGTAACGGAAGCTGTTCATTCACAATTATTAACCAACATCCGGTACCTCTTTTGTCTTAGTTATCATTTATTTAAACACCTACACATCACGTAGGAATGAATGTAATTATTCAATTCATAAAGTAACAGCCATTATGCCTACTACCTATATCCTTATTATTGTGTATACCAGAGAGTAAAGGGACCGTTTTTATACCTATATTAAAAATAATATTTTTTACGTTATATATCTTCTACCCATAAGGATCTTAAATTCAGGCTCATTTACACTAAACAATCAATTAAGTTGACACTCGAAACGCGATAAGTACAAGAAACAATGGATGAGTCTAGATGATCTGCCTTTCACATTCCACTAACTAACTAATAAACTCAACGGATATCTAAACGTCTTAATTTTGAAACACCACCTAACGATTAGTTTAACTTTGTTTGCTCTGGCTAGAGTTCCAGCAGCGCAGCATGGTTTTCAGTTTCAGTTATAAAATATGTTATTCTTTTATTATGCCTTTAAAAGCTTCTTTATTTTATAACGATCTAAGGTCACAAGCTAATTAATTCTCACTAAATAATAATCATCTGAAAATTACTAAAAGACAATGAAGTAACAAAACCAAGTATGTTTTTAATGGACATCATCTTTGTGTACTCTTTTTCTTATTTAACTTTCATTATATAGTCATGAAATATGCTTTATAATATGAACTTAGCAATATTTAAGTAAAATGAATTTCAACCTCTATTAAGCCACCGATAGAAATAAAGTTTAGCACTGTAGACACGTATCTTGCGTAAGTAAATTTTGGTATGTTACGAATTTCTAAACACTGTACAAAAAAGCAAGTAGGTACAACCACAACGTCCAAATTGAAAATAAGTATTCTGTTTCGGGCAACATTCGATTGATCTCATTCTTATCTAAATTTTTCTAACATTGAAATTCACAACTGGTATAACAGTTGAGTAATCTACTCAACAGGTATAACAGTTGAGTAGATTCCCAATTGTAGGTATAAAATGGGTAGGTATTGTCCAAAGTTCAATTTTCCAAAAGTTGACAAAGTCCAATTATTCAAAAGTTTCAAATGTCCAAAGGGCCACAATCTAACATTATTTTTTTACAAAGTTTCTGTGTTAAATGCACTAAAAGCTCAAATTTATTAATATAAAATTTAAATATTTTGACTGGATGAACAGGCACGAATAAATTTATAATGCTGGACAATGAAAGGTTGAAAAGATCTATAGTAAGATAAAACAGACAGGGAGCATCAATAACGAAGAAATTGGAGATCATTTGTTAATCTATGAAGCAGAATAATTAATTTTGCAGCAGTATTTAAGATATGGTTTTGTTTGAGATTTGTAGACAATAAGAATGATGAAGGGAAAGACTTTTTTTGAGGTAACAGCAACATGACAATCCTTAAGTTTTATTTTGATTCTAGTTCTAAGTGGGTATACCATCAAAAGCTGAGATGTAACTTATGCTTATAAGATTGTCTACTTTTATACTTAGACAACATTTAACGTATTTCTACATAACAAAATGATTATTATATTTAGTAAAACTTTGGAACATTTGCTTTAAAAATAAAACTAGCCTGTAGTTGTAAAAATGCTCCTACTAAACTAAAGTTACGATACTTCGAGCACATGGAGAAAATGTGTGAAAGTGGCCCCAATATATGAATAACTTAATCACATGTGACGAGTCGTGGATCTTTGAGTATGATCCCGAGACAAAGAGGCAATCTTCCGAGTGTCTCTTCGCCCAAAAAAGGGAAGACTAAGTAAATCCAAAGTGAAAACGATGCTCATTCTCTTTTTAAACATCATACGCGTCGTCCACCATGAATTTGTTCCTCTTCGACAAAAAGTCAACGCCAAGTTTTACGTGGAAGTGCTCAAGAGACTCAAACAAAGGGTCAATCGGATCCGACAAGACATCGCAGCCGACTGGAAAATGCACCACGACAACGCCCCAACTCACACTGCCTTTCTTGTGTACAGCTACCTGACCAAGGCCGGTATCCCAACACTTCCGCAGCCGCACTACAGCCCAGATGTAACCCCGGACTTTTTTTAGTTTCCTCGCCTGAAAAGGTCGATAAAAGGCAAGCATTTTGAGACAACAAAAGGGATCCAGGCTACTCCGGAGAATGCCTTCCGAGATGCGTTCAATGCTTGGAAATCGCACTGGCAGCGCTGCATCGACGTAGTCCTATTACTTTCCGGACAAATCCTGTACATGTCTTAATTTTGTAATCTTCGTTATAATTTATGGATAGTTTTGTAAAACGAAGCTATTATCGCTAGGTTTAGAGAAGATTTTGCGACAGAAAATAAAAAAAAGGGTGTTCGTTTCCCTTGGCCCGTTGCTTCCAGTTTCGAATGGCAAATATTTGTGAAAAAAATTAGTTAGAACGTATTGACTCTTTTGCTATAACGAAATCTTTGAATGCTTTACTTTATTAACTAATTGGAATTGAAATTTCCAAAAATATTGAGAATCCTGTATAAGCTGTTCAAAAATATTTTGGAGCTACCACTGTTAATATATATGCCCAAGTTTTTGTCGTCTAAACATTGAGACTGAAACTGGTCAATTATCTTTTAAACTGTGACAACTTTAATCTAATTAGGAATAGATGGGCCACCAAGCGTAACTGATAAAAGTGTCGCGATAACCTGTATCGGTAATGGTTTTGCTCTCATCCAAATTTATGGGTGCTTGGCTCCCTCGTGTATTTTAAACAGAGAAAAGGTGCGCAAGAATAAAAGTTTTATCTTTCTTATATGCCTACCTACCTAGAATATTCTTTATAGTTATTTAAAATTTCACTTTGTTTTTATTCACCTTCCTGATGTGCCGTATGAATTATTTTCGTAACAACTCGTACTGCAAGTCCTTGAAATGCAAACGGTGTAATATCAAACTAAATATAGTCTCTTTCCACCTGCTCTAACTATAGAAAAAACAGCCGGTGCTTCTTTAAGTTGGTAGACTCAGCGAAGCGGAAATTAATGAAGGCATTTCCGCCACGAGCCAACTTTAGATGCTTTGCGCAAACACGCTACTCAAGGGAAACTAGAAAACACCTGCGTCTGAAATAACATTAACAAAAGCACTATCTATAGGTAATATTATATTCGAATACTCTAAATTTTAATTAACAATATGAGTTTTCTTTTGTTTTACAAGACTATCTAAAGGACAGGTCTCCATCAAGTTCTTTAAACAATTTTTTTCTTATCAACTCAAAAATATGTATTTTTATATTTTCATCTTATGTTTGTGCCCTTGTATCTATTAAGCTGCTACTTTCGGTTGTGTTTTCTGTTTTCTTGGTGTACCTACCCATCCAAACCTGGTTCGGTGTGTGGGCCATTATTATCCCGTACATCATTCATTTATTTTATTGTAAAAAGTCATTTTATAAAAATATTTTCCCATGTATTTATTTATAGTTGAACAATACGTTTCGGATATTTCAAATTAGCCAGACAAAAAGTCCACGGTACCTAATTACACGTAAAAGATGCGAGAGTGTCAGTCAACAAATAAATGAGTCAAGACATCAATTTGAAGCTTCTAGGGTCGGTTAATATAGATTTCTTTAAGGTGGCAATAGTGTAGGTGGTCTGTTTGTAAATTAAAATTCGATTCGCTTGATGGCTTGTTTTATTGTTTGTATTCAATTTCATGAGATTGATGCGTTCTAAGATGAGATATGTAAGCAGAGATTTGAATTAATGTAGCTGTTTAACTCAGTTGAGATTATTTTCATTAAGTTATGGAAAAAGCAAAAATAAGTTTATTTTACGATAAAATGCAAAAAAGTAAACAAATCAAAAGTATAAATTTGTTAGAAATGTTTTGGATAGGGTCCCATCGTAAATGTGTGCAAAAGTGTTTTTGGGTAAAGGACAGATATGTGCCAACTGTTACCACGGGCACACCTTGCGTATACCCATCCTGATATCCGCTGTGTTTGGTCGGGGGTGTAAAATAATATAGAGCACGCGTTCCTTTAGGCAGATGGCGTCTAACAAAAGCACCGGGTAGTATCAAATAACTTCTGATAATTCAAACACCTGGAGGAACTGTCTGTATCTTTTGTCTCATTTAAGACCGCATATTTGTATGTATTTGAAAGAAACAATATCATGCTAAAGTTTACTGTAATCATACTAATATATTTGTCAAATATTGATACAAATGTGTTAATTTCAATTAAACATAGTTTCTCTACTTAGTTTAGAGAAGTCTATTAAAAATTAGACCAACAGTTCCTTTAAAAAATGAATATCTTTTTATTGCAAATTTTTCAACTTCATCGATATAAACAGTTAACTAAAACATAAAGTGTCTATTCTTCGCATCTTAAAAAAAGATTCTGGTGGCTTAAGGAAACGTGTCAAATAGGAATGCGTGAGATTAACAAATTGAAAGACACCGAAATTCCCATAAATAGTCGAAAAAAGAACTGCCGTCATTCTACCTGTCACGATTATGGGTAGATTATAAATAAAGGGTACTTTTTCAAGGTAGTGAGAATTTCTCACGGATAGAAGTCTTTAAAGCTCGTGCTCTTCTGTCATTTTAAGAGATTAACCAGATCACTGGAATGTAATTAGAAAGCTACCTGATCTTATATTAGAAAAGAAGCAGGGCGAATCGCTAAATTCAATATTTTATGGTATAGCTTAGAAAAAAATGCAAGTGGACAACTTTTATTTAACTTTTCTTTTTCTTTTTTATTTCACATTTCAAAATGTTTAATGATAAAAAATATAGTAAAAGTATTTATTTTTGTTAAAATTACATCTATATGTGTATTTACAATAAGGATTAAATTTGTATGCTCCTGAAAATATTTTCTCCCGCATTTTATCAACAACTTACTAAAGTAGCGAACCTTCAGAGTAAAATTACAACACATCTTTTCACAACAACACCTTTGTAAATGGTATTCCCCAATGTACCACACTTGTAATTGCTATTAACTGTCTATAGTCGGGCCGTTCAAAAGATGGAATGATCACAAGACAAATGTACTCCTTTACTTCGGCCCACAGTTTATATCATCTCTGGTATGAGTACAGTCTAAACTGTCCTTCGTTTATTGCAGTTTAGAAGGCGTTACAATGTAAGATTAAGCCGTCCAGATGCCCGTATTCACTGATCACGCGTCCTTGAATTCCATCTTTTGACTATAGTTTCCTCAATAGATGATTCAATTAAGAGTATATATGTTGACGATCTTGTCATTTTTTACAGCTCTGAGTCAATTGATGATATTGAAGAGCAATTGCAAACAAACATCAATCTAGTCAACAACGCTAAACAAAATGGTTTATCTTTTCTCAATAGCATTTTTGTAGACTACTCTTAACCCATAAGAGCATCGAATTGAACAAAAAGCTTCAATAAAATTACTATACCCTATACCCCGGCCGCTGAAAAGATGGAATTCAAGGATTCTTGATCAGTGAATACGGGCATCTGAACGGCTTAATCTTACGATGTAACGCCTTCTAAACTGCAGTAAACGAAGGACAGTTTAGACTGTACTCATACCAAAGATGATATAAACTGTGGGCTGAAATAAGGAGTACATTTGTCTCGTGATCATTCCATCTTTTCGACAGCCAGACTATAGATGTCATTCTTAACTTGTTGACTACTCTTAACCCATAAGACCATCGAATTGAACAAAAAGCTTCGATAAAGTTACTAGATGTCATTCTTGACAGCAAAAAAAGAACACATCAGTCACCTAAATCAAATGTAAAAAGACCCTGAATGTCCTCAAATCTATGGCAAGCTTAAAATGGGGTAACGATAGTCAATGTTTAATTCAGTTTTATAAAACCTACATTCTATCTAAAATTGACTGTAGACTAAAAACACAGAAACAACTTCATTCTATCCAGCGGACTACTCTTCAAACAGCACTTGCTGTTTCAGAACTAGTCCCTATCGATCCCTCTGTGGTGAATCATCCACTGTTCCCCTCAAGTATCAAAGAATAAATGTTGGGGTCATACTCTTTGAAAAAAGCTGTTAGTCAGAGCATCATATTCATGATCTGATATTAGAAGATACTTGTGACACCAACGCAATATACTCAAATATAACTAATAACAACAATTTCTAAACCATTAAGAGTTCAATAAAGACAAATGATGGAAGATTCCTTAAGAAAAGTTCCTGAATTAATAATCAAAATACTCAAATAATCAAACTTGACCTTAATGTTGTACCTAATATTGCCTAAAATTGTCTTCATACATTTTTTGGCACATCCTTATAGTCTAAATTTTAAATATAGGGTTAATACCGTTCGCATGTTTTATTTAAACAAAGTATGGCCATTTTGTTATTATAAAATATGCAATATATCGACCTAGCAGGGGGTATCCTGGACCAGAATGAGAATTTAGGAATTCAAGCTATTAGGTCCAAAAAAATATATTTGCTGGATATCCAATAGCACCGGCGCTGCTTGGACACGTCTAGATAAATAATTGTTAAATGTGTAAGATACTATAATGCCGGTGTTCATGTAACCCCTCGAATAGTTTAAAAATTATTTTTCATCCTATGTTTTGACTGTTTATTCTCAATTTTACTGCCGTTTACGGACAAAAAATATATTATCTCTAATAAAAACAATTGAGAACATGATTTTATTTTAAAAAATTCGAAAAGAGGTTGACCTTAAAGGCCATCCTTGCAACTTCCCGCTAGTTTTAACCGCAAAGCTATAGTAACGTGACGTATTTTGACGTTTTTGACTTTTTTTGAAATGTTTAAAAAGCCATATCTTTTTAACGCGTTACCATTTTGATGTTCAAGATGGCATTCGACGCAGTTTTTTGAGACCTAAAAACGTTACCGCGAGTGCAAAATCGGTTAGTCAAAAAATCTCTAAGTTATTGAAAAACAAACACTTTTTTTGAAATTTTTCGACAACGATATCTCACGAACGAATCAACCGATTTTAATTTGCAAAACGGCATTCGACGTGGCTTTTTAAGCTTAAGAGCTGATTGGGTTATGAAATTGATCGATCCAATAGCCAAAAAGATATGCCCAAAAAACATAATTTTTACCAATTGTTTTTTTCGGTTATTTTGAAATTTCTCGAAATCTACCGGCTCGAATCGGTTCAAACTTACAGGGAATCTAAGTTAGATGGAACTCATTGGAATGCTTTTTATTTCTTTCCGATCGGTCAAGCCGTTCAAAAGTTATAAGAGGTTTACATACATCCACACACACATTCACACGTACATACAGACATACAGACACCCTCGTAAAAATAGTCAGGGGAGGTTCCTAAGACCTCAAAACGTTGAGATCCGATGAAAACTCGATTTTCGAAAAACGGGGTAAAACCAATAACTTCCCGATTTTAAAAAAAATTTTAATTTTTTTTAGCGGGAAGTTAAAAATGAACATCTTATGGATTGAAAACTTTATCAGCGTGCTGTCATCAAAAGGTGATCAACCATCTTCTGAATTTTCGCAACGGTATGGATCTTTAATGTCATTATGGCAAAGGCCACAAATCCACATGAAATATTTAGTGCATTGGACATTGGATCCAGATAATTTTTTCTTTATCCTGCTTTCACCTGCTAGGTACATTGTTAAGATTTGGCTTTTCTTCGCCGTGATTTGGAACCGGAGCTTTGGAACCCGTAACACCAGAATATGTTAACGGGCCAAGCTTAACAATTACATTAGAAGGCGCACATCTACCTTTGTAAGTGGGAATCCCCATTTGGCTATCGAGCCAAGAATAGTTCCTCCTGGAAGTCTTAGTATCGTTTTGACCTAGACGTTCGTACGCAAGTTCTATAATCATAATAAGAAGAGAACACTACTAGACAAATAATAAAATTCCGCTCCAAAAAATAAAAAAATAACCCCGTAGTGGATAAGTAGCCCCATTTTACGATAGCGGATCTAGATAAATTCCCTCTTTGTTTTAAGTTTTATGTAATACCGAATTCTTCGTATGTCTTTAATTTCTAACTTTTATTACAATTGAGTTTTGGATCGTATATAAAAAGAAACTCTGTTTCAAGCAGTTGTATTTAACACTACTTCTACTTATATTACATAAAACGATATGGTTCCATCTTTGAACCATATTATATAATAATACCTAAATTAAAATTATCAATTTGATGAATGAGTGTTGTAGGCTATAAAAAATTACTAACTCTAAACGAACAAGTCTTTTGTAGATATAAGAGTTTGGAGAATCGTTGTGTAAATACGAAAGTATTTGGTTCAATCCCAACTAGGAGAAATAGGTATCTTTTTAGTTTACTTTCGGGTAAAATGGGTTTATATAAACAAATAATTTGGAATGTTAATACCTTTAACTGAAAGAAATTGCGAACTCGAAACCAAATACGTTTTTGACTAATCTCACGATTTCAGTTTCTGGATAAGTCATATTTAAAAAAAGTTCAGTAGGTACCTACCTACCTACTTTTGGCTAATAGAATTATCTAATAAAATCTTTTGAGATAGGTGCATATAATCGTAAAAAAATCAAGACTAATTTGCAAATTAACGCACATAAAATCCAGTGTAGTTTTATTATAACATTAACTAACCTTAGAACTTTTACGTTATTTTTAAACAAAACAAACTTTATGTAGATCCCACTAAAGAGGCGCACTAATTACTTATCAATAATTCAAGTAATTTCACTTAACTATAACACTAAAAGACAATTTCTTTGAAGTGCAACATGAAAGTAATTTTTTTCACACACTTAAAGATTTTTGTCACCTCTACTTGATAAAATCATCATAATTAAAATCAAAAATTATTTTAATTATAAAGTTGGGGGGTTAGCAAATTGTCTTTAGATAACAAAACAATGTGACAGTTACGTACATTACGTAGTCCTGATAAACCAAATATTTTGTATTAGAACTACCTACTGGTCTCTTGCTAATCGGTTCATATATTTTTTATATTAATTGATTGATTGATTGATTGATTGATAAGCATACATTCTTTTAAGAATTAAAAAAATGTCTAAAATTTACATATTAGGTATGCATTACTCCAACTAGACAATAGCAGGTTCGCCCTTTTATTAACATAATCTATATACCAGTAACATAACAATTATTAATCGTATACAGCAATACCTACGTATTAAAATAATAATAAAAATAAACATACTCATAAAGGTAATTGATCTAATTTAAATTTTAATTTAGAAAATAAAATTGCATTAAATATTTATCTAGAAAAGAACAAATCAAAAGATTTGTGTCCCGCCTTCAATCCCACTTTTGTGAGTCTTGTTCGCTATTGGTCAAATACAAGTGTTTAATTTCAGATAAGCGGCACGGAACATTGAAATATACAGTAAGCCGACAGAATTACCCATAGTTTCTCGTTGTCTGCTTCAGTGAAATAATAGTTCATTCTGTTCTGGAGGGGACTAAATGCACGTTCTATGACCATGCGGAATCTACTTCAGTTCTGTCAATTTCTCGCAGTCAGTAGTTTTTAAGAAATTGGTTAGGTTAGAAGTGTGTAGTGTTTTGAGTTGTTGGTTTGATAATTGACGTTTGTTTTTATTTTGGTTTTTTGGCCGTGTTATTGTGATAGATCTTGCTTGTGTGTTGGAATATGGGTAAGTTTTCTATAAATTTTTGTAGTTACATATTGATCGTAATTGTGACACTCTGTGAAATACACTGTACTACTTACATAAAAGTTTCTACTATTACTTCTTAACATTGAAGGGAAAACTAATGCCTTATTTTTATTTATGTAGTTAGTTTATAATGCCTAAATTTTCCCTTTAATTTATTTATCATCTATGAGTGGCAAGTAGTAAATATCTTTGTTTTTCGGCATCAAACACGTGAAGTAATCAGTAATAATAATTAGATAAAATAATAGATTTTTTAACAATAATGTATTATACTAGAAACTGTATACCTACTTATTGGTATTTAGAGCACTACATATTTCACTGAGTTATTGGCAGAAAGAAATACAGTAGGTTATTTAAACTATTCAAAATTTATGAAACGTTTTTGATATTCAAATTCCCACAATAAAGAAATAAATATTAATAGAGCATTTTGACGATTTTTTAACGTTTCACATGGAATGATATCCACGAATTTTTAAATTGTGTGTTTTTAAAATGAACTAGATATTCTAAAAATTCAAAAATATTTTTTCTAAATTTAAGTTTTTCGTGGAAATTTTGGTAGACATTTCATTTTTAAAAAATTGCTATAATTTGCAAAAAATAAAAATGAATTAAAATTAGAGCAATTGATCCATTCCCACAGATTGAACCTATAAATCTATGTAGGTAATTAACATTTTAAATACGAACGCTTAAGGATAAATCAAAATAATTGTATTCAACTTAATTTTTTTTATATTAAGAAATGTGGTAATGCAAATAATCGTTTTGGTTAAAGAGTCTTTGAAGTAAACTCCTTACCTGTATCGTACTTTTATTACTGAATTTTTGTATCATAATAGTAGGGAAAGAAAATACTCAACTATTTAAATATTTATGATATATAAGTAGATTTATAACTGACATATTACTCAAATAATTCATGAAATTAACTACACACTTTAGAAAAAAAATTAAAGAATGTAATATTTAAATTGTTACTTAAAAATGGAAACAAATACTACTAAATTTAATTTTCATATTGTTTATTAAAGCGAAATTTTTAATCTGGTTCGAAGTGCAACAGAAAAATCGTCACAAAAATGAGTAACGGAACTTTAGTAGGTATCTCCTTTCCTGTCTTTTTCCCTGCTTCTACTTTCGATTACACCAAGCAAGCGCCTATTATGGAAACGTGTAATGCCTCGTGTATCTTGTTGTCGGTAATTTTAGTCTACTAATTTATGATTTAGTTATATACAACTGGAAAACACTGTTAAAAACAAAATATATGACTTTATGTGCTAGAGATATTAAAACTTCGCTCTCATTAAAATTTACTTACTTTGACATATTTTTTGTGAAAATATCTTCGGCTTTGTTTCATGTAAAAATGAAATTATTTTTTCTCGTTTTATAATTGATAATATCAATTTGAATTTCCGTTGATTTTACTTTAACCTACGAGTTGAACGTGGAAAATATGTAACAAAGTTAACTTATATATAGGTATATTCTGAGAGTTGGTATGGTAAGAATTTTTTAGCATTATAACTGGTAAACATTTCGTTTTTGTATTTTCATTCTATAATAGTATGTAGTAGTGAATGTAGTCTTCTTTAAAAACAAGTCTCAGCATGTTTATTCTTCCCATTTCGTTATAATGTCAAATACCTATATCCTATATGAGGTTATTTTCTTGGGGTAGGTATATTTTTGTTAAAAGGATTTTTTATAATCAGAAAATTATCTTATGTAATTATTTATTATTCTAAAATGGTTTCAATTTTATTACCTATTATACATACTTTACATCAAAGAAGATTCATACCTATATGTTCGTTTTAATTTCTTTTTATTTAGTACCGCTATAATAACATCATAAATTATGCGGTGCTTAGTATGGTTATATCAGGAATCTGTATGTTTGTAAGTTTGTATAATTTCTTTCTTAATAAGGCAATGCTACTACATCACTAAGACCGTGAATGTGAATATATCTTTTTTTATAAATCAGAATCTTATATATAAAGACATATTCATGAAAATCACTATTAATTAAAGTTCACCCTGTACCCGTTACTATATCTACATTTAGAGTCATAGGTAGTAAATTAAATTCAACATTTACTCTGTAAAAACGTCAACGTACAAGGTGTGTCTTTGTGTATTCCATCATTAGTAATTGAAAAAGGCGTGTGAAAATGTTCGTAGATAATGAAGAAACTTAAAGTAGGTAAATATATAAACAATAAAATCTTAAAAAAATGAATGTTCTCAGGCTAAGTAATATAATTGAGTAATTTAGAAACGTAGGTTTCTGTATAATTGTTTATGATATGTATAAATTTTTTAATTTATTAAGGGAGTTTCTAATATATACATACATGGAATTTTGAGCTAAAACGTTAAATATCTAAAAAAATATTTATCACTTAAAGTTACTTGATTAAAAAAAATTTTCCCTCTACTTTCTGCCAAAGGACGTCTTGTAAATAAATGTTTAACCTTTAATTCAATAATGAACCTCTGAGAACAGCATTATTTGTATGTGCAATGTTGAAATATGTAGTACATATACGATAAATGAAAATTTGCATTGAAAGTCTTTTATATAGGTATGAGATTTTTTCAGTTGGTCAGATTCAGGTACTTACTTGTTTAACACGATTATTTTCTGCTAAAATATTAAGTTTCTGTGAGACACCTTCATATTATCTTCTGGTTCCCCCTTATCCTTTGAACCTCCTGATTGTCTCTTATGCCCCGACTACACGATCCGTCTTGCTTGCGCAGTCCATTATTGTGCAGGTATAACTGCACAAAAAAAAACGGAAAACTGTGTAGTCGCCAGATGTGCAGTTAACTAAGTGCAAACTGGACTGTGTAAACTTCCTAGTGTTTTGAGAACTTTTTTGACGAAGTTACCAACAGAATAGTTATTTGTGACACAAGGACGGAAAATGACACTTTGCAAGAGCGAGTAAAGTTGTGTAGCCGAGGTGCGTAGCACCGAGGCGAAACATTACGAGCACTTGAAACATTTTTCGGACGTGTAACACACACTATTTTTTGGTCCGACCAATTTTTAATATTTTCAAAAGTTCAAAAACATTTTACTTTGTGACACAAGTTTAGGTGTTTATTTACATCTATTGCACGATTAAAAGAATTTGTAATAAGGATAAGGAATGATTTTCTGATAATCGATTTCAAGATCCTTAATTTTTATACATACGTATAATAAGCAGCACAGTAAAAATTGTTATATTAAAAGTATTAACATTAATATCTAATAATTTTATATAAAAATAGTAGAAACTATGCACTATTATAGTTCAATGAGCAAAAATAAAATCGAGATATGTATTTTCATAATCGAATGATAAGTAGTTGTAAATTGACATAAACGTCAAATTTAAAATAAAAGTTGTGAGAGAAATTAAATATAAATTAGAATCCTGCTTACCTTTAGAAAAAGTTATTAGTTTTGTATATTATAGGCCATTTTTAAATAAATTTAATTAAAATTTATATTATTCATTATGTATTTGTGATGACTCATAGCGCCATTTCTTTAGATAATCTAAAAGGTACTTTGCCGGCCTAGGCCGGAAAATGTCATTTTCCGGACGATTTTGAAGTAATTATAATAGTATTGTTTCTGGACGGAGGACCAAAAAAGATTTTTTTAGTAAGAGCATTATTTTATTGTTTACTGTTTCACAATGCTGACAACGATTTGTAAAATTCTTAGGTTGCGCAGTCCAATTTTCTTATGTAAACGATTGTACACGCACGCTCTTACCTATACAAACTGGTTTGTACAGGCATACGCACAGACAAGACAGAGCGTGTAGCCGGACGTTATATATTAAAACCGTTTAGATTTATAAGCTCTCATATTCTGTTCTCTGGAAAACAGATTAGAAACTAATCATTTTATTATCTATCTATTTTTGATTCCTCAGTAAACCAAATATAAACCAGAGATCTTTGTTGAGTACTAATCAACCAGCTCTATCTGGGTTAGTGTATTTCACTTGTAATTGATCGAAATCCTAATAGCATAAAGAAATATTTTTCAATATGAAAATTTTTTGTGTTGATCTTTTCCCTAAGATTTCCTTTTTTAGTTCTGGAGTTCTTTGTCCAAAAAGTTATAATCTTTTTGAGGATTTTTTAGTTTTTGATTATTCACATGAATTTTTTACCAGCTGGTATACGTATAAATCACTATATTGAGAGAATACCTTATAGAAGCCATATAAACGACATATTTTGATCTAGAAGTCTTCTATATTACATATTACAATAAAGTACGTTTACTCTACCTATTATATATAAACAGTGATCATCCACTACGAGTATCTTTAGCAGAGAGCAGAAGGTCTCATTGTTTATTTTATGTTTCATAGGTACTCCCTTAAAAGGAAAGCCAAGAGCACTTACACTTATTTTTGTACCTTTATTTAGATACACTATCTCAATTATCATATTTTACAAAAACTTTATTATTACAAAACCAACATTTACACACATACTTATCTTAGGTCTAAGGAATGTTTAATCTTCGATTGTTAGTATTCTATATAAAGCGGGCGCCGCCTAACACACATTTTTATTTTCCCCAAGGTGAATTGATTTGTCTGGTAATTTCTGATCGTCTATTGAGCTCGTTGCTGGTGTAAACGGATCTCGTTTGTGATTGTCCACGTTTAGAACCCGAGGCGTTCTGCAGAAAGTGAAACGGTATGTCCGGTTGTTCTAAGTCATTCGAATCAATATAGAAATAGGTATACATGAATGTGCAGAACCGGCATTTACAAAAATTATACCTGTACCAAATGCCAATTAGTATTTCAGTAATAGTTTACACGTTTTCTATCTAATGTTCTCACTTAAGTTAAAAACGATGTAATAAACTATGATAAATGTATAGAGAAAATTCTGTTGTTTCCTGTATTAAAAAGCTTTCTGTTATGGTGTGTTAAAAAAATTGCGGACAATGTAATCATTCCGCGTCGCCGCTGCTGGTTAAACGCGTGTAATGACATTAACCTCAAGTTGTGGTGCAAATAAAAGCAGAGACAAGGCTCGTAGTCGTGGGAACTTAGCAGCGACCAGGTCGGGCTGGTCGGCGTGGGCCTTGTTGGCCCCAGCCCACGCAATCGACCCACAGCACCGCTTTCCAGATATCTTTGACTATTGTAAATAGTCTAAAATGTTATGTGATTTGTTTAAAAAACAATTTTACCCTTATAATGTTTTAGGCAGTATGTACCAAGAGAAATATTACTCAAACAATTTAATGAATAAAAAAAATTGTACTAATGTTTCTTAGAGTTAGATCAACACTTAAGTCGTTAGATGCAGAAGGAAGGTTTATATAAAAGAAATTATCAAGTTATTTGTTCTCTATGTTAGTTATATCCCGTAGTTTGATACGCGACATAACTTCATCGCTAACACGCTGTTAAGTCAACTTCTAGATACTCTAATAGAAAAGGTTTTTTTTTGGCCTCGAAACAATAATTTGAAAGTATACGCAGCTGTATTAATAAAATAATTATTAAATATTCTTCAAGCGTACTTCATTAAGATACTAAGTCCTTTGAACTAGGAAATATCTAGAAGGACTAATTAGACTCGTTACTAACTAATTTTGCTTTAAATATCTAGGTTCATATGTTAAGTTCTTAAAAAATGAAACGAAATATAGGCTGTGTAATGAAGAGACTTCAGACTTCACTATCTTCATTTGTACACTGAAAAATGATGAAATTGATCATTTTAATCGTTATTTTTTTTACTTACTAAATTGAAACATATACAATATTATAAAACATCTAATCTGTTTCGTCAGAAATATAAGTATGGTTTTTGGATCAAATCTGATGAGTTTTGGCGAATTTTTTGTAGCTACCCTGTTTAAATTGACTTATTTAGTTGACCAGAGGATCAAAACAAGAGATATTATCTGATTATTTCAAATACAGTGCTTCGATAAGTAATAAAATCCTGATAGATTGGATAAAAATATGACACCACAACTGGAAACTGCTTTACGCAGAAGCTAATGCAATTAGCTATAAAATTCCATTATCACTGTGAACCAGAATTCAGATATGAAAATATACAGTGGAAACAATTACAATTTCAAAACAAAACTTCTGTAGTAAACTATTTTGGGTTTTGAGATCTCTCATGGGATTTCTGTGGTTTAAAAAATGGTCACCTCTTTTTTCCGCTCAATAATTTCAAAAAGCCTAACCTGGTTTGATATATAAAATATTCACTTTCCACTTGTCCCCTTGATTAACACATTCATTAATAGGGAGCAGTATAATTTAATTGCAGAAAGGTTTTTATAAATTGGTTAAACGATGAAAATATTGCTACAATGGGGATTTCATTTATAAGAGTATTTATGTAGGTATTGGTTAAATGATGAAAGTTTTTGATCTGTGGTACAGAATATCTGTGAAAAAATAGCTATTTATATAACTAGTTGCAAAATGAAAGTGTTTTTTGCACTAGATGTGAAGTTCTTATTAAAACAATGCATCTGTATTACTTAGATACCTTACATGGTTCTATTTTATTGGTTCTCTGGCATCTCTTTATTTGCATATGAAAATTTCTAATAAAATTTTAAAAAATTGATTTCACTTATTGGCTGACGTTTATTGCGATTTGAAGGAAAGGTATTTGTTCAAAATATGGTTAGTCTGTCAGTCGCTGTTTTGTAATATACCGGTTTCGATATTGATTTCTACTAGCAGGATTGTTGCTGGCGCCTTCAGGAATAAAACATGCAGCACACAAGTTACAATACGTAAACATCTGTATAAAATAATAAAATATATAGTTACTTGAATTTATGTAAATATTCCAAATTTTACCGGTTATAAATTATGAATTTAACAAAGAAACTCTCAAAGTTGACAAAGAGATCTGAAAATATTCAATTGAACACATTTGGTATATACGATTCAGAATAACTATAAAAATTAGAATTTGCATAGTTGTAAATTTATAAATTGGCATCTGTTTCTATTTGTTATTTTATTGCAGCATAGAGCGGTTATAGCCAAATAGACCTTCTCATAAAATTCAGTTTTTATTTTTATATCGTAACGGCCAATTTCGAACTTATGAATAAATACCCTGTTAATTAGAAATATTGCCGATAATAGTATATTACATACCGAGGTGGAAAGTAGGTACCTACTACATTTTTCTCGAGAGAAAAATGGTACCCCCTACGAGGTATGTATACTATTTTATTCACAATAGTTTAAAAATAATATGATGAAATTAATAAATAAAGTAATCAATTATGAGAAACATTAATTTATTTCAGACAAATCTTCATGTCTAGTAATCAATGAAAAATTGAACAGTGAAATTTATTTCTATTATAATTCGTGGTTTATTCTTTTTTTAATTATTGAGAGTATTGCAATTATGTCCTACAATGAAGAAGATTGTACACCCCCAGAAATTCGTGAGGCTGCACAAGCGGTGACATTAAATCTTTTACCTGACAAAAGTAAAAAAATGTATGAGAAAACGTACGAAATTTACCACGAGTTGAAAAAGGAGTTCAAACCGGAACTTCTGAAAACTGCTCATTGGCTTATTTTCCCAATATTGTTGCACAAAAAAAAGAAACCTTCCACCCTTTGGTCCATTTATTCAATGCTAAAAAGTATCAAAATGTGGGTTATAAACCTAAAAACTCCAGTGTATTTAAAAAACAAGGAAATGAAACATTTTTACAAGATGCACCTTTTGATTTTCTTCCTCAGAAGGTATGTATAGCTTGCAAATTATCACCCACATGTATTATTTCATTCATAAATCTTTTAAGTTGCTTTAATAATTGGCATCACTGGCGCTTATCGAACTGATGAACTATTCAAAATGAAAATAGATCATGTGGATCTACAAAAAGAAAAATGTGTCATTGTTATTCCTGACACAAAAACACATCAGTCGAAAACTTTTGTTATTAACAAAAAAAATACCAGAATATACTAACCTTCGAAAAAATATATTCTGCAAGTCAGGCAAGGAAAATTAACAATGCAGCCATTAGGACACAATTCTGTGGCTGAATTTCCCAAAAAAATGCTTCAAGATTTGCTAAAGCTAAAGGTCTGATAATAAATCAAGCCAAAACCAAATTTATGGTATTAAAAAGTGGATCAGGTCTCAGTGATGCAACAACAGAATTAAAACTAACAACAGAATATTGTTTTCAAAAAGTAGATAGTTTTAATTATCTGGGGGTTACCATTACAAGCAGTGGAGATGAGAAGGAGGAAATACAGGTAAGAATAGCCAAAAGCATGAAATGTATGGGAAGTATGTTGCATATTTTAAGATCAAAGAATGTCTCAAGAAATACCAAAAAAAGAATTTACAAAACCATAATAAGACCAGTAGTATTGTATGGATCTGAGGTGTGGAAACTAAAAAAAGAAGGCTTTGGAAATATTCGAACGGAAAGTATTACGAAAGATATATGGCGGAAAAAATACATGACGGTGGGTAAGGAGAACTAATGACGAACTACAAAAGAACCATCAATAACAAACATAGCCAGGGTTCAAAGGATGAGATGGTTGGGCCATTGGGCAATGAGAGACCGACAAAGCAAGTTTTGTGAGAAGGCATAAGAGGGAGACGTAAGCGGGGCAGACCACGAACGAAATGGTTAGATGCAGTAGATAGTCAGGGAGCAAAGGGGGGTTCCGTGGCCGATTGAGGTCCTTACAAGCAGCAAAGTTTTTTAAATGTATTTTGACTCGCTGAATCCGAATATTCAACCTTCCTTTTGACCAGTTGCCTTGGAAATTTGTTATTAACAATTTAATTGTTTAAATAATTATAACTAACAAACTAATTAAAATACATTTTTTTTCTAAATTGTTTTTTGTTCATTATAAAAAAACCAACAAAATGAGCTTTGAAAAATTAAAATCTGTTAATTAGAAGCCGAGATACTGTAAATATAGTGCAAAAACATTGCAAAATAACGAATCAGGCTTGCGCTGCCTCTGTTTTTTACTTATATCTCGGCTTCTAATGAACCGATTTTAATTTTTCAAAACTTATTTTAAAGGGAATGAAAGTGGCTTCTAGTTTTTTACTTTGTAAAAACAAATTGTTACTACCAATTATATGTATACGAATTTAAAGACAAAAATTGTTGTTAAAATTTTGGGAGATATTTGTTAATAAACATATTTTGTTTTTCTACTCCATAAACTTCGATATTTAATTTATTTGAAGTTATTCTGCATCTCAAGAGGAACATTTTAAGCTTTGGTAAGTGTAAGTACGTCGATTTTTCTTTAAGATATACAACTTTAAAGGGACCTTGCGCGCACTTCAACTTTCGCGAACTGTAGTGCTCGAGGCCGCTTGCAGATTTTGACTTATAATTTCTTTAAAATACTCAATAATTTTATTTTTTGACATTTAGAACAATTTATTGCAACGTTACTAAGTAAATATTCTGAAATACAAATTAATCTGTAACATATTTTTTAATTATTTCGGCATTTATTACTTTTACGGCAATTACAAAATATACTTTTTGAGCAATTGCTATGGGTACAACTAGGTACTAATTCACACACTGGAGGCAATAGCTGCTCTTTTTTTGAGGTAGAAGAAATTGACCAATTTCTTTCCACCCAAAATCCGTTGGGTTAAGTTCATTTAAATTTCTTGTAAAACAATTCGTTTGTATATTTATTACATAAATTGCACGCAAAAGATGTAATTTTATGGAAATTGAAGTAACCGGTAATTCTTCTATCAAACAATTTGTTGCATGAAAGTAAGACCATATACGATATTCTGTAAATGTCTTGCAATTCGATGAAGAATTTAATACTTTAATTAAATATTCTTCTGCTCGTTGTATATCATGATCTAAAGATATTTCAGACGTAACTAAAATATACAAAAGAAAAAACATACTGAATAACGCAAATAATAATATATGACAAATTAAAAAGTATATTCCTTAAAAAATCTCACCTTGCCCAAAATTTTGTAAATATTCTATTGGGCGAGCTTTTAAAGCTGAATATTTCGTACCAACTTTATTTGTGTAATCAGCTACAGTTAAGTGGTGTAAAGCTGGTAGAGTGGAACATAATGTTTCGCCAAGATTTGAAGCTATTGAATGTATCGGGATATTTCTTGTACTTTTACCAGTACCAACTTGCATCCGTAAAGTCTAAAAAGGTTACATTTTCATTTAATAAATAATATATGTAAAATTTGTATGGAAAGAAATTGGTCAATTTCTTCTACCTCAAAAAGAAGAGCAGCTATTGCCTCCAGTGTGTTGTACCCATAGTCTAGGATCCCACTGCAAATTAGTGTAGGAATAATGTAGACAATTAAAATTTAGTTTTCAAGTAACTTCATAAGTAGGAGAATTCATTTATCATAGGGTGCCAATTAGTAATTAGCCGCCAGTAGTATTAATTAAAATATTTTTAATTGACTTTTGGAAATAAATTTCGTTCACATCGTATGGAAATAAAGCTTACAGCACTTTATAATAGCGTACTCGAATGATTTAAAAAAGTACAGTTGCTGCCGATCATTTAGCCACTTCGTCTACGCAGCCAGGTGTAAACAGGTATGATTTTGTTTGAACTTTTCGTTTATTCCGTATATTTATTTTATTTCCATAACATTAAAGATCATTTTTTTCTGTACTTAATTTTATAAAGGTACTTGTAAAAAAAATCCGCAAATCAGAGTTTCCTGACCTTAAAGATGCTAGGTATTGAAAATAAATTGACAGAGAGTGAGTGCGCGACGCTACTGGTTAGACCAGGACGCTAAATATCTTTGTCTAACCAGTAGCGTCGCGCACTCACTCTCTGTCAATTTATTTTCAATACCTAGCATCTTTAAGGTCAGGAAACTCTGATTTGCGGATTTTTTTTTACAAGCACCTTTATAAAATTAAGTACAGAAAAAAATGATCTTTAATGTTATGGAAATAAAATAAATATACGGAATAAACGAAAAGTTCAAACAAAATCATACCTGTTTACACCTGGCTGCGCAGAGGAAGCGGCTAAATGATCGGCAGCAACTGTACTTTTTTAAATCATTCGAGTACACTATTATAAAGTGCTGTAAGCTTTATTTCCATACGATGTGAACGAAATTTATTTCCAAAAGTCAATTAAAAATATTTTAATTAATACTACTGGCGGCTAATTACTAATTGGCACCCTATGATAAATGAATTCTCCTACTTATGAAGTTACTTGAAAATTAAATTTTAATTGTCTACATTATTCCTACACTAATTTGCAGTGGGATCCTACTCTACCATAGCACTTGCTCAAAAAATTGTATATTATGTTATTTTGATTATATGGTTGATAACTAGGTTGATAACTAGGTATGTGGAGAAGCAAAATTTCTTTCAAAAATTTGGTCGTGTCTCACACATAGTATGTCTCGATCAACCAATGGGTCTTTTCAAACTTTTTTCTGAAATCGCTTGGAAATGTCTAGTTTCTCGGATAAAATTCGAGCCGCAAAATACACTACTGTACGGGAATATTTTTTCTCCACGACTATAAATGAATGTAATATTCCGACTTCATTTTTAATAATAGAAAGTGTTGAATCGGGTATAGAATGTTGTACCTATATTTTGTAATTGCTGTAAAAGTAATAAATGCCAAATAACTAATAATTAAAAAATATGTTACAGATTAATTTGTATTTCAGAATATTTACTTAGTAACGTTGCAATAAATTGTTCTAAATGTCAAAAAATAAAATTATTGAGTATTTTAAAGAAATTATAAGTGAAAATCTGCAAGCGGCCTCGAGCGCTACAGTTCGCGAAAGTTGAAGTGCGTCCCTTTAAAGTTGTATATCTTAAAGAAAAATCGACGTACTTACACTTACCAAAGCTTAAAATGTTCCTCTTGAGATGCAGAATAACAATTTTTGTCTTTAAATTGGTATACATATAATTGGTAGTAACAATTTTTTTTTACAAAGTAAAAAACTAGAAGCCACTTTCATTCCCTTTAAAATAAGCTTTGAAAAATTAAAATCGGTTTATTAGAAGCCGAGATATAAGTAAAAAACAGAGGCAGCGCAAGCCTGATTCGTTATTTTGCAATGTTTTTGCACTATATTTACAGTATCTCGGCTTCTAATTAACCGATTTTAATTTTTCAAAGCTCATTTTGTTGGTTTTTTTATAAGGAAGAAAAAACAATTTAGAAAAAAAAAGTATTTTAATTAGTTTGTTAGTTATAATTATTTAAACAATTAAATTGTTAATAACAAATTTCCAAGGCAACTGGTCAAAAAGCAGGTTGAATATTCGGATTCAGCGAGTCAAAATACATTTAAAAAACTTTGCTGCTTGTAAGGACCTCAATCGGCCACGGAACCCCCCTTTGCTCCCTGACTAAGAGAGGGACCTGGAATAAACAGGAATAACAAATTGGAGAAGGAAAGCTGAAAATAGAAAAGAATGGAGAAGAACATGCTACCAAGCCATGGGCCTGCTTGGCTCGCAGTGCTGAACTATATATATTTGCTAAACATCAATTTTCGTAAAGTTGACTTTGTTATTTGGTTTTATACTTAATTTTATAAAGCCGTATCTTTATAATTAATTTAAAAAAATACAAATAGAAATACAAACATATGCACTTCATTCTAGATCATTATCCTAGCTAATCTAAATCGTGAGTGAATGTATATTTTATTAATGCTTGATACATTCTAAATCGGAATTTAATATAAATAAACTAATAAATACCAACTTCAGTAGGTATATTTTAACAGTTAAACATACAAACCAGCTTTTAAAGTATTTTAAGAAAATCACATGGAATTACTGTAACCAAATCAAATCTATTAAAAAATAATTCTTTATAATAATCGGAAATTTTTACTACCGCATTTAACAAGTATTAGATACAGCAGGTAGACAGATATAACATGTAATTATGAATTTCTATCAAAAGAGAAACAACGAATCGAATTTGTTATAGTATCCACTTTGATTTACCGTAAAGTGAATTTTAACCTCAATATTTTCATTCTTTTTATAGTTTGTTGACGTTATTAGGTTCCCAGGACCTACTTTCTGGTATTTTGTTGGATAGAGATTAAAATTTAATATTTATTTTCTGAAATTATGGATATATGTACTTACATATCATTTACTATATATGTTTAAAATATGATAGTTATAATCTGGGTAGTTGCCAAATGTAATCTGAAACAGAATACACAGAAAATATCGACTCTTATATTAAACACTAGTTAGTATTTATAAACCCATCATACTAAGAATTAATTAATGCTTGGCAACATTTCTTTTTTTTGTTTGCCTTATTTAGGAAGAAAGTCGTTTTATCGGAAAATTTCGCAATTTTTAATGGTCGCTTTGTCTAGTTACTGATTTCGATTGGTTTGTAATAAGTGTGATTCTAGTCAACGTGGACCGTTATAAACCAATAATTTTAATATTTACTGTTTAATGTTGCAATTGATTGGTCTCTAACGCGTGGCTGGTTATCTCTTTAGTCTTGTTAGATTTTTTATGGCTTTCCATTATTGTATTTTGATTTGTTATTGAAATTTTATTTTGTGGAAATCTTTTTTGTATTTTAAATATTTAAAATAAAAATTTAATTTAGTTTTTAAATAATTATTATGATATAGATCCTGTTAGAGATGAAATTTCATCTGGAACTGAAGTAGAGACTAGAGAGCTAAATCTCAAAAAAATGTTATTTCTTCGTACCTAAATCTTAAATCAAGTTATGTTGTCGATAGTATGGCTGAGCAATACGGACATAATGTAATTCGTTTACCACCAAATTACTGTGTATTTAACCCCATCCAGTCCAGTTGATTTGGAGCACCATTAAAAGAAAAGTTAGAAAGAAAAATGTAACCCCAACTTTATCACGAAGTGTGATTGACACTATAAGGGAAGTTGTAGATATTTCGCATTAGTTAGTATAAATGCGTTGGCCATGTTCATAAAATTGAAAATAATTATTTCCATTTCATTCCTGTGGTATCGATTTGAATGACACATCTAGTAAGGATGATACTTCTGACGAGCATTAGTTTTTTTTATGATTTAGAATCTAAATCTGTATCATTTGGTACTAATTTTTTAACCTATTTTCCTTCTCGAGAGATGTGGTGAGAAAGCTTGCGTGCTGTAATCATTATAATAATTTAAAGACTAATACATCTCAGATTATAATTAATCTTTAAAAATATTTCAAATATTTGTAAAATCCTGTACCAAGCAGTTAGGTGAATTGTCGGCATAAAGTGTGAATGCAAAAAAAGCAAAAATTAACTTTGAACGATACTAAGTAGAAGCTGATTTTGATAACAGTTTATTTGTGTTATATTCGGAGAAGTGTAATGGAAACGTGGTGTTTCCATGCTTGCGCATAGCACGTTCTATTCTTGACTACTGAACATGCTCGAACCATTTTTATTTTCTTAATACATTTTTTTAATATTTTTTTATCAACCTGGATTGTTGTTTAAGATTTTTTATTGGCATTTTATTTTCATACATGACTAAAAATGAACTCGACAAGCAACGTAGTAAAAATATAACGGGGAATAATAAGTATAATATACGTCTGCACTATTTTTCGATGCAAATTGATGAAAAAAAAATAATTGTATCTATATCGTTATAAGAAACACGGTATGCGATCTTTTTAAAAATAAAAAGAACACGTAATCGTAGGTTTAGTGCCTTTAGGATGTTGTGTCGGCAGCACGCGTTCGCCTATAGTAAAAGGAGATGAGAAGCACAGATGCCACACTGGCGTTTAGTTTTAATCATCAAAGTGGCAGGTGCTGGGGTCGAACTTGGAACACGTATATTTAAGCAGAACCCATCGCATGTCCAATTATTATCCTTATTAAATGCGCGCCACGAAAAATTCTTCGAAAACTTGTTTACCGGGGCCACACCACGGTAATTGATTTTGCATTTTGCAAAGGGTTAGTTAGGGTCTTTAAAATTTTTATCTTATTTTTTGTTTATTTACAGATTCTTGCTCAAATTCTCAATTTGATGCTCATGTAGCCGAGTTATCTGTTATTGTGGGTTCTATTACTTGGAAAACTTTTTTATGTCTCAATGAATTTTGCCTATTAATTCTTTTTAAATGATGTGTCATTTAACTAAATATCATTAAAATGTAATTGCAGAAAGTTTTTGAATAAAACCAACGAAAGTGTGACAATCAACAGATATTTAAACTCTAAATAACAAAGTTAAGAATTTGCTAGGAAAAACTGGAGAACTTCACAGTCGTGACCTCCGCCTTTGTAGCGAAGCATTAAACTAAAGGTAGAATAAATTCTACCAAACGCTCTTGTGGCTTTCGCCATAATGTAATGTCTGACAACAATTTGGAAACCGCGAGGTAAATCTGGATTTATCGGTAAATAAAATGCGCCTCCATTCATTTTTCCCCCAATGTTCATGATTTCTGGAAAATTTATATCGCCTAAGAGTTCTGCAACTCTATGGCGATTTTTTTAGATTAAACAAAAACGCACATATTTGTGTTTCGATCTTTAAGATTTTTCATAAAATGAAAACAAAAACATTGCTGGCCAAGGGTTTATCGTCATATTATGTAGTTGGACTTAATGCAAAATCTTTGTAATTTTTTATTTTTATTCAAAAACATTTTTTGTTAGAAAATAATTAGGTACAATTACTAATAAATTTGATAAAGCTTGTTAAAATTCTTTCAAACAGTAAAAGTAAACGATGTACTTTATAAATTTTAGCACACTTGTAAGTTGTATATAAAACGTTCCATATAATCATTACAAAAATAGTTTTACGCTCAATGTCACTATTTATTGTGTATTACCTAGAGACATTTCTATGGTCTATATATTTGCTATAGGATCGAGTTTATGGTGTTCTTCGTGTGACACAATACAATTTGGTAATTGTGACTTAACAATGCTTTTAATTTACAGTACTTCCCTTTGTTGGAAAAAGTAGACTGAAGCTATTAGTTAAATCACAACATTAATATGCAATAATGAAATATCTTTTATGTAACTACTTTTAATATATTTAGATATATTAGAATTTATATGTGTTGCACATCATTTTAACAACATTACCATTAAAGTTCGAGGTTATATTTACAAAATGCAATGTGTTATGAGTGATTTTAGGATAATAGTTCCACTTACCACATACCACATAAAAATATAACAAGTTTAGTTTAATTTTATTTACACGATTATCTTGGGAAAACGTTTTGTTCTAAAATTAGATTCATCGAATAGAGGGTGTAATAGAAATAAAAAACGAGATTTGGTACTCCAGGAATGAACGAGGAGGAAAGCATAACTTTTTAACGCCTTGAAGTACTATTTGATCAAACGGAACTTCGTATGAATGACATTTTTATTTTGTTTTAATTATATGTATTAAATTTATTTTAACGGAAATATAATAAACCGTAATGTATCTATAAAGTATAGCTTGCGACTCAGTGCAGTATAGGTACACTTTGATGCTTGAGAGAGAAAGAAGGATATCCGTTTCGCATCAGTAGCACGGAAAGCTGTCTCTAGTAGTATATGTTCGAAAGGTATACTGACCATTCGTTTGGGTCGTGGGATCGATCTTTCAGTTTTTATGAAGTTCATACGTCTCAATGATCCAGACGCTCTATGCGTAACCCTTCAAAAAAAGCCATGCTTCAAAAATTCTTAAGGAAGTCCGGTTGTTATATGATACATTAATATAAACTTGTATACTCCTGAAGTTTATCGACAGTTATTAAATAAAAAAAATGTCCCAAGTGTCAGATAGTACTGTAGATTTAAGTTTATTCGTACTATTTGTTGAAATTGAAGTACCTACAAAATAACTCATATGAGTACATAAGATTGGAAGTCAAAACAAAAGTTGAGTTTCCTTTATTTGAAATAAGTTTCTCATGCGATTATTAAATTGGTGAAAATTAATGAGTAAACAAGTAAACTGAAATGATAACTGTCAATTTTATCCTGGATAACATATGAAGAAAAAATTCAGCTGTTTTGTTAAACATAAAATTTTAATTTCAATAAAATTTACGAGTCTCGGTATTAAGAAATGCCAAAAATGCATTTACTGATTAAGCTCCGACACTGGTTTGGAAGTCGATTACCACCTTAGAGTAAGCAGTACCCGGCGAGCGGTCTGGAGGGCCGAAGAAAAAGCAACTGCTCGGCGGCCCAAGTCCATTGAAAGGCCCACCACTTGGCTCATAATTTATTTCGATTAGATCGGAATGCGGCATGATTAAGATGCACGCCTTTTCTCCCTAACCTAACTAAATTAAATCCCCACGTAAGTGAACGGCCGACAGACGACTAATTAAATATCGTCCATGGTTTGCGGTCCGATATTCCTTTTGCAGATTTCTATGCCACTTAAAGTTCATCGTAAGGTTCTTTTTATTTTTATTCTTTTTTACCAATTTAGTTGCGTCCACAAATTCTACCTTTTAAGGATGCGTGTTTTAACGACTTAGGCGCCTCGTAGCATACACACTTTTTCTTTTTCAGAATGTGTCGATAAATTGTTGGTATTAATAGTGCCTCAATAAATTGTTTTACCAACATTTTCAATAGTAGAGAGTATAACGACTTTTAAGTTTATTTCTGAACATGTAATGTTGATTTCAGTAATTCAGATATATGAACAATATTAGTGACTGTTTGGAAGATACGTATACTTGTTTTAATTCATGTTTATATTACAACAGCTTTTATACAATGAAACAACTTACAATTTTATTGAAATTGTAAAAAATTGATTACACACCCCCGTATCGTTCTCTCTCGGTATAACTTTTCAGTCAATATGAATTACACTGATAATTTCCTTAATACGAAGATTTGGATATTTCAGCAAGACGTTGGGCAAGACTGATAGGTACTTAAATATGTGTCACTAGAAAGGAGCTTCTTGCTGTAGTTAAAGGCGTGGAACATTACCATTCGTTCCTTTATGGCCGCAAGTTTTTAATCAGGACCGACCATTCAGCGTTGCAATGGCTTTTTAATTTCAAGACTCCATAAGGACAGATTGCGCGATGGTTGAAGAAACTCCAGACCTACGACTTCGAGATACGTCACCGAAAAGAAAAAGTCATGGAAACGCTGATAGCCTTTCAAGAAGACCATGCCTGGAGAAGAACTGCAAGTTTTGCGAACGCCCGGACTAGTCCTAGAACTGCAATTCTGAGACTGTTTGCAACAAGAGCGTATGATCAGTATTCTACATCATGATACATTGTTAACATTATTTATAAGGATTTAAAACACGATATACAATGGTGTGTGTGTAGCTTAATCACCCTCTCTTGTGCTAACTATCCTTGTCTGACTAAGTCGCGAAAGCTATAAAAAAGATAAGGATAGTTATCTGTAGGGTAGGCGATCGAGCTGCACAACATTGTATAATTAGACTGGTGTTCTCATACGCTTATTCACAACGAACGAAACATTATTTTTTGAAAATTTAGGAAATAAATAAAGTTGAATTTAGTTCAATAGTTCTTTATATACTTTGATGTAAATCATTAACGGTTTTAGTTATATTGTTGGTGAATGTAAAACTTTTAAACAATTAAAAGAAAACTATTAGAAGTTAACGATTTAAAAAATCCAATCTTTACTGGACATTTAAAAATTTAAATAGTAGGTAGATGCTCGACTGTTGGAATATAATAGATTTGTGTTTTCCCTATTAATTACGTATAATGTGTTAGGTTTGAGATACATATTTCACTCAGTCAATTTTCAACGTTCTGACTTACTTATATTAGGATCTAACACGTTAAACAATGCAAATGTGAAAATAAATTACACTGCCGATGTCGCACAAAAGATCATCTAATAAATTCAAATTAAAAATTTCTGTTGACAATTTTTTACAGGTTAACTGTTTGGTGTTTAAATCTGCAATAATCTTTGTTTCGTATGTTTTAAGAAGAAATAGGGTATATGGGAATCATGAAATAAGACCAAGTCAGGGTCGTAGACGCATTACCAGTGCTGTCCAGGATCGCTACATGGTCCAACATGTCCTTCGCAATCGGAAGTTAACAGCTTCTGAGGTGCAAAATATGGCTATAGAGACTTATTGAATCCAAATAAGCTCAAGAACCGTTGGGAGATGCTTAAGAGCAAGAAAACCTGACCCACGGATTCCAGTTAGAGGACCGCGTTTGACCGTAGAGCATCGGAGGAACAGACTTCAATTTGCGAGAACGCACATCAATTAGGAACCGGCCGATTGGAGTCGAGTTTTGTTTACCGACGAATCAAGATTTTCCCTTTACCATTCAGATAGACGCGTACGAGAATATCGACGACCTGGAGAACGATATGCACAGTGCAACTACGTTGAAAACATTTGCCATGGTGGTGGCAGTGTTATGTTTTGGGAAGGCATCCCTTTGGGAGGACGTACAGAGCTAGTGACACTTCGAAAGGGCCATGTTAATGCCTTTCGGTATATTGTGGACATTCTGGAACTGCATGTAGTGCCATGTGCCGATAATTTTGGTGTCGATTTCATTTTTATGCAAGATAATGCACGGCCGCACACAGCTCGAATAGCACAACATTTTCTTCGTCGTGAAAATATTGAGACTATGGATTGGCCAGCTAATAGTCCTGACCTAAACCCCATCGAATATGTATGGGACATGATAGGTAGGCGTTTTAGAGCGCTTCCAAATCCTCCGAACGACCTAGACGGGCTTACTGTGGCCATTTATTTTAAGCATGAGGCTACAGTGTGAAGCTGTCATACAAGCTAGGGGTGGAAACCTCGATATTGACATTTTTGTTTGTTGATGTGTGTGTTGAAATTTTTGGAGTTTTTCTTATTTTTTTAACTGAATGTCTATTTCATTATCCTTTTTGTAATAAATGGCGTGTAATAAGATAATTGGCGTTTTTTTATGTCGCTTGCGCAAAACCAACAAGATAACAAATCGTATTTAGCAATTTATCTGAAATTATTGTGTGATCTAATAATTTTGTCCGGCAGTGTATATGCTTTTCTAAACACTCTTCTTAGCCTGAAACCGTTCTTTTTATGAACCCAAGAAATTCATCTGTAAAAAAGTTGGTCATACACAAAGTTCCCATACACACATTAGAAAAACCAAGTTTATTCAAATAGTGCCAACTTATCAATACTCTCTTTGTTATTGCTCCTACATCATCAGTTTTGGAGTTTGTTTTTGTTATTTTAATTTAGAAAAGTGTTCTCAGGATAAATGTTTTTATTTTGGATTAAATATAAGATAAAGTCAGTGACATGAAAGTTAACCACAATACAATTCACTAATTTATAATTGAGACTCACTTTGAAATTCACTCAATTAAGCCATATATTTGCATTGAGTTTAACTACCAGTTTTGTATTTCGACATTTTCGATCATTTGCACCCCCAAATAGTTTACAATATAATATAGGTATAGATAGAGCATATTATAACCGTACATTTAAAATTTTACGGAAATGACGTAAACAATGGCAAGAGAAAGAACCATATATCTTTTAATTACTTAACAAAAAACTGTGTTCTGGAACAATGCTTCAAAATAATTAACAACGCTGAGAAAGCCAGATAAAAATGCGGGCATATCGAGCTTGAGAAACAGAAATAGTAGAGTTATGAATTATTTACGACGGAAATAACATTCACTGGTTCATTGTACACGTTGTATCATCTACTTAAAAGTTGAGGGTTTCAATCAATAAATAATTATTATAATGTAAAGTTTTAGTGTTGCGTAATCAATGTTCTCTTCATTAAACAATCCTAATGAAACTCTGTAAATAAATGATATATTTACGAAAATAGCTTCGAACAATAAGTTAATCGTATAATAATTTCTCTCCTGTCTGTATATTTTCATTCCAGAAGAGGTTAAAATATGTCGACGAAACGTTGACTCGATTAAAAGTCCTTCCTCTACGATCGCTCAAAAATAAATATATACCTACCGTTAAATATGAATGGTGTTTGTTATTTATTTTGAACAAGTTCATCATTTCCTTTGATCGCAAGTGTTAACATATTGCATTTCGATATTTCTAAAACTTTAGAGATATTTATTTAAATATTTACTTGCTATTTCCCATAACTAGATACTAGATTAGATATTTAGAGAAAATAATTAAATACAGGCACAAACATGAATTTGTAAAACCTTCACCGGGAGAAATTTTGGACGTGTTACGTATTGTTAAAGGAATAAAATTATGGTTAATGCACCTGTCTTGATTTAATATGCATCTGCCAAATTATACATGAATATCTTGTTGAATCATACCGAAAATTTCTCGTAGAAAATTGATATCCACTATTATTAAGGCATTATTTTTTTTCTTTCAGATGACCGGCAAACGATCCAGAAGCTTTAAATGTGCCGTCCATCATCGCGATCGCGAAGTTTCGTCAGAAAACGACTTCCATCTGTTGTTTGTCGAACCGCCATTATTCCGCAGGTAAATATTTAAATATACGAATTTTTTTAATAATTACATTTTTTATTTTGTCTATCTTTGATGATGCTAGAAATAATAATACCTGCGGTGTTTATACACGAATTTTTAATTAAAAGTTTCCAATGAAGGAAAAAAATCGAGCAAAAAATAATTTTAAAAGTCGAAACTTCACTAAATACTGATTAACTAGTTATGAGTCGCGCTTAAGGCCGCTTGACATGGTGCAATACAACCTGCAAGGGATTGCATGCAATTTCTTGCAAGGTCAAAGTATTGCATGATGAATCTTTCATTCTTTCTTCACGCTGTTTGACATTATGCAAGTCTCTTGCAATTGCGTCATGGTTGCCAACAACCAAAACGAATCCTTTTCTCCAACCCTCCAAAAATAAATAATTTGTGTAACCTCAAATTTTATTAATTTTTTGTGTGATCTGTTTAAAAATGAAAATAGCAAAACAAAGCAAAGTGGTGAAGAAAAAGTTTATCGGTGGATCACTGGCAATAATTATAGCTTCTGCTGCCTTGCTTCTGGAGCCTAATGAACAGGAAAGAGCACCGAGGCGATGGTGGGCCAGGCCCTGGCTGGATAGAACTAGAGGAAATATAAGTTTGGCTCTAGAATTAGATGAAAAAGCATATAAAAACTTTTTGAGAATGGATGAAGGAACATTTGGAAAACTCCTTAGAAAAATAAAACATAAAATAACAAAAAAAACCTTGGTGAGTGATGTAATATCGGCGGAACAGAAACTCATTGTAACACTGAGATACCTACCTACAGGGGAAAGTTTTCGAAGTTTGCAATACTGAAAGTCACTAGAATTCTCCCTAGAATTGCGACTTGCATGCAATAGAAATGGCACCAAACCGATAAACTTGCAATTGCATCGAGTTGCAGAAACTGATCAGCTGGATCTCAACTGCGCATGCTTTCGGTCAAGAAATATTGCGTCTTGCATTGCATTGCACGTTGTATTGCACCATGTCAAGTGGCCTTTAAGGAAATCGGTTGCTAGTTTTTGTTTTAGTTTTGTAAGAAAATAGGTTTTTGTTTACGTTATCAGGAAATTATTATTGATTAGATTGTCACTTAATATATTCTTGTTTGTATGGTTTCTAAAAACTTTCAAAATTTCAAAAATCCCATGAGAGATATCTCAAATAATCGTTTACTAAATAATCCATGGTTTGTCACGTGCAGAAATCGGCGCCAATATATTTAAAAGTTAAGTTAATGCTCGATTGTTAGCCTCTAAACGGGTTCCGATCCGTGTGGTGGGAATCTTTGACCTGACCCGTGGGGAGAGTAGAGAATTTGATTGTCAGGTCGAAAACATATCGGGTTTTTACTGTTTAAACTAACACACTAATAGCTAAAATTTTAAATTAAGTAAATAAGTGCATCGAATCCTTTTGATATTAATAATACATTTAGTTTAATGAATTCGATTTAATTTTAACATCATTTTGTAAATCAATTTAACATTTAGCAAAGTCATTTTTGGCACAACAGAACACACCAGTTCCCCTTCTTATTCCCAAATGTCATTGCGAGAAACATATGCGTAAATTTCCGGACGCGAGACCCTTTCTTTTCGATTTGAACAGTTGAACGAACAATTTCAGTGCTATTATCGAATTAAGTGACGCCATTTTGTGAAGTTGAAGGTTCTTTTGGCAATATTCAAGCCATCCGTATGGGTTTTTGAACTTCACTTCAATTTATTTTATCTAAGCCTCATTTTTGGTTATTCCTTTGTGGTATTTTTGAGTAGGCGTATAGATAAATCCATATTTTTGGGATTTGATTAAATGGTGCTTCCTTCGTGTGATTGCTAAGAGGGTTCGTTTCGAGAAGCGTGGACATCCGATTTAAGATCACGAAATTTACCACCGGGTGTTAGCGAATTAACATCGCAGTTTGGGCTGCTTAACCCCTAATCCTATTATAAAAGGGGTTTTTTTTTGGACCTGGCGAACATTTGTTATTTTTGGTCCTGGCTGAACTTGTTTTTGGACCTGGCGAACATTTGTTCTTTTTGGACCGGGTGAATATTTCTGGATCAGGCTAATCTTGTGCCTTACCAACATCAAAGCAGCAGGCTAATAACGAAAGCCTCACTACCAGCACTGCAGATAACAGATAAGCCAAAAATTTAATTTTAAGATTAAGACATTGTAAAAGTTGTTGGTTGAATATTGATTATTTATAGTAATTTTTAATTTTTAAATCTTTCATATTGCGCTGGGTGATCACTCTTAATTAAAACTGCCAGGGTTTTGATATTATTGTGGAACAAATTTTCTGATAATCGCTAATTTTCTTATTTCATTTATATATATTTTTATATATTGTATAACTCAACTGTTGGGTTTATTGTGCGGGGGGTTATTTATTTATTTTTGTGAATATAATTGATAGATCTAACTTTGTGTTTTACTCAGATCTTCACCCACTCACCACATTTGTTACTCAATCAATTTTCTTTTTTTTTTTAATTAAGATTCTTAAATTCAATATTTATTTCCAGTAAGATAGGTCAGTGCCTGGAACATCAGGGGTTTCCGATTTGAACCGTTAAAATCGGTGGCGCGACTCACATTATTTTGTTTTGAATTACCCTCTACGGCTGAGCTGGGCACAAATTTGCCAGTAGAGAAACCACTTACCCATCTTAACTGGAGTTGGAGATTTCAATATAAACCATAAGTTTAATTTATCAAAATTTGATTTTTATTTTACTTTTACTAAAAGTACGTGGCAAATTTTTGGCGCCCAACGTGGGGCGATTTTTTTTAAATTGGGCATATTTTTTTTAAATTGGGCCATTTTTTTTTAAATCGGGGCGTAACTTTTTCTTATTGTGTGAAATTATCACTTTTATCTTGTTTTAAAGTTCTTTTTAATTGGTGAGCTGAGTAAGACTGAGTAACTTGGTAACTTTTAGGTATTTACAGCAAATATTTTTTTATTATTACTATCTTTTTTTTTATGCTAAAACATATTTCGCATTTATTGAAATTCCGCTAACACCCTAATGATTTTAAACACCTATATTGTTTCGATTTTATTTTGAGACATATCCGGACATTTGTTTTGCTTTTATCTTACGTGATATTTGTAGTTTATCTTCCCGTATCATGGGGAATTTTCTTTATTGTGTAATTATTGCTGCCCGGTTATTTTTCTCATTATTTTTTTTTTTTTACGTAATGTTATGATGCATTTCATGTGGTATGTTTATCTTATTGTAACTTACCTTATCTCTATCGTGACATTTTAATTTGTTATCTGTTCTGTAAATATGGATATTCTCGTGTTGTAACTTCTATATCGGAGATCCGAAGACGGTTGAAATGTAATAAAGCAAACACTTCTGGATTCAAGTAATTTCCTTATCTTACCTTGAGTTACCTTTATCTTACCTTTACCTTACGTATCTTTACCTTACGTTACCTTACCTTACTTTATCTTGCCTTACCTTATCTTACCTTTTTTTGTTGTTGCCTGCTTCGTCGACTCTTAATTAACCTCATGGTTTTGGTCTCTTTTTTTTATGAAGTCGTTGTTAGGTACTGCTTCACATTTTGTGGATTTTGGAGGCCAAACCTTTTTGTTTTCCCGACTGGACCATCATTGGTTTTGGGTGTCCAGTGGGAAAAGCCTTAGTGGTAGTCGAGGGAGATTCTCTGGAGAGAATCCTACGAACATCTTACCTTATCTCTCCTACCACCTTTTGGGATTTGTCGAGGAATTTTGGTCGACTTAGTGGGAAACATGTGTTCGTTACCTTCCTTACCTTTTGCTACATTACTTGAATCCAGCCAAATCAACAACCATCGTTGATACCTGTCTGCGTTTTTCTTTTGTTTGTTTGTTTGTTCTCTTTTTAGTTGTCTTTCGTTGTTTTAGTTTGATTTTGTTCACTTTCTTTTTCTTTTCTCTTTTGCGTGCCTTGTGGCTGGAGGCCTAAGAATTTCACCACCCGAGGATATTCCAGGCGGAGTGGGTAAGAGTCCCCTAACCTTAACACTTTTGGGTTCAAGCTTCGTTATACTTTGGGTTGTTTTATTGTTATTCCATCTTACCTATCGTCTTGAATCCAATCTTTTCGACAATCCCATCGTTGATCTCTTTTGCGTGCCTTGTGGCTGGAGGCCTAAGAATTTCACCACCCGAGGATATTCCAGGCGGAGTGGGTAAGAGTCCCCTAACCTTAACACTTTTGGGTTCAAGCTTCGTTATACTTTGGGTTGTTTTATTGTTATTCCATCTTACCTATCGTCTTGAATCCAATCTTTTCGACAATCCCATCGTTGATCTCTTTTGTGTGCCTTGTGGCTGGAGGCCTAAGAATTTCACCACCCGAGGATATTCCAGGCGGAGTGGGTAAGAGTCCCCTAACCTTAACACAACTGGATCCAAGTTTCGTGGTTTATTTCGCCTTGCGCTGTAGCGAATATCTTGTACGTTATCTTATCTTTATTATCTTATCTTTATCGTACCTTTTGTTGTTTCATTTACCTGCTTTCGTATTAGTCATCACCGACTTTAGTAGTAACCTCATGGTTTTGGTTTCAATTTTAGTGTATCTATGTCACTTAATTGTGGATTTTTGAGACCCTAACCTATATTTTCCGACTGGACCATTGAATCCTTTTGCGTTTTGGCTTTTAGTTTGGGTTATTGAGTGTCCAGTGGGAAAAACCTAGTTGTGGGATTTGTAGAGGAATTCTCTGAGTCGGATTAGTAGAAATCATATTACTGTCATATCTTATCTTTCGTACTTGGATCCAACACATTATTTTTTTTTCCTCAACATGACCATCGTTGACTTTAACAGTTTAGGATTCAGTTTTGTCGTAACTTTTCTTACCTTATCTTGTCTTATCTTCCGTACACTGAATCCTCTTCCGTTATTCGTTTTCTTCGTTACTAATTTCTTTATTTCTCTTTTATTTTTTTTCTCTCTCTCTGTATCTAATCCCAACTTTTTTTTTATCTCCATCTCTTTTAATATCAGGTAAATATATTTACTCCTTTCTTTTCCTTCTCTTTGGTCCTTAATTGCTAGTTGTACTGGTTGTCCCGAGGTTGACTGGAGCCAGATGCCTTTTGGTTTTTGTTTTTTTTGTTTTTTTTTTTGGAGTACTGTTCAACGTTAGGTGTTGGGTTTAGTTCATTCTTGCTGTTATTTTTATTTAGGATGTACCCTTCAGGTACACTTCCAAATTGTCACCGGAACCTTCTGATTCGTTTTAGTCTGGTGTGGGCTTTATCACACTGGGTCCCTTCAGGTCCCGGGCTTCGGCCCAAAATGTCCCTCCGCGATTTCTTTGTTTATGGCCTTAGGCTCTGGTGGGTGCCGGGGCTGCACGGGGTGTCGCCTTAAGTGGAACCGCATTGGTTACGCTCCGTCAGTGGGAGGTGGATTGCTCGCCGGCAGGGACCCGAGGGAAAACTGTCACTATGCGGGGGTCCACTACTGCTGTCAGAGTCAGATGACCTTGCGGGGCCTTCCGTGGAAGTCTCGGCAGTATCAGAATCTTTGATACCCTTTAACTTGTCCCTTTTTATTTCGTGATATACCGACGGAGGTTTAGAAGTGGAGGAGGCTTGTGAGCGTTGTTAACCGGGTGAGTGGACTTTGTACTCTGTAAGGTGTGAGGTCCAGGGGTGTGTAACCACGACGCGATTGAACACCTTCTCGCGAGGTCGCCCCTGGAAGAGTGCATTGCCTCTGCTCGCCTCGGGGAGCATCGCTCATGGTCCTCTGAAGTGGATAACCGAAGTTGTTTCAGTTTGGTGCAACTTTATTGCACTGGGTGCTTTTGTTCCCGAGCTTAGCTCGAAATCTGTGAAGGTACTTTTGGTTCTGCGACCTTCCTTTTAATTTTATGTTTCTTTTACTTTTGTTGAGTCTTATATGAAGGTATGTATGGTAATTTCTAGCGTGTGCTTATTTCCGAATTACTCTTAGTGATCACACGAATCTGTAAGTCATCGTCGAAAATCTTACGAGTAAGCTTTTCTCCTTTCTAAGGGAGGGGGATGTTGTCACGTGCAGAAATCGGCGCCAATATATTTAAAAGTTAAGTTAATGCTCGATTGTTAGCCTCTAAACGGGTTCCGATCCGTGTGGTGGGAATCTTTGACCTGACCCGTGGGGAGAGTAGAGAATTTGATTGTCAGGTCGAAAACATATCGGGTTTTTACTGTTTAAACTAACACACTAATAGCTAAAATTTTAAATTAAGTAAATAAGTGCATCGAATCCTTTTGATATTAATAATACATTTAGTTTAATGAATTCGATTTAATTTTAACATCATTTTGTAAATCAATTTAACATTTAGCAAAGTCATTTTTGGCACAACAGAACACACCAGTTCCCCTTCTTATTCCCAAATGTCATTGCGAGAAACATATGCGTAAATTTCCGGACGCGAGACCCTTTCTTTTCGATTTGAACAGTTGAACGAACAATTTCAGTGCTATTATCGAATTAAGTGACGCCATTTTGTGAAGTGGAAGGTTCTTTTGGCAATATTCAAGCCATCCGTATGGGTTTTTGAACTTCACTTCAATTTATTTTATCTAAGTCTCATTTTTGGTTATTCCTTTGTGGTATTTTTGAGTAGGCGTATAGATAAATCCATATTTTTGGGATTTGATTAAATGGTGCTTCCTTCGTGTGATTGCTAAGAGGGTTCGTTTCGAGAAGCGTGGACATCCGATTTAAGATCACGAAATTTACCACCGGGTGTTAGCGAATTAACATCGCAGTTTGGGCTGCTTAACCCCTAATCCTATTATAAAAGGGTTTTTTTTTTGGACCTGGCGAACATTTGTTATTTTTGGTCCTGGCTGAACTTGTTTTTGGACCTGGCGAACATTTGTTCTTTTTGGACCGGGTGAATATTTCTGGATCAGGCTAATCTTGTGCCTTACCAACATCAAAGCAGCAGGCTAATAACGAAAGCCTCACTACCAGCACTGCAGATAACAGATAAGCCAAAAATTTAATTTTAAGATTAAGACATTGTAAAAGTTGTTGGGTGAATATTGATTATTTATAGTAATTTTTAATTTTTAAATCTTTCATATTGCGCTGGGTGATCACTCTTAATTAAAACTGCCAGGGTTTTGATATTATTGTGGAACAAATTTTCTGATAATCGCTAATTTTCTTATTTCATTTATATATATTTTTATATATTGTATAACTCAACTGTTGGGTTTATTGTGCGGGGGGTTATTTATTTATTTTTGTGAATATAATTGATAGATCTAACTTTGTGTTTTACTCAGATCTTCACCCACTCACCACATTTGTTACTCAATCAATTTTCTTTTTTTTTTTAATTAAGATTCTTAAATTCAATATTTATTTCCAGTAAGATAGGTCAGTGCCTGGAACATCAGGGGTTTCCGATTTGAACCGTTAAAATCGGTGGCGCGACTCACATTATTTTGTTTTGAATTACCCTCTACGGCTGAGCTGGGCACAAATTTGCCAGTAGAGAAACCACTTACCCATCTTAACTGGAGTTGGAGATTTCAATATAAACCATAAGTTTAATTTATCAAAATTTGATTTTTATTTTACTTTTACTAAAAGTACGTGGCAGGTTTCTGTCCCTAACCGAATAAAAATATAAGACAGGGCACAAAAAAATTACTTAAGAGTTTGATGTTTCAATTGTCGATTTGACAAAGTCTCTCTCTCATTAACGTCATGCTATATGTGCTTAGGGAGAAAGTGAGTAAGTGTCACATGTGGCAGGAGTAGAATTTAACGACCGATAAGCGATTTGATGGCTAGGCATTCATAGCTTAGTT
This sequence comes from Altica lythri, assembly GCA_964028335.1. Classification (NCBI taxonomy): domain Eukaryota; kingdom Metazoa; phylum Arthropoda; class Insecta; order Coleoptera; family Chrysomelidae; genus Altica; species Altica lythri. Next base: position 17,730,506 of record OZ034807.1, on the reverse strand, counting down.
GTTAGAGCGTCAGCGCGTAGAGCTGAAGGTTGCGAGTTCGAGTCTAGCTGGGTGCGACATTTTTTCAATTTCTCCTTAATGTCATTTAATATATTCTTGTTTGTATACTTTCAAAAATATATACCGTATATCCAGTTAATATCATATAAAAAGCTTATTTTTCTTAATTTTTTAAAAAAATCTTCATAAAAAGTTCGCATGAATTTCGAAGACATATTATTAATTTTGATATAGTGAAGACATGTAATTCTGGTACAAATTATAAATATGTTATAGATGCCAGTAACAACTTCGTTTAGAAGTTCATACACTAGTAAATTATATACATATATCTCTTCTATCCTACACTTTTAAAAAGACTACGTGTGTCGTCTTTGAGTCTCCGTTCTATTTTTGTAAGAATTACCGTTAAGTTTGCGACAGTCTGTCTGCTTTCCCCGTTTAATTGTTTTCTTTTGATGACATGTTCGTATTTAGGACTAATGATTAGCAGTAAGAGTATGTGTGGTTCTAATTACAAATGATTCAATCTATTTCTTATGCATACAAGGTAATAGGAGAGAGAGGTGCTTTTACGTCTAAAAATACGTTCTAAAGTTCAACTTTCCACTTAAGAAAATATCTGTTTAATATGTGACTTTTAAAATATCTTTATGATATTTGTAACGTACACAGTTATAATAAACAAAATAAAAATAACTTTTGAGTGGCAAAATTTAGTTCTGAAATAATTTTACAATATCAAAGTTGCTCCGACATTTTTCTCCGCGAGACAAAACAGCGCTGCGACAAGACAGCGCCATCCCTACTAATATTATAAATGTGAATGTAAGTTTGTTTGTTACGCTTTCACGCGAAAACCACTCAACCGATCATCATGAAACTTTGTACACATATTCTTGAAGGTATTAGAAGTAACATAGGATAGTTTTTATTAAAGAAAAATATTTTTTATGAAAACTAAAAAAAATGTTTGTCAAAAAATCTCAAAAACTAGCTTCTTCAACGCCATCTAGCGGTTCAGTAATGAAGTTTCAACCCTAAGTAGGCCACCGTAAGGTGGTGCAGTTAATATCTTATAAATTTAAACTAGCAATTACGACTAATAAAGTACTATGGCGCCAGCGTAAGGTGGAGCAGTTTATATCACATATATTTAAACGAGCAATTCTTACTTAAGGTTTATGACGCCACCGGAAGGTGGCGCAGTTTATATCTAACATATTTCAACAAATTCTTGCTAAATTAAATAAATATGACGTAAGGGTCGTAAGGTGTCGCAGTTGCTACCTAATATATTTAATCGATAAATTACAAAATATAATCAAAAAATAGTATACACCTGATAACTTACGAGGAAATATGATAAAAACGTTAAAATAAAAAATAAAAAAATAAAAACGTAAAAATTTGAAAAAAACAAAAAAGACATTAGTTTTATGCGGTACGAAGTCCGCCGGGTCAGCTAGTATTATATATTGTTTTCACATTGAAGACGTGAACTTAAAAAATTAATTTTTTCATCGCTTAAAATATCCTGATATATAGCTCAGTGTCAATAAATAGAATGTTTAAAAGAAATCTCTTCGAGTGAGACAATTTTCATAAGGAATTGCAAAAAACTTTACTCTCCTTTCGAGTTTTTATTATCTGTGGATTTCTTTAGTGGATGTTTTCCTGCGGATTTTTTTCCCATGGATTTTTTTTCCTTTACCGCAGGGTGACCCATTTGTGTGACAAAGCTTGATTTATCTGTTTTCTTAAAAGTGACGACACAAAGTGATTAACATAAAAAAATGCATTATAAAACTTCACACTTTAAAATTATTTTAAATTATACAGGATGCTTTGTTATGTCGTAGCAGTACAAAATTATATTTTTTAAATGGAACACCTTGCAGTGCTGCTAATGAAACTGGGTATTTTTACTTTTAGAACCATTTTTCAGTGAAAAACATGATGAATTCATCAACTCCTTTAGGTTACAATAAAAAAAGTTATGGTTATACTTTATAGTATAGTCTAATTTTATTACAAAGTATTAGATTTGTAATCGTGTCTAATTTACATATAGGGTAATACACAACACGAGGACAGAATTTTCTATTTTCTTTTAAATTTCATATCGTATTATGAAACTCATTAAATATTCCTTATAGTCACTACCTGATTTCACTACAGGCGCAAAATGTATATAGGATTAAAGACCAGATCATTAAGAGGCGCATATTGTAGTCGTCCATATTAATTAAATAATATGGTGCTGTTTTGTCCGGCGCTGCTTGGGCTGGCGCTCTTATGGTCTCGCTGATTTGTCCTAGACCGGGAGGAGACATAGGAAAACACGTGAAAACACTAAATAGATTGTCAACAATTAATAAATTCTTGAATAGATAATGAAAATTAATACCAGTCACACATAAAGAATACCAAGTATGGAGTGCGCTATATTTCACGCCCGAGTGTTAAAGTTTGACGAATACACGATTGTGGGGTAGCTATTCCATACGATCCAAAGACTTTATTATTTTACCACTACTTGTAAAGTCGATTTATATTTTTTTAAATTCTCACTAAATTATATTTCACTTAAATAATTATTTTGTTGTTTAGTTTGACAAGTATAACCGTGAGCAGTCGGTAGGGCGCTAGACTCTTGAGTTGAGCTCTGACTTCAATCCCTTCCCCATAAGACTTTTTTTATTTGAATTGTTATAGATTGGTTAAATAATAATGCAGAAGAAAAAATACTTTTAACTTTAATTAATATAGTTCACTCTATTTAAATTTAAAAAAATTTGTAGGCGATTACTGTTTGTTGTTAGTTCCAAGATGATCTGGGAGTGCATACAAAACCTCAATGAACTGGCTAGACACAACAAGGTCTTCTTGGAGTGGTTGCCAGGGTATAAGGGATTTGAGGGCAATGAAATCGCGGACTTTCTGGCCAAGAAGGGAGCGGATACACGATTCATTGGTCCAGAACCTCTACTGGGACTGCCTAGAGCCTGGGTAAGGAGCAAAGTCAGAAACTGGGTCTGGGAAGAGTCGACCAAACACTGGAGTAATACTGTAGGGCTGAGGCATTCGAAGCTGGCGCTCAAAGGCTACTCCAAAAAACTGACGTCTGACATACTGAATCTTGGCAGGAGTCAGATAAGAGTACTGGTGGGCCTGCTCACTGGGCATGGACCATTCAGACTACACCTTCGAAGGATGGGGATTCTGACACAGGAACCCAACTCGTGCTGACTGTGCGCTATGGAAGATGAGACGGCAACTCACATTCTATTTGAGTGTGAGGCCTTGGACCATTAAAGGTTTCTCATCTTCGGTGACACGAACCCTGAAACTTATCACCACCTTGAGGAATTAGTCACAAGACTCAGATCTCTTATAAAGGGAACTGCCCTGTGGTAACAGTAACTCAAGAATAGTCATCCAAATCCTCAAGAACTTTGGACACCTGGATTTATGCCTACCTGCGAAGATCAGTGGTGGTGATGATCTTCAGCTGATCAAACTAGAGTCCTGCACGCATGGGGTGCATGCAAGGACTCTTGGTGCCGAACCCGGTCACAATATTCCCATAGGAAGCAGTGTTTAAAACATGGAGCTCTACAGGAGAGACCATGCCAGGTTTATTTAGATTAGATTAGAATGTTTGTTGTTGAAAAATTAGTCTTTGAAACTATGTTCAACGAAAATTCAAATTTAACAATCTCCAATT